>WOXC01002426.1:0-320252 GCA_011680675.1 Gymnobelideus leadbeateri | reverse complement strand
AAACCGCACCCACACCTCGGAGAGAGGTGCTGTGCACTCTCGGCTGTGTGTATCCGGTGGATGTGTCGGGGTCGATGCGTCGGTCCGTCTGCTAGTGGGCAAGGGAAGCACGGCTGGGCGGGGCCGGGCGGGACAAGAGAGGGAGGGAGGAGGGGCGGGTCGTGAGCCTCGTCTCCTAAAGTGGCTGCCGCCCCGCCCCCTTCCCCCTCCACCTCCCACCGCCACCTCCAAGCTGGGAGACTGGGCCAAGGAGGCGAGGAGGCGGCTGGAGTGGGGAGAGGAGAGTAGCAAGGCGAGAAGGAGGAGGAGGAGGAGGGAAGAGGACGACGAGGAGGAAGAGGATCGTGCACTCGGGCTGCCCAGGACCCAGCCCCAGCAGAGGCAGCAGCAGCAGAGGCAGCAGCAGCTCCAGCGCGTGGAGGGCAGGGCAAGGGCTGGGGGGCCCTGCTATGCACGGCCCCCGCCCCTCTGCTCCCCAGCTCGAGTCCCGAGCCCGCGGAGATTCGGGGTAGAGACTTCAGGCGGCAGCGGCCGCTATGATTGTCTGGGCGGCCCTGGGCCTCCTCTGCCTGCGGCTGGCTTTGGGGCAGAGCATACCTGAGCCAGGTGTGTATGTGCGCCTGGGACTGGGGTGCATTGGGGCGGGGTTAGCCTGGCGGAAAAGCCTTGGGGTGTGCACCATTCCGAGTGAGGGCTGATGGGGCGAGGGAAAGCCCCTTCTCCTGTGCCTCCTTCCTCAGTCTCCTTACCAAAGCGGGGTTACTGCCTGCCCCCCAAAGCTGGGGGCACATCGGGTATGCCCGGGATATCCACCGGGTGACAATTCACTTGCCTCTCCCTGGCCTTCATCACCAGAATGGCCTCTCTCAGATTCAGGACTGGACGGTTAGACTTTCTCCCCCATCACAAGAGAGGTTTCCAGATGTAATGTTCCTTCACTCTAGGCCAGCTGTGGGCTCCACTCTCCCTTCCAGGTCCTCTCTCCCTGCTACCTTCGGGCTCAGGAAAGGACAGTCACAGGAAATCATAACCCAATAGGGTTCCGCAGCCTAGCTGGGGGTCATTCATCCTCTGACCCGAACAGAGGACGTCCTGTCATCTCTCCCAGAGAAACTGCCTGGCTTTCTCCTTCTCTTTAGTCTCAGAAACTCCCTCCGGTTCTAACCCCTCCCTTCCTGACCTGTCTCGGTTCGAACTTGGCCAATTTGTGTCTCCTCTTCTGGAAGTGACTCTGTTTCTCTCTCTTGCTCTGGAGCGCTCTCTTTATCTCGGCGTCTGGTTTTTCTTTACCTGGTGCAGAGAGGCCCTCAGGGCAGGGAAAGAAGCCTGGGAGGGGCTGAGGAGAAGGCTGGTTGGAGGGTCCCCTCCCACACCCTGAGCCACCTGCACCACTGAGCCCAGGGCCCATGATAGCAAGAATGCTGTGTGTCTGTGCTAGACTTGTGGTCCTGGAGGTGGAGCTGGGGGCACTGGTAAAGGGAAACAGGCTGGGGGACCTAGAGAAAAACCTAAATAAGAACTGCCTTATTTTTCCCATTTGTGAAATGGGCACACACCCAGTAGCTAGAAGGATCCTGAATGTGTGGGTAACTGATTTAGAGCCATGTAGTACAATCTGTCATTTTACGGATGGGGAAACCAAGGCCCAGAGAGATGTGATTTGCTCAAAGATCATTCAGGTAACAAGTTGCAGGGATAGGATCTGAACCCAGGGCCTCCTATCCCAGTTTGATCATTGTCTCTGCTAGGTAGCTTGTGATTGCAGAGGGCTCCCATATTTGTTGAGTCATTTCAGCCATGTCTTGGTGATCCCATTTAGGACTTTCTTGGCCAAGTTCCTGGACTGGTTTGCCATTTTCTTCTTGCTAATTTTTACAGATGAGGAAACTGAGGCAAACTGGGTTAAGTGACTTGCCCAGGGTCACAGCTTGTAAGTGTCTGAGGCCAGATTTGAACTATGGAAGATGAGTCTTCCTGACTCCCATCCACCCCTCCACTGTACCACCTAGCTGCCCTGAGGAGCAGATCTCAGGCTGAGATCACAGTCTGTCTGGAACAAAGCCTGAATTAAAACCCAGGTATCCTGAATTTCAGCCCTCTGCTCCCATGTCCATTTGGAGAGAAACAAACCCAGTTTGGGGGAGTCACTCACCTTGGGGACAGAAGGATAGGGTGGTGTTCCAGAATTGGCCGATGTTATCTCTTCTCAGAGACTTTTCTCATCCCATTACCCCTGTGATAGAAGGCCATATCTGAAGGTTCTCCGAACCTGTTGGCCTTCTCTCCATGGCAGTGAGCCCTCAGATATTAGGCCCCTTGGCCTGCTTCTTCAAAGCTTCTCCCCACCCCCATTTTGCTTGGCTGGCTTGGGTCAAACTGATTCCCTGTGATCCGGCTTGTGGGGAGTTTCCTTCTTGCCGGTGCCTGCCTGGCATTCAAGGCTCAGCCTGGGCTAGGGCTTTAGGAGAAAGAGTGATTGTCCTCTGGGTCCTGGGAGCCAGCAGTTACTTCAATGAAGCTTTTCTTAGGGGAAAGAAAAGGAGTGGAGAGGGGGATGCCCTACCGGAGAGGTGAAAGGCTGACCTTGTCCTGCCCAAGCCCTAGCTAAGGGCCCCTTTAGAAATCAGTCTTCCCTGGCCACAGGCTGTACCATGAGGGAGAGGAGCAGAGTGCTAAGGGGGTGCTTCTGTCTTCTTTGAAGTCCTTCCAAGTCCTGGGTGCATTGAAGAAGGAAGGCCTGGGGCCAGTGAAGCAAAGCAGGAGGAAGGGGCTATTCAGGCATCCCCCAAATGTAGAGCTGGTTGAGCATAAACCTAGTGTGTTATGAGGGCTCAAGGCCCCTATGGCTGCCTCCCATCAGGAAGAACCCCAGCATGGAGGCCCGTCTGAGCTGGGGGGGCGCTGGGCATACTCCCTGGCCTTGAAAAGAATGGAGGGGAGAAGGAAAGGGGGCACTGGGCTAAAGGGCACAGTATCGGGGTACGCACCAGTGTGCGAGGCAGCACACAAGGGCACACAAGTCATCTCAGCCAAATCTTTCTGTCCCTAAGGCTGGGGAAGCTTCCAGCATGGGCCAACCCACAGACTTCCTGAGCCACACATATGGCACCAGAATGCAGTTACCTAGGGACACCAGGGCCCTGAAGTCCTAGAAAGATCTCAGCAGGCTGTCTGTCACCTGGGAAGGCCCCACCTTTCCCTTCTCCCAGCTCTTCCCTCTTACCATTTCTTCTTCAGCTTCTTTCTCTTCCCCTGCCACTCTCTCATCCCCTCTCTCTCTTCCTCCTTTCTTTTTGCCCCACCTCTCTTTCTTCTTTCTCCTCTCTCCCATTCCCTCCCTCCTTCCCTCAAGTGCTCCCTCTCTCCCTTCACTCACCCTCACATTTCTTTTTTCTGCTGTTCCCCTTCCTCTCTCCCAACTCCTCTCCCCCACTCCCTCTTTCTATTCTCCCTTTCTTTCTCATTCCCTCCTTCTCTCCCCTCTCCCTCCCTTATTCCTTCTCTTTTCCCCCTCCCCTTTTCTCTCTCTCCCTTTCTCTTCTCACTCTCTCTTTCTTTCCCTCTCTTCCTCCTTCTCTCTTTCCCTCTCCCCTGCATCCCTCCTTCTCTCTCCCTCTTTCCCTTTCTCTCCACCCTCTCCTCCTTCCTTTCTCCCCTCCTTCTCTCTTCCCCTCTCCCCTCCCTTCCTCTCCTCTCTCCCCTGTTTCCTCTCTCTCCGTCCTTCTTCCCTCCCTCTCTCTTTGCCTCCTCTCTAACCCTACCTCATAAGGTTGTTGTAAGGATCCAATGAGATAACCTTAAGCTGCTATATACATGCCAACTATGAGTTTTATTGTTCCATTGCTGACCCCTTGTCCATCCCCCTTTTCTGGCAGGCCCTGCCACACAGCCCCCAGCTGCCCAGGGTGACCTCCTCTTCTTGCTGGACAGCTCAGCTAGCGTCTCCTACTACGAATTCTCTCGGGTGAAGGAGTTTGTGGGCCAGCTGGTCCAGCCGCTACCCTTGGGCCCGGAGGCCGTGCAGACCAGCATGATGCATGTGGGCAGTAAGCCCACAGTCGAGTTTCCCTTTGACCTGCACCACTCAGGGGCTGCTGCCCAGGGGGCCATCCGGGCAGCCAAGCAGCTGATGGGGGACACCAACACTGGGCTGGCCCTGGCCCTGGCCAAGGAGCAGCTGTTCACCACCAAGGCAGGTGCCCGGCCCGGCGTGCACAAGGTGCTGGTGTGGGTGACTGATGGCGGCTCCAGCGATGATGCACTGGCCCCCATGCAAGCACTCAAGGACCTGGGAGTGACCGTCTTCATCGTCAGCACTGGCCGAGGCAACTTCCTGGACCTCTCTGCTGCCGCTTCCCAGCCCCCTGAGAAGCACCTGCACTTTGTGGATGTGGACGACCTACAGATCATCGTCCCTGAGCTAAGGGGCTCCATCCTTGGTAGGCCCTCCATCCCAGGGAACTGTGGGCAGAAAGCATGGGGGTCAGAGGTTAGACTTCAGGCAAAACTTCCTGAAGGGGCTGAGAAAACAGCATTCCTTTATTCATATAAACATTGTTAAGTGCCCACTGCTTGCTAATTTTTAAAATCTAATTTCTATTTATTTATTTTGAGGCAATCAGGGTTAAATGACTTGCCCAGGGTCACACAACTACTAAGTGTCTGAGGCAGGATTTGAACTCAGGGCCTTCCCATGCTCTATCTACTGTGCCATCTGACCTGCCTACTACTTTCAAGGTGCAGAGCTAGAAAGACAAAAATGCACAATCCCTGCCATGCAGAAGCTTAGTTTGTGCTGGGGACACAGTGGAATGCAAGTCTATACATGACTAAATAAATAAAGGTAATTGGAGATCAATTGCAGGATTATAGATCGAGAGCTTTGGAAGTTTTCTGAGTCAATTACAAATGAGGAAACTGAGGCAATAAGTTTTGGAGCAGGGGAATAAAATGGTTCTTGTGCTTTCAGAAGGTTGCTTTGGCAGATGGGGGGAGTAGGATTGGAGAGGCGAGAGAGAGAGAGGCAGCAGGGGCAGCAGTCAGGAAGCCATTAGCATCCTGCCCTCCCATGCCTCACTAGGGGACTGAGGAGGTGCCAGGTATAAGCCCAGGGATGAGGGGGGGAGGGCCATCATCCTTGCCTCTGCCCTCTCCCTCCTTCTCTTCTCCCCTTGTCCCATCCCCAACGTTATCCTTGCCTTAGTTCACTTTTTCCCTATTACAGTGGCAGCCTGGTCACCTCTCTGTTTCACATCTCTCCCTTCTCCTTCCAGCCACCCAAGTATCATTCCAAAGTCGAGGGTTAAATCAGATCACTCCCCGGCTTTGGCTCCCTATTTCCTCTAGAACCAAATAACAGGCCCTTCACTACCTAGCCCCAGCCTACCTTTCTAGCCTTATTATACCTTATTCCCCTTCATATACTCTACTGTCCAACCAAACTGAGCTTGATATTTCTCCAAAAATGACATGTCATCTGTCATCTCCCATCTCCATGCCTTTGCCCAGGCTGTCCCTCATGCCTGGCATGGACTTGCCCCTAGAATCCTTGCACCCTTTCTCCTCCACGAGACCTTTCCTGATCCCACCCAACTGGTAGTGCCCCTCCTCCATCACTTTGTTTGATTTTGAATTACTAACCAGTGTGAGTGTTGTTGCTCCCTGATAGAATGCAAACCTTTGGAGGGCAGGGACTGTTTTAACTTTGCTTTTCTATCTCTGGTGTCCAGTGTCATGTCATACCTCGAGGGTCTTAGGTGCTTGTAATAAATGCTTGTCAGCTCCTTGTCAGAAGGCTCAGTCACTGGCTGAAAAAATCTGGGAATCATAGCAATTCTAGATACTGTACCTGGTGGCTTGGGGTGGGTCCTCCGCCATAGAGATTGACAAAGGGAGAACCCCAAATGATGAAATCACAGGCCTTTGAAGTAGGGGTTGAGCTAAGTGTTGGGGGGAGGGAGGTATGTGCACGTGCACATGTGTGTGGATGGGGGTGTGTGGTGTCTGGATGTGTGTGTATGGAGGTATATGGGTGTGTGTGTTTATGGGTGTATGTATGTGTGTATGTGTGTGGGGGGTGTATAGGTGTATGTGTGTTTGTGTTTGCGTGTGTGCTCGTGCACGCTTGGTACTTTTTTTGCAGCACAGGACCTTTAGATAAGGGTATGGTCCCTACCATCAGATGGCTCACAGTCACAGAGTGGCTTAAGAAACAAGGAAAGACAATGGAAGCAGATGTGACTTTCACAACTAGCACTTTAGACAAAGCCCTGAATGAGGCACCCTTAGAGGAAGGTTGTTTCTGGCAGAGAACCAGGGAAGGCTTCCTGGGGGAGGTGCCCTTCATGTTGGGCTTTAGAGGAAAGGTAGGAATCCAGCAGGGAGCAGGGAGAGGGAGGGCATCCCAAGCTTAGGGACCAGAGGGTGCAGACAGTCCCAGCAGAAGACACAGGCCATAGCTGGGCTGAGGCATACAGTGATGAAAGGCAGTGATGTTAGATGGGGTCTTTAGGAGTTAGAACTTTACTCAGCAGGCAAGAGAGAGCCACTGAAGGTTAAGTTCAGGAGGAGTATGACCAGATGTATCCTGAAAAGGAGATTTTCAGGAAGAAGATTCTTTTTATGCAGCACTTTAACTTGAAGATCTGCAAGCACTTTACACAGGTTATTCCATGTGAGAATACGGATTCTGGCAGACGGAGAGGGTTTAGAGCTGGAAGGGGCCACAGAAGTCATTGAGTCATAGGATTATAGTGTCCTGAGTTCATCATTCCCAGGGTGAAAGGGCCCTCAGAGCCCATCACCTAGACTTTTCTGGATGGGGGTGGGGAAAGTGAGAAGGGAGAGGTGTCAGACCTAGTCCCCGCTCTTGGGAACTTAGTTTGTCTGAAGATACGAGACCCACTTATGATTTACCTCTGAGCTCAGAGGAGGGACACATGAATAGGGGTGTCTCAGGGGTGGTCAGGGCAGCCTTCATGGAAGGGCTAGACATCAATGAATTGGTCCTTGAAGGATAAGGAGAGAAGGGAGGGTGAAAGCTGTCCAGATCCAGCAAAGGCCAGAGGCTGGGATGGGTACTTACAATGTGGTCTGACTGAAATTGACCTTTCACAGTAGGGCCTCTGAGTAGGGAGATAAAGTAGGCATTGGGACCTTGTGGGAGGACCTTGAATGCCAGGTTGAGGACTTTGGGTTTTATTATGTGGGTAGTGTGGAGCTATAGAAGGTTTAGGGTCTGGGGATTGCCATGCTCTGAGTCTTTGGAGTTGAGGAAGATTATTCTTGTGGGGTGGTTTGGAGGAGCGGTTAGGGCTGATGCAATAGCTCAGGAGAGAAGTAATGAGTGCAGGCATTAGGGAGTTGGCATCTGTACCTTCCTCTCCTTCCCCCCCACCCCGAGGGAGGGGCTGGGGCTGGGAAGGGGAGCTGCCCAGCAGGTGGGCTGGGGCCCTGGAATTCCTCAAGCCAGCAGTGTCTGGCCCAACCCCAGCCCAGGCCAGCTGTGGCTGCAGAAACATGCCAGAAACCAGAGGATTCTTATGTCCTCTCTCTGGGTTAATCATTGGCCTCTGCGCAGTGGGGAAAGGAGGTGGGTCATGTGCTGGAGACGAGAGGGCTTCTCCTTAAGAATGCATCCCATAGTGGCAGCAGGGCCCAGAGAAATGGTGTGGCAGGGCTGGGAGAATTAGTGTGACAGGGCTGAGGACAAGGAGTTCCCTCCGCTGTTTCAGGAGTTGGTGGTCAAAGCCTTTGTATGCAGGGTTGGGGGGCCTTGGGGTGGGGCTATGGCACAGGCTCCATCTGTGAACTCCCCCCTGAGCTATTGCATCAGCTCTAACTGGTCCTTTGAGCTGTCCTGTAAGACTCATTTTCCTAATAAACCAAAGACTCTAAGTTTGGCAGTCCTTTGTCCCCAAACCTTCCATAGCTCCCCACTGCCCACATGGTAAAACCCAAGCCAGGACTGAGGGAGCTGGGAACCTGAGTCTCTCATTCCCTAGGGGAGGGAGGAGGAATATGTCCCAACTCCAGGCTACCAAGTCTGACTGGATCCTCTGCCCATTCTTCGGGAGAGAGCCCAAGGGCCCCACCTGAGATTCTTGGGGCCCAGCCAGACCAACGGGTAGGGCCATTACCAGGGCAGAGCAGGGATGAGTCACAGGTCCAGTCTAGCTCAGCTCACTGGGGAGGCATAATGATATGGTAGAGTCACAGGGCCTGGGTTCAAGTCCCGTCTTGATGGTTAGTACCCTTGTGACCTCAGGCCTAGCAGTTGACTTCTGGGGGGTCAGTTTCCTCTGCTATAGAATGGAGGGGTTGGAGCAGGCTCCCTCCCAGCTTCAGGTGTGTTGGGGTAAGGTCAGAGCTGGGTCTGGCAGCATCCTTATCACAATCTCCATTGCAGGTGAAGAAACAGCCCTCAGGAGGAGGAGGATTTGGCTCTAAAGTCATATGTACTCAGACCCCAGGGCTGGGCCTTACCAGGAAGAGGGATCTCTAAGCCTGTATCGAGTGAACTAGACAGGGAAGGGAGGGAAGGGGAAGATAAAACTGCCTCCAGCCCACTAAAAACCTAAAAGGAAACTGGCTTTGTTTGCAAAGTATATTAACTCCTTGTGTAGCTGCTGGTGTCAGTCTGAGTCAAATCCAACTTGTTGGCCCCTTCCTGCCAGAGTCATCATGGGATAAGAGAAGAAAACAATGAAGTCTAGTTACTGAGCCCCCTAATGGGGGTCCTTGAGGAGGGGGAGAGAGAAGAATCTGGGGGCTAAAGCAGAGAAAACGAGGGGGCAGAGGGGGTGGGGAGAAAGCTACAGCCAGAAAAGGAAACCTGGCCCATCTGGGAAGGCCTGACACTCTATATCTCTCTTCTCTCTCTCTTTCTCTCTCCTCTCTTGCATGACCAGAGGCAATGAGGCCCCAAGGGCTTCATGCCACTGAGGTCACATCTCATAGCTTCCACCTAGTATGGCCACCCCTGCTGTCTGGTGATTCTGGCTACTACCTGTTGGAGGTAACGCCCAGTGCTGACCCCGGTGCCAAGCAGAGCCGTCACCTGCTTGGGAATGAGACCAGCTGGTTCTGGGATGGCCTGGAAGCCAGTACCACCTACAAGGTGGTCTTGGTGCCTGAGTCCAACCTTCAGTACCTGGCCCCACAGACTACCCAAGTCACTACTCTGGAAGGTGAGACTCCTGGGGAGAATGAAGGGAGGAAGAAGAGTTGGGGGTCATAGAAGTGGGTGTCCCCATCCCAGAGAATGTAGGGAGGAGGAAGGGTCTGGCAAGGCAGAGAATACACTGCTACCTAAGGAAGAGCAGAGAGGGGACTGTGAAGACCCCCCAGAGCAGAAGACTTAGAGGTCAGGGAAAGGAATTGTTCCCTCAGACAGAATGAAAGGAGGCCTGGAAGGGAATCCCAGGTTGGGAAGGGGAGGGTCTGAGGTTTCAGGCTTTTCATATACACACCACTCATGCCCTACAGAAGAGGTCAGCCCAGCTCAGATCCTCATCTCCCACTCAAAGACTCATGGCTTTCACGTGAGCTGGGCTCCAACACCTGTGAGCGTGCTCCGGTACGAGGTCCTGTATGGACCCCTGCCTGGGGGTGAGGCCCAGCTCATTGAGGTGCCTGCCACTGAGAACAGCACCACGCTGGACAATCTGTCACCTAACACCACCTACCTGATCACCGTGGTCGCCATCTATCGGTCTGGCCGAGAGAAAGCCTTGTCAGCTAAGGCCTGTACACAAGAAGGTGAGGAGGGTCTGGCAGAGGATGGGGCCTGTACACAAGAGGGTGAGGAGGGTCTAGCAGAGGATGAGGGGCATCTTCCCAGAGGCCAAGGTAGTCCAGAGTCTGGGAGCTGGGAGCACACCCACTATTTTATTTACAATTATTTATATAATTGTACATTTATAATATCATATATCATAATTACACATAATTATTTTATAGTCTATATATAATAAATATTTTATATTAATTTATAATTATTATAATAATTTTATTATGGACTGTTTCTATGAGCAGGCACACATTCCTATCCTGGATGGGAGGAGAAATTAATCAGTCTTAATGCCTATCCCCCTCCCCACCTCTGAGAGTCAAAGAAAACTCATTAATTCCGTGAGCCGAGAGGGGAAATTCTTACACTATTAAGATTCTGTGACATGAGGCCAGCCCCTCTTAAAAAAGAGGAGGTCATATATCCAATTGCTTGCCAGGGGGAGGTGAGAGAAGGAGAGAGGGAGGGAGAAAGTTTGGAACTCAAAATTTTTCTAAAATGAAAGTTTAAAATTGTCTTTATGTGTAATTGGGAAAAAGCAAAATATTATTGGGGGGGGAAAAACAAAGAAAAAAAAGTAGATCAGAGAGTAGGGAAACCAGAAGACGAAGTGGGCTTCCTCTACAGAGTCCTTAGGACGCCATATTATTTCACCAAGCCATAGTTTGGGAAATTTCCAGGTGGGCAGGTAATGTGCTCAGGATGAGTTCCCTGGGAAACATTCCTTGTTTCTGATATCCCTCTATAGCCCTTTGCTCTAGGAGGTGATGAAGATCATTCTTTGGTCCTCCCTTCCTGCTGCCCTTTCCTGAAATCTCCTTGGTTGAAAGTCCTAGTCTAAGGGCTCCTATCCCTGCTCTCTGTCCCCAAGTGTGACTGTGTGTCATCAATGTGATCCAGTCTGGGAGCTGGGTTAGAGACGTTAGAAAGAATTATTATAATGAGGTAGTGAGCTCCCTGTCACTACAGGTGTTTGAGGAGAATTTGAAGATATGGAGTGGATTCTTTATATTGATAAGGGTTGGGCTTAATGCCCTCTCAGGACCCTTTTGGCTCTGGCTTATCTGCATGTCTTGGGAAGTTGCGGGTGATTTTTGGGGGTAAGAATGGGGTCTTTTGGGGCTCTGTTCCAGCTCATCTTCTCTAAGTGTTGTCCTTCCAATACAGTATTTTATACATAATGACTGCTTAACGAAGAGGTGTCATCACCGAGTGGGTTAGAGTTAGAGTCAGGAAGACCTTCCTTCAAGCCTGCCCCAGACACTTTGTAGAGATGGGACACACGGCCAGTCATAATCTCACTATTCCTGAATTTTCTGTTTAAAATGAAGGAGTTAGATGTGATGGCCTTTGAAGTCCCTTCTTGCATTTATGGGACACCCCTCAATGTCCCTGTCCCTTCTATGCCAGGCTTTCCATCCCTTAGGATTCTGCTGACCTCAGCCCCCTTTCTGCCCTGGGGCCAGTGGCCTCCAAGATTGGGCGCCTCTACTTCCAGAGCCTGGGCCCTAGCACTGTGAAGGCCTCATGGGACTCAGCGGAGGGCGATGTCCAGGGCTACCAAGTTCGGTGCCGGCGGCAGGTGGGAGCCCCGTCCCTTCTTAGCGTCTCACCACAGACCCACAGCGTCATCCTCACGGGCCTGGCTGCTGGCACCACCAACCATGTGTGTGTGACGCCCATTTACCAGAGCCACGCCGGGCCTCGGCGCTGCCAGACTGTTCAAATGCACCCTGGTGAGTGGTGGAGAAAACAGCAGCAGATAGCACAAGCCTCAGTTCTGGATTGGGACTCCATAGATAGTCAGAGGAGAGGGAATGTGGGGGTGGGAGGTCCCCGAGGACTGGAGGAGTCAGGGAGCACAGGGTTTGTGGCAAAGGTGGCTAAGATTTAAGCATGTGGAAAGCAGAAGGGACAATGGGAAGGAGTATGCCCTGTGGAGGTGTCTAAAGAGAGACCTGGCTGAAGGAGAGAGATCTGGGGCCTTAGCACTATAGGAGGGCTTGTGGGTAGGTAGGCCAGCTTCCAGCCTATGGACTAGAAATGGCCCTTTTTTCTGCTGGCTAAGCATCTGCAGGGTCTTGAGATCTATAGATATATAATATACACATACATACATATATATAAATGGAATTTTAAAAAATGGATTTGGAACAATATTTTCTGTCTTTCTTTTCAGTCACACCAGCTCCTGAATATCGACCCACTTAGCCATGCCCCAAGATGCCTTTAGTCCCAAATAACAGGAGAGCTGAGCCTTTCCATCAGAAACAGACCAGAGGGAAAAGCACTGGGCCGAAGAGATTGGGGAGAGAAGATGTAATCTCTGTGGCCAGTTGGTCCCTCTGAGCCACATCAGTCCTTTCCCATCCCTTGCAGGGTGCCTACGTCCAGTGGGTCAGCAGTCAGGTTGGGTCAGCTTGAGTGGTCCTTAAGGACTTGGGTCCAAAGCCTGACGTGCTGATGGTTCAGCCATGGGCCATAGGCTCACTTTCTTCTCTCCTATACTAACACATATGTTGTTGATGACCTGCTCAAAGTGAAGAGTTGAGGAGAAGGTATTGGCCTGAGATCTTGTCTCTATTTTCCTAGGCCTGGTTTCCCTAGAATATAGGGGGATGGGGATTGTGACTCAAGTTTTGGTTGGGGAAGCTAAGCAGGGCTGGTCAGGAGTATAGGGTGTAAGTGTATAAGGATACTGGGATGATCCCTGCCCTCACAAATTCGCCCCCTCCTAATCCTAAAGGTTTGTCCCCAACATGAGATTTCCCCTCAGTTAGGACTTCTTCCATTCCTTTCCTGAAGTGCAGATTTCCTCCCCATATCCAAAAAGGGTTCTCCAGGAGGTCACTAACACCCAAGGGTACAAGGATTACCTCAGATCTTTCTCCAAGGTGAAGAGCATCCTAGGAGAGGGCACTAGGAGAAGTCCATGTTTAAGGCAGAAAATACATCTTTATTTTTAAATTTAAAAAATAACAATTCTTCCCTGGGTTGCTGTGGCTGGTAAGCTGGTCCTTAGGTGACAGAGACAGATTCTGCCAATAGGTCTGTACTTGACCTGAGCTCCATGCCGGAGCCCAGATCACCTCCATACCAAGCAAGATGGAGGAGAAATTCTGTTTGACTCAGCTGATGTTAAATATCTGTCCTGTGCCAGATACTGGGGGCACAAAACAAAAAGTGAATGAGTCCTTTCCCTCAAGGAACTTACATTCTACCAGAGTTGTTGGAAGGGTCTACTGGAGGAGCACAAATAAAAATGATGGAAATTCACTTTGTCCAAGTGCCCCAGGGTGGGGGCAGTGGGAGACGGCTGTGTTTCTGGTGTTCTGCCCTACCCCTCCCTACAAGGGCTTCTGGCTCTTCTTGCATTCTGCTTGACTCTTCTAGTATTAGTTCCTCTTTGTGGTCCAGTGGGGGTGGCCCTGGGGTTCTTCTAACTCCCAAGCTCACGCTAAGTAGGGCTCCAAAGGGAGATCCCTGTGTGGTCAAGTGGATGTCATGTTCACTTACTGATTTTTGCCCAGGCTATCCTAAACTAACTGAATGCTTTGTTTTTTCCTTGTTTTCCCATTAATGTAACAGACTTTTAAATGACAATAAATTAAGCCTACACACAGAGTGGTTTTCTTCTCTTAAACGTTTCTCTCCTTTGGTCTTTGGTACTAAGTCACAGATGGATGATGCAATTTAAAAAACAAAACAACAGATCTCTTTGCTGGAGCAGCCCAATTTCCAGGCTGATGTGTGGTGTGTGGGGGGGGGTGGGGATAGGGAGGGGACCCTTTGTCCCCAGTTTTATCAAGAGAAGTTAGCATGGTGTGCTAGAAAAAGAAACTGTCCAAATCTTGGCTCCTGTCCTTTCTACTCCCTATGTAATCCCATGCAGGTCAATTCCTCTTTTCCAGTCCACTTCCTCATCTGAAAAATGTCTCTGCCAGTTCTAAATGCAAAACTCTTCCCTCCTCTGCTCATTTTCATGAAACTGGCCAAACTCTATTCACCACTTATTAAAGACGGCTTTGTGTCACACACTGCTGGGTACTCCACAGAAGGTCAGAGCGTGGAAGGGGCCTCTGAGTCCACACCAGAATCCCCTCAACACCATTCCCAGCCAGTGGTCCACCAGGCTCCACTTGATGGTCTGGAGGGAGGGGCACCCCTTGTTCTCCTATCTACCTTTAATGGCTAACACCCAGCCCACATCTGCCTTTCCCTCACTTCCACCCCTGGCTCCTAGCTCCACTCTCAGAGGCTGAGCAGAACTAGGACCCTCCCTCTTCAACCTAGTTGTCTTCCTTCGGACCCTTGAAGGTTAGACAAGACAGCCTTGGAATAGTGGGAGGATCACTGGCCTTGGGGTCCCACAGAAGACCTGAGTTCTGATACTTACCAACCCTGGTGACCCTGGCTAGTTTCCTTCTCTAGAAAATGGGGACTTCTCTTTGCATACCCAGAACTTGGCCCGATTCCTGGTACATAGTAAGGCATTTAATGTATGTTAACTTGAAAAAAAAATGACATTGGAGAGTGGTTGTGAAGTAAGAGATTTGTGAAATTTAGTGCATATGAGAAATGGGAAAGTGGTATAGTGGTTAGAGTCCTGAACTTTTGTGTCAGACAGACCTGGATTCAAATCCTGCCTCAGACACTTAATCACTTCCTCTTTTAATCCCAGTTTCCTCCTCTATAAAATGGAGGGGTCGGACTTGATGGTGTCAGAAGTCCCCTCCATTTCCAAATCTCAGAATCTATGAATTATAATCCATGGTCCCAACACTCAGGGAGCTCACAGTCATATCATCAAGCAAATGAATAAAAAGTATTTATTAAACACCTACTATGTGCCAAGTGCTGGTATACAAATACAAAAAGAGACAGTTCCTGCCCTCAAGAAGCTTTTATTCTAGGGTAGAATACACATATAGGGGAGGGTTGGGGGGTGGGAGGAGTTATGACCTAGGACTACCCAAAGATGGAGAGTGGGGCCACAGGGAGGGATGGATGGCTCTGCCTTTTCCAGAGGCAGTGGTTATATGGTTGAACAACCTGATTTTGGGGGGCTGATGAAAAAACTGCTTTCATATACTTGGGTCAAGCCCTCTTAACCAAACAGTTTACCTAGGAGTGTCTCAATTAAAAGCATGTTTTTAGAAAGCAGTTTTACCCATGACTTCACAATTAGCACAGCCAACAGCAGCATTGCCAATGAGTAACTTCCCTAGTGGGCTCCATTGACATGAAGCCCATTCCCTCTAGGGAAGCCCCAAACACCTTTGGCTCACTCTCCTGGGCATGAAAATTTTCCTTCCTTGAAACCTGAAATCTGACTCCCTTCATTTTATTCCACTCACCTGGCCCCCACATCTCCCTACCACCAGGATTATGGAACCATGATCTAATCTACTCTGCCACTGCCCTGGGAAGGAGTGTGTCAAGCCCCTCCCTTAGGGTCGACACTCATCATTCTTGTAACCTCCCTTGGCCCTCCGTCCTCTGCGTGTGTATGGCCTCTCCCCTTCTAAGGTGGAAGCTCTTTAAAGGGCAGGTGCCATCTTTTTTTTTTTTTTGTATTTGTATCCCTAGAATTTGGCACAGTGCCTGACATCTATTGCTTAGTAAATGCTTTTTCATCCATCCATCCATTCTATGTTTCTAATATTGCTCTCAGGATCAAGAAAAACAAGACCAAGGCTATCAAATTACAGCCCTTCAAATCTCTGAAGATCACGATCAAGTCAGTGCTTTCTTCTTCCAACCATTCATTCTTTAGCTTGATCTTAATTCATTCTATTGTTTGAGATGCTCAGGCCTCTTCCCAGCCCTAATTCCTGATTTCTATAGCTTTGCTGTATATGAAAAAAAAAGCCTTTGCAGAAGGAAGCCACCTGGCCCATGTTAGGGGCCGTGGAGGTAGGCTTCACGGGCCACAGTACTGAAACAAAACTTAAGTCAATTCCATGAGTATTAAGGATTTCTTAATGTGAAAGTGTGAAAGGCTCCATGGGGAATAAATATGGTGTTCTGTGAGAACCCTGAGCAAGCTGGCTATTCACAAGGTAGAAGGTGCAAATCTTGTCTCCTGCCAGCTTTCCTGCCCACATAATGATGGGTGCCAAGCATTCATAATGAAAATGGGAAGATTGGAGGAAATTACTTTGCAAAAATCTAAAGCACGAGTGAGCTATGGCAACGATGATGACAACCCAAACAGAAGGAACATCTGCAGAGTTTGCTGAGTAGCCTGAAGAGACGAGCCCTACCCGCACCCCTGCCAAGGGAGCCCCGCCTGGCCCAGAGAGAGGCAACGCAGAGCTGCCCCGACCCAGCTCCTACCCCTTTGAGAAGCCAGGCACAGGCACAGAAAGCATGAATCCGGTGTGGAATCAGCAGGTGGAGCCTTCCAGGGTCAGGGGCTAGAGGGAACTGGGAGGTGGCCTTTAAATGAGCCCAGCCCAGCCCCTCCCAGGAGATTCAGAGCACCTCCAACCACCTCCTGATCTGTGAAACTGGAGGGCTCATGTTTATATGGTGCTTTGAAGTTTGTAAAGGGCTTTCAGTCCATCATTTCATTTTACATATAACCTCATTTGATTGCCAGAATACTTTCTAGCTCAAAATCTATGATTCTATGAGCCAGATATCACCTGAGGGCAGCCTACATGGCTATAGAAGAGATATATATCTATTTATCTATGTGGATGGATACACATGTATGTATACACACATGTGCATGTATGCATATATGTATCATGTACATATACATTTTAGTTCTGTCCAACTCTTGGTGTTCCCATTTGGGGTTTTCTTGGCAGAGATATTGGAGTGCTTGCCATTTCCTTATCCAGTTCATTTTATAGATGAGGAAACTGAGGCAAATGGGGTTAAATGACTTTCTCAGGGTCACATATCTAGTAAGTATTTAAGGCTAGATTTGAACTCAGGAAGAGGAATCTAACTCTAGGCTGGAGCTCAATTCATTGCACCACCTAGCCACGGGTACACACACACACACACACACACACACACACACACACACACACATATATGTAATATATATATATATATATATATAATTATATAATACTTAACCAAATATATATTATATAATGAGTGTGCTGCTGACTGTTAGATTTTCAGTATGAACATCTGACCCTTGGCAAACACTACAAATCAGGCTTTTTTTTTGATTGTCTGACTTAAGATAGTGTTGGAGAAAACATTACCAGTACAAATTACACTTACCTTTCTGACCTCAGTGGCTTTTAAGTACATACTTGATGATGGCATACTTGTGGTCTTGGCTTGAAATTCTAGCATGAGTAGATACACTGTGCATGAAGATATGGGTGAAAATCCAAGTGTATATATGCATGAATATGTGTGTATACATGTGTCTGCCATTAGACTATAAGCTCCCTGAGGACAGAGACTGTCTTCTGCCTCCTTTTGTATACCCAATGCTAATCAAGTACCTGGTACATAGTAGGTGCTTAATAAATGTTTGATTGATTGATTGTATAGTATGTCTGTGTGTATGTCTTAGTGTCAGGGCAGCTAGGTGGTACAGCGAATAGAGCACCAGCCCTGGAGTCAGGAGGACCTGAGTTCAAATCTGACCTCAGACACTTAACTAGTTGTGTGACCTTGGGCAAGTCATTTAACCCCAATTGCCCCTCCAAAAAACAAAACAAAACAAAAAACAAAAAATTCCCCTTAGTGTCTTCCTGTGGTCCTCTGGCCCCAAGCTCACTGTCTGTGGCCCCAAGCTCGCTGTCTGTCTCCCCTCAACTCAGGGCAAAAAGCATCACTTAGGGACAACAAACTAGAGGCAGCTGTTTTCCCTCCCTATGATTTTCGCCCAAGTGTCTTTGGGCCCAGCAGTATGTGGGCTGTGACCTCCCATGTGCCACCATCAGGCATGTACTTAAAGCCACCGGGTCTGGCAGGTGACAGCCCTTGGCAACCAGGATTGAAAACTCTCCTTTGCAAAGCCACCAGCATCAAGGCTTCAGCGCCACCTCCTGGCCACAGAGCGCCTCTGACTCATTTCCCACCCAATTTGCAGCTTCAACTACTGGTCTGGTCGTGGGATCCTGGTGCAGAACACTATCCTGAGCTACCAGGCAATGATTACACAAACGCTCCTCTATAAAAAACAATAGGTATATTTTATGATGTCTAATCAAAGACAGGAACATTCGTTGGGATTCTGTTATTCAGTCCCAACTGAATAGCCCCAATCTTATCCCAAATGCCTAGCATTTGACCCAACCAAATATTTCAGTAACAAACATAATTCAGCTGTCTAAATGTTAGAGGGAAAATCACATAACAGGGGCAGTCTGTTTGCTTCCGACGCCTCCCCTGGAAACTTAATTAGACACAGTATAGACACTTTAAAAAACCCCAGAGCACTGGGAAGTACTGCATGTGTTCAAATACTCTTCACCAGAGCTTTTGATTTAATCGCGTTTGTAATGTGGCCAGCACCAACACCAGCAGCTCCTGTCCAGTGCTTTGCAGGTAAGTGTCCTTCCTCCCCTCTGTTTGTCAAATGTTAACTCCTTCTTCAAAGCCCAGTTCCAGGGAGACTTCCTGATCCCTAGCCCCCATCCTCACCAAGCCCGGGCTGGCAACAGCCTCCTTCCTTGGACTCTCTGGGGCACTCCTCCTGATATTGTATATCTTATCCCCTCAAAGAGGCTGTGCTCTTCCTGAATGTCGTGTACAGAGCCCCACATGGTTTTTGTTTTACTAAACTAAATGAGAACAAGGGTTGTCTTAGCTAAACTTTGCATGTCACTTGGCAGCTGGTGATGGCAGGGATTTAATAAGTGCACTTTGAGGGAGTGAATGAATGGATGAACATCTCTCCAGAGGAAGCCAACCTTTCTCAGCTTGGTTTTAGCAGTGGGGATGAGAAGAGAGAATCCCACATCTTCTTTCAGCTTCAAGTTTCTCTATTCCAAGGTGGGACCTTCCAGTCTTTGCCCAGTCAATGAGCAGAGCCATCTCTTCCTGTCCCTCTTTAAAAGGAAGGCTCTTTGGGGTTTGGGGTCTTTATTCTGGAAGACAGTGGCCTCCTCAATCTCCATTCCAAAGGCCAGACCCTGGAGAATTCTAAGGCTTCAGCCTATAGCTTCATCAGCCTCCCAATCCCATTACTAGTGATCCTGCCGGGTTAGAAAGGAATCCAGATGGGCAGGCTTGGAGTACTCATCAAACTCCTTGGCCTCGGAAGCCAATTCCTGTCTGTGGTTATGGAGGCTCGGTGAGCGCTGGCTACTCCTCAGCCGCTCGTTGTGTTTGTGGGCTTCATAATGGAACTGGGGGCTTCTCATCTCATACCTGAAAATCAGAGACACCTGTGCTGGCCTGCAGAGCTGTGACAGAGCATGGGTAGCTGAACTCTGAGCAGGGCCCCCAAGCTGTCAAGGATGAGGGGCTGCACAGGGGCAGGCTGGGGGCAGCAGTGGGGTCACTGAGGAACAGACCATCCACAGCTTACCTGTTCATTAGACATTAGACAGTCTTTAAAAACCCCATACTGGGGCCAGGGAGGGATTGCCTACTTCTAGAAACTCAGTTTCAATTGATAAAAAGGGACTCTACCGAGTGGAGCAGAGCCCAATGAACTTGCCCAGCCTCCCAGAATTTGCTTGTATCCCTTGGACTCTGTGCAGAGCATGGGGGCCTAATAAGAAGATGATGACAGGTGCTTGGAATGCACCCCTCCCCCTTTGCCCAGGGGCCCAGGGCTGAGAGCTGACAGCATCTGTCTCTGGGGCATGCGTCTAGTCAGCAAAGGACCAGGGCACAAGATCTGCTGAATTAATGAAGGCTTGGGGGTTAGTTTATTAAATCTGATTTCTGCCCCAGACCATCCTGCATCTGGAAGCAGGATCATACACATCTTCCAGATACTCACTCTGAGCCCTTGGAAGGAAAGTGTTGGCTCAAGGCTTTAGGGTGGGATTATATGTTCCCATGTTGTCATAGGGCAGCCAGCAGGCTGGGCACTCCCCTGGGTTTCTAATGGCACGTAAAGTCAGGAGTGTGACCAGCCATGTGTGCGGTCGACCACAACAGGGGCCAACTCGCTGCTGATATTTTATGTGAGGCTTCCTCCTTTGGGGAATGAACGGTTTCTGTAGAAACAGTCTAACAAACACTGTCAAAATCCTCCTAGAACAAACACCCCAGTGTCTGACTTGGGGGCTATGGGGCAGCTGGGAAACAAAGTAGAACATAATGCGTCTGTAATAACAACCCACTTGGACTATGGACAGCATTGCTCCCCAGGAGCAGAATGCCTTAGTTCAGCCAAACTTTGAGTTTCATGTGCAGCTCACATCGCCAAAGTTCAGCTGTCCCTCCATTTTTTCTGGGCTATGTCATATTTTTCCCAAGCAGAGACTATGCTTTTCTGGCACTTGGAGCTTTGCCTGTTAAACAGGGTTGTCTAGTAGTATCCTGCTACTGGGCCTAAAGGAAGAAACTCAAAGGTGAGACCAGGTAGAGCCCAATTCACACATTGAAGGCTTGAAGACTGTAAGATCTCTTTAATGGCCTGTAAATTGGAGATGGGGGTGGAGAGGTAAGCAGCAGAGGAAGATCAAAGAGGGTCTCCCCAAACTGCAGAGAGGAAGTAGCCAAGCAGGCCAGTGAACCAACTCAACACAGGTGCCACTCTGGGGAGGGGAAATGGGAAATGGAACCAGCTGTTATCTCGAGAAATCTCAGGACCAAACTTTGTCTAGAACAAGGCAGACAGCAGCGGTGGGAGGTGGGGCACAGCACAGCTGCCACAAGCTGCCACCTTTCTTCTCGACTTACATTGGCATGAATTCTAGGCAGGCCAAAGAGCCATCAAGGCTCCTAATTCTTGAGCAGAGCCAGAAAACTAGCTACCACAATATCTTGATGGGTGGCAAGGTTTTTAAAAACTATTATTTCCCACTCAGAGAATTTGACTTGGCCAAACCTGAGGGCATCTGATGCTGCTGCTGGGGGTTGTCTCTGGTGTGGTCAGCCCAGAGTTCTGTCAGGCTGGCTCACAGATAGCAGGCTTGTCTGTCCCTAAGTATAGACTTCAAGGTTCTCCGGCCTAGAAGAACCTGCTGGAGCCTTTGAAAAACCCCCAGTTCTCTTCACATCGGGATGAGGCTCAAGAAGGGAACTCTAGCAGGGGTGCAACCCACTAGTTACCTTAGGCTTTTTAAAAATGTGGGTAAAAATGCCCCACAGTAAAGGCCTTTTCCAATTCTAGTCACAGAAACAGAAGGATGTCCAACAAGGAAAGTGGAGTCCCAGAGCTGTACCATGAGCCCCCTAACAGAGCATTTCGATGGATACAGGAATGGCCTGGGTGGTACCAGAGGGGTGTGGCCTCCTGGGAAGCAGGCGCATCCCTTCCTTTCCAGGGCACCTTTCCAGACCAAGACAGTGGGCCCCAAAGGAGGTCTGAGCACCTACCACTTGGACCTGGGGCCTCGGGTCCGTTCCAGTTCTTGCTGCCTCGTCAGCTCCAATACCCACTCTTCCTCTGCCCGAAGGTGCTGCAAACGGAGTCGTGTCAAGGCTTTCTGGACGGGGGCCATGGTTCCCAGGGACTGATGCACATGCCCTTCTTTGAGGGTCTGGAAGAACCTACAATGCACAGACTCTAAGCTGTCATGGTACCCCTTTAATTTCACCCCATTTCTGGTTTTGGACCCCTATAGCCAAGTTTCCCTTGCCCCATCTGACTTTATTAGCCAAGATGTCACTTGTCAAACAAATGGTGTGTTATTGACTGCCCTTAGGCAACTGGGCTGTAGGAGATACCCAACAATAGTTGCTGAATTATAGAACTGAGCACTTTAAAGCGAGCACTTGTTTTAAAAGAAGGATTCTTATTGTTTTTTTTTTCTTAACACAACCATTTCTCACAAACACCCAAATAACCACAAACCCACGTTTTGCATGGCTATAAATGCATAACCTATACCAAATTGCTTCCTGTCTCAGGGAGGGGTTTGGAAGTCAAAAGTTAAAAAAGAAACCATTAAAAGTTGTTTTTACATGTAATTGGGAAAAATATCATTCAAACCGCCTGTCCTCAAACAAAGCAGAAGTTGGGGATTGTTGATGTAGCTACAGACCATCAGGGGCTGCTGTAGGGGCTCATCAGTGATGCTGAAGCAGCCCAGGCAAGTGGTTCCAGGCCCTGTTTCTTTGAAAGCCACAACTGGCCAATGGAACAGACTCCCTTAAAGATGGAAACCATGACTCAGGGCATAGGAGAGACACCTTCATTTCGGATTTTTAAAACTATCCCCCCCATTCTTCCACAAAGTGACATCTTACAGAGTAAAAAGTTGGTGAAAGTTGGCCCTGAGAATGACACTTCCTCTGAAAGACGCACATACAAGCCCTTGGCTATGTTTGAAGTCAATTGTACCTTTATGTGGAAACCTCACCAATGTGACAGGAAGGGCTTTGCCTCCTGGGACTGCTCTATGTCTCCAAAGAGATGCCCCCCATGGAGCAGGTCTGCAGACTGACAGGGTGCAGCTGTATTCTAATGGTTACCTTTTGCTCATTTCCTGAGCCAGGGGTGATGAGATGCCAGGCACAGGAAGGCAGTAAGGGCTCCAGGAGTGCTCCAGGACTTCTTCCTCCTGGGCTTCAGGGGGCATGCAAGGTGTGCATGCCCGACGGGCAGCCCAGGGACCAGTCTTACAAGTTCGAGATCGAGACGGTCTGGTCAGAGCTGTTTTCTTTCTGTTCCCCCTAGGCCAGATGAGCTGGGGGGCAGGCTGTGCACAAGCATTGGCTCTGGCTGAGGTGGGTCTCCAGATGGGCCTGGGAGACTGGGAGTGAGATCGGACCCATCGTGTCCTTTTGGAAGCAGGGGAGAAAGAATGGGATCGGGTGAAAGAAAGAGACCTGCCTCTGGATAGCCCAGGAGAGCTGCCTCTCCTCTGGGGAGAGCAGGACCTCACTGGAATCTTAGGAGGTAGTAGAGCCCTCACACCAATCACATGAGGCGCCCCTAGTTTAGGGGGGAAGGACTGTGCAGGGGATCCATCCATCACCAAGGCCACAGATGGTAGACAGCTGCTTCCGAGAAGGCCTGCTCTGTAGTTGCCTGGAGCAGACCCCACTGGAAGGCCTAAAGGCCTAAGATGGGAGCCATTTCCCAAAGGTCTGGCCAGGCCCTGAGGACTCAGAAACTGTTCCCAGTCCACGGGTGCCTTCAGGGTTTCCCTCTCCCCCACAGGAGATGGGGTACATCGATCTTCAGACCACTGAAACTGACCGGGACTCCAGAGGTCAGCGGCATCCAAACCAGAGACATCTTCAGTGTCAGAGTCAAGACTCTTACTTGGGGCCAAGCGTGAGTGCACTTGGACCTTCAGCTTCTGTAAACTTTCTTCTAGGTCATCAATTGTGGGACTGTCCTTCTGAGAAGACAAACCATCTACACAAATGGAAGAAGAAAGATACGATATAAGATCTTGCAAATCACAGGATTCTGGGTTATTCAGTTACCAGACTTGTGATAGGGCCCTCTGTCATCTCCACCCAGATATCAGGCTTCCCTAGTAACTGTGACTGGCCCAGTGGAGGAGCAAGGACCCCGAAGGCACTTTCCAAGGGAAATATGCAAATGTCCCAGGATGGCTCTGAGGTCTGAAGAGACAAACAGGACTTTAGGCCCCACTTAAGGAACCTAGTTGGTGCATTCATGTCATATTAGACAGGAAAATGGCAGGACTTGACTGTGTAGCAGAGGGTGGCCTGAGCAGGTTTAGCTCTGGTTCTGGTATGACTGAAAGCAAAAACCTAAACACCTTATTCTGTAATAAGCAGATTATGATGACATGAAATAAAGTCGCATTCAAGGAAATGATCATTTTAAAGATTTCACCAAATTATTTCAGGCTTTAAATAAGGAGGGGGCAGAGGAAGTATATCCATTAGATGGTAGACTGACTTGGTTCCATGCCCCACAGTTCTTGGGGAAGTTCATCTATGTTCATATTTGGAGTTCCCACCCTAGGGCCCAGTCCTATTGTGTGGTGACCAAGCCATCCTGATCCCAGACACCTGGCAGCTAGCCCAAGTCCCTCAGCTATGGATACAGCAGTCAAACCAACAGAACCATTCCTTCTGGATGGGCAATGCTCTCCATCCCTTTGCCCTGTCCTAAGGATCACCTCAGATGCCCCTGCTCTGCCCTTCACTCCCCCTCCCCCCAGATGCCATCTCTCTTCTTCTTTCTCCCTTTATCTCTCTCCCTCCTCCCTTTCTTCCTCCCTCCCTCTCTTCTCTCTCTCCTTTCTTTCTCCCTTCCTTTCTCTCTCCTTCCCTCTTTCTCCCTTTCTCTCCCTCTTTTCTCTCTTCCTCTTTCTCTCTCACTCTCTCTTCCCCTCCCTCTCTTTTTCCTCTCTCCCCCTCCCTTTTCTCTCTTCCCTTCCCTCTCTTTCTCCCTTTCTTTTTGTCCCTTTCTTTCCTTCTCCCTTTTTTCTCACTCTTTCTCCTTTCCTTCTTCAGATTTCTGATTGCAGCTTTTTTGGGACCTCTCCTTTGTGCTTGCTTCACTTTTCCTTGCACTGTCCTTGTTTCTTTGCCCTCCCCCGATTAGACTGCAGGCACCGAGAGCAGAATCTACACTCCTAATACTGCCCCAGTGACAGTGTGGTGGGAAAGCCCTTCACAAACATTCCCTGTTAGAGATAAGGATTTGGCTCCTTCTGTGTTACCTGTTTGATGCTTGGGCTCACTCATCCTTACCCATTTCTTCCTCTTGGGTCCATGAAGTGTTTTTCAGGTTGCCCGAAGATGCCTGGTCCTTGGCTAATTCGTGAGAGTTATGATGTTGGCCAAGGGCAATTTTCTGACTATTACTGAGAAATTCATTTCGTTTCTCTCTTCATAAAAACATAATACACAAAGAAGTAATTATCTTAGAATGTCAAGCATTTTCTCCCTTTTGTTCTTTCTCTTGGCATTTCTCTTGGTGTCCCTCTTAAAATCATCCCCATTCAAATTTCTGTTCTGTTCTACTTGAGTAGAAAACATTCTAGGTGTTTTCGAAGAAGATCTAGAAGAGACAGTAGATGAACTAAGAAAGTTCTCTCAGGGGCCTGATTAGGGCCATGGGGATAGCCTCACTGATAACCATTGGGGAAATCCTCAGTTCTGTAAGCCCTTTCCTGGAGTTCTTTGCTTCCAGGCCTGTTCCCATTTCTCTTCTTTGGATTCACCTGTGTCTCCTAGCTGATACCCCTGCAGCTCCTTCCAGAGAAGAAACATTCTTACAAGGCACCCTAAGGATTATAGGTAGCACAGTAGATAGAGTGCCAGGCTAGGAATAAGGAAGACTCATCTTCCTGAGCTCAAATCCGGTGTCAGACACTTAATAGCTGTGTGACCCTAGGCAAGTCACTTCACCCTGTTTGCCTCAGTTTCCTCATCTGTAGAATGAACTGGAGAAGGAAATGGTGAACCACTGTAGTATCTCTGTTGAGAAAACCTCAAATGGGGTCATTGAGAGTCACAAGTGACTGAAAAACAACTGTGAAAGGGTTCTTGGTAACTTTAACTGGCCTCTTCCAACCCTAGCTACCCCCAATTCTCATATTGGTATATTCAGTCCCCCTCTTGACAGACTGTTCTCCACCCTCTGGAGTCAAGGCAAAAACATAGGTAGGTGACAATGTTGCATTTTTGTTGGCATCTTAAAGGAAAGCCCAAGCTCTTTGCCTGTCTCCAAGAACCTTCCTTGCAAAGGAAGCTTGTCCAGGCATTTTTCTCAAGCAGTAATGAGAAGTACTATTTCCGGAGTCAAATATATAGTTCTTTCTCCCAGACCAAAAAAATCTCACACCAAACACATGACCCCAATGCACTCTTTCAGCTATAGTAAACAGGGTTATTCTGAGGGAACATTTGCAAAAATTAGGGAATAAAATTATTTGTATTTGTTTAGGGGAAGAAGGAAAGGGTAAGAAAGTCTGCCTAAGGCCCTGGAATATTCTACCTGTCAACCTATGCTTGGAAGGTTGGAGGAGATTGCTCTAAGCCACATATGGATTAGGGTTAGGATTTGGCCTCAGGAACATAATAACTGACTCTCACACTTACCAAAAATAGCTATTCCAAAAGGCCTCTTTGGCCTCTTCTTCTTCTTCTTCTCTTAACTGAGGATCTCAGCTCTAGTTTCTTTTCTACCCTATACTTGCACATCAAAACTCTGTAGAGTATCTGCTATTTTGCTGGAGAAAAGGTCATCCTTTTTGTCAAAGCCAACCCCCTCTGCCTCTATCTTTGACCCTGTCACCTCCAGACTCCTCTTGGAGCTTGTCCCTGTGATCATAACCTTGCCCCCATGAATCTTCCATTTATCCCCAGTTCTGGTTCACCTTCCCTGCTTTCTACAAACATGCCCTCATCTCACTTATCCTTAAAAAACCTTCCCGTGAGTCTAGTACCTCCTCAAGCAATGGGCCTATTTCTTTCTTCCCTTTCAAACTCTTCTATACATCTTGATTCCAATTGCTCTCTTCCCATTTACTTCTCAATCCCTGGAAAGCTTGCTTCTGGCTAGACTAGTCAACTGAAACTACTCTCTCTGTGGTTATCAATGGTCTCTTAATTGCTATATCAGATGGCATTTTCTTAGTCCTCTTCCTTCTTGAACTTCCCACAGCATCAGACACTGCTGACCACCCCTTCCTCCTCCCCAAACATCCTCCTCCACTTGGGTTTGGTTATTTTTTGACAATTCTCTCTCTTGGTTTTCTTACTTGTTCTAGGGTCCTCTGTCCTGGGCCCTCTTCTCTTTTATCTCGATACCTTCTCCCTTGGTGACCTCATCAACTCCTCTGGGTTCAGTTATTTTTCTTATGCCCCAATAAATCAATCAATAAGGTTGTTGGTGGTGGCTTTGTTTTGTTTTGTTTTTGTTGATGTTCAGTCATTTTCAATTGTGTTCTACTCTATGTGTCCTCATTTGGGGTTTTGTTGGCAGAGAGACTGGAGTAGCTTGGTATTTCCTTCTTCAGATCATTTTACAGATGAGGAAACTGAGGCAAACGGGGTCAATAAGTGTCTGAGGCCAAATCTGAATTCATGAAGATGAGTCCTGATTCCAGGCCTAGCAGTGTATGCACTATGGCGCCCTCTAGCAGCTCCTAAGTATTTAAGTTACACAGCCCTTTTGGCTGGACTGATGAAGAGCTATCTTCAAGTTCTTGTGCCACATCCTAGCTGTGGGACTCTGTGCATATTTCATAACCTTGCAGTGCCCCCAGGCAACTCCCAAAACATCAAAGGTCTAGTCCTACATATCAGGTACCATGCTAGGCAGTAAGGATACAAGCCCCTAAATGAAACAATCCATGTCTCGAGGAGTTTACATTCTATCAGGGAGAGACAACATGGATACATAAAAGTCCATAAAAGAAAGCCTAGGCAGTTTGAGTGAGGAGAGACTACTGGGGGGATGCAGGATGGGAAAAGGTCCAAGAAAGGCCTCAGTAGGAGGCATTATCTGAGCTTCATTCTGGAGGAAATGAGAGATTCTATGAAGTGGCTGTGAGGGGGAAGATTCCTAGGTCTATCTATCAAGCCCTCATCACTCTCCTGAAATCCAGTCCCCCATCAACAACTGCTTGCTTGGATATCTCTATGTGTATGTCCCATGGACATTTCAAATTTGACCCCTTCAAAATGGAACTCATTAACCTCCTTTTGAGACCCACAGTTCTAGCAAACCTCTTGGCATCATCCTCAACTCATCCTTCTCTTTTCCTTACCTTCCCCCCCCCCCCAACCAAGATCTAATCATCTGCCAAAAATTGTGTCAATTCCACCTCTACAATATATGTGGTATCCCTCCCCTTTTCTCTACTCACCCAGTCACCAACCTTAACCAGGTTTAAATCATCTCTTACTTGACTCATCCCAATCCAACAATCCAATAAACATTCATTGTAAGTGCCTCCTAATTGGACTCCTGTCTAATATGCTTTCCCTTTTCCAATCCATCCTTCGCACAACTGACCAAGAAAAAAAAAATCTCCCTAAATCACAAGTCTGATCATGTTAATTCTCCTACTCAAGCATCTTTGGTGATTCCCCCCTTGTTTTTAGGATACAATACAAACTCCTCAGCTTGAGATTTAAAGTCTCTCACAGTGTCCCTTCAGCCTACTTTTCCAGACACTGATATTACTCAACTTCATTTCCAATATGTTCCAGACAAACTGCTCTCTTTGCAATTGGCAAATACCTTTGCAGAGGCTCCTCCCTATACTTAGTATGCCCTCCCCTTTCCCCTCTTCCTCTTAGAATTCCTGGTTTCTTTCCAGGTTAAGTAAATTCACCTTCTCGGCCTTTAAGCATTCCTCCAGAATCAAGGGTGGGGAACCTCCACGTGCTACTAGTGTCTCTCTCTTCCCCACTGAAATTACTTGGTATCTATTTTGGATTTGTAAAGCTCTCTTGTATATACAGTTACTTAAATGTTTTTCCATCTGTTTGAAGGCGGAGGGGAGGAGGCAGATTTTGCCTTTCTTTGTGTCCTCAGGACTTAAGCACATAGAGTACGGCACACAGTAGGCACTAAATACTTGTTTGTATCCTCCCCAGTAGAATATAAGCTCCTTGAGGGCAGGGACTATTTCAGTTTTGTCTTTGCACTCCTAGAAGCTAGCACAGCGACTGCACATCTTAGGCACTTAATAAATGTTTGTTGAATCGCATCCGAATGAATGAATGAACGAACGAACGAACGAACGAATGAATGCTACAGACCCTAATTCTCTGGGTGACTCTGAATACCCTGATTCCACTCCCTGGGCCTCAGTTTCCCCTTTGGTACAATGAAGAAAGTGGAGTGGATGGGGCTCAGGGATCTCTAAGTACTCTCTCGGCTCGGGTGGTCTCCGGTTCTTCTTGCTGCTCGCACTCACCGGAGCGGGGCCCGGTGCCCGCGCAGCACGAAGCTCAGGGGCTCCCTGGGGACTTGCTTCTTCGCTGCCGCCATGGCCTGAACATTGCCCGGAGTCCCCTAGCAACGGAGCACCGCGTTCCGTTGCTAGGCGGAAGTGAAGACATGAGCACCGGTCCTCTTTCCGGTCGTCACGCCCTTGAGCGTTCCCTCTCGGCCTCCGTTGCCGGCGACTCCGTCTACCCCGCTCGGCTCCTCCCCGACCACCTTTGCCCTGGAGTTGCCGGCAGCCAATGGGCTGCTGGAAGCCCGAGCCTCGCTCTCTGGCGACGGAGGTGGGGCTGTACGCGAGGGAGGAGTCATGTGTCCCCTCAGCCAATCCGAAGGTGGAACGTCCCTGAACGTGAGATTCCGGGCACGCGCTCTACTAGAGCCCGCCTCCAAGGGGGCTGGCATCTCTTCCTGCGCTTGCGCCCTGGGCGCCGCGTGACTGCTAGCTCCGCGTGTAGAGGTTTCTCAGTTCGGCGGGCTGGCTTGGGGGGATCTGGGGGCTCCCCGCCATGTCGTGGCTCTTTGGTGTCAACAAGGGTCCCAAGGGCGAGAGTCCGGGGCCCGTGCTGCCCCTGCCGCCCACGATAGGAGGGGATGGCGGCGGAGACCGGGCGGGAGGCGGTGGGGACCGACCCACGCCCAAGGACAAATGGAGCAACTTCGACCCCACGGGCCTGGAGCGCGCGGCCAAAGCGGCGCGCGAGCTCGAGCACTCGCGTGAGTGGGTCACCCCAGGGCCACTTCTCCCTTTCTCGGCCTCGCAGGCCTGGAAACACGAGCCCCTCCTCCTTCCCCTTGTCGGGTTTCATGGGGAAACTGAGGCTGGAGAGACTGGGGCCTTCACCTGTGTGGGTTTTCTCCCTCGGTGGCACTGGAAGCCAGAGCCGTCCCCACCTGTGGACCCCTGCCATGCCACCACGTGGGGGCCCCTGGTACCCTCTGCTGGCATTCTGTGGGGAGCAAGTAGAAAGCTGTGGATTTGCAGCTGGAGACTGGGCGCGGGGTCGGGCCCCGCCGCTGCCCTTTGACCCCGGTGACCTTGGCCTGCCACCTCTCCCCCTCTCCATGGTTCCTGAGATCGATGGGTAGTGCCTGAAGGAGGGGGGGAGAGGAGGGGAGAGGAACGGGGAAGCGATGCCCGTTTGCAGCCCACTCTCAGGACCCGGTAGGGTTAAGTATTCCTCAGTAAGCACCTATTGATGGCCTTTTGTGTACAAAACTTTGTGCTAAGCTCCTGGGGATACCAAGGAAAGGGGAAAAAATGCCCCCCTAATTCAAAGGGCTCACAACTGCAAACAGCAGTACAGAATAGCCTTGGTTGGGATAAATTGGAGGTAATCCATAGAGGAAAGGGGGATTGGAAAAGGCTTCCTGTGGGAAGTGGGACTTAGTTTGGGGCTTGAAGGAAGCCAGGAGTGAGAGACTGTTCCAGGTATGGAGAACAGCCAGAGAAAATGCTCAGTGGTGGGAGGTGAAGTGTTAAGAAACAGTAGGTAGACCAGTGTCACTGGATCATAAATGCATAGTAGGGAAGGGGGCTACTTAAGGTATGAGGAGGCTGGAGAGATGAGAAGCAGCTAGGTTGTGAAGGGCTTTAAATGCCAAACAGGGTGTTATAATAGATCCAGAGGCAATAGGGAGCCACTGGAGTTGATTGAATGGGGGTGGAGACATGATCTTTTGGGAGATCAGTTTCACTGAGTGAAGAAGAGACAGCCTCAAGGCAGGCAGACCCATCAGTAGCTATTGCTGTAGTCCAGGAATTGAGGTCTGCACCAGCAGGTCCAGTGTCAGAGAGAAGGGGCATATTGGAGCCATATTATGGAGATAGAATTGACAGGACTTGGCAACAGATAGGATATAGGAGGAAGGGGATAAAGGTAAAGTCAAGGTTCACATCTAGGTTTTGAGACTAGGTGACTAGGGAGATGCTGGAACTCTTGACAGTAATAGGAAAATTAGGATGAGGGTGGGGGCTTGTGATGGGGAAATATCAGGTTCAACTATGGATATGTTTAGGAAGTCTGGGGGGCATCTATTCAGAGATGTTCTATGAGCAATTGGAGTGTGAGACCAGAAGTCATGGTTGGACTGTTTGATCATCTGCCTAGAAATAAAAATGAACCTGTCAGAGCTGATGCGATTAAGCAAAATAATGCTGACAGTAGCCCATTCTTCAGACCTCAGTTTTGACTTATTACAAGTTTGCCTGCTGTCTTGGGGAAAGGAAGGAGGCAGGCAATTAGAGGGCCATGTGGGGGCCTGGTCAGAATGGAGAGGAAGAGGGAAGGGAAGGAGGGAGCTAGACACAGACACATTGTTCCCAAGGGCTGACAGATAAAAGTTGGGGCAGAACTGGTAGGCAGAGCAGGGCTAAGGTCTCCTCTTTTTGTGCTAGCGGTTTCAAGCCAAGCCCCTAGTCCAGTGGTAATGGTGGTAGTCTCTGCGCACGTCCATTCTTCTGCTTTCACTTGGAGGGTGTTTTTTTTTCCTTTTAGGTTTTCTTTGTGGGATGGTGAGATGGTGTGGACTGCAGACTCTAGGGTCAGGAACAGAGAGCACAGAATACTGTACAGTAAAGTTAAAACTGGTTTTTTTGGAATGCATATTTCAGAATTCTTTACATAAAGTCATATTTGCATGATGCAGATTTATATAGAGTCTGTATAGAGGGAGAAGGGAAGAGAATGTATGGCTAGCTCTCATTTCCTCTAGCTAGGATTCTGAAGGGAAGGCACTGGACTGAGTGGTCTTTAAGGATAGCATGCTTATGCCATTCACCTAACCAGTGGGCATTTTTAGGAACCTACTCGGCTCTAGGGTCCTGTTGAGCCAGAGTTCTGGGGGTCTTTGGAAAGAGTGATCACTGGGCAGGATTGGTGAGGAGGGCCACTTGCTGGAGGTGGGGTCTGTCTCCACCTACTTTGACTAAGTAGGCCTGCAGGATAACATTAAAGCAGGAAGGAACCTTGTCCCCTCGTTTTAGTGTGTTCAAGGTCAAGCTGCTGTCAGAGCCAGGACTGAACCCCAGGTCTTCTGGCTTTTTCCTCTATATATATCGTACTTCTCCCTGAACTCTAACCCTCTGGCCTTGGTGATGAAATCAAGAAAGGTTTTAGGAACGATCCAAGCAGAGGAATGCTTCCTGTTTTGGTTGCAGGCTGTCAGTAAGAGTGAGTTCAGGGAATCCTTGCCAACTCCTAACAGTTTCCTAGGTTATTTTCTCTACCCAGTGATCCAGGTAATTCTGGGGACAGGGTGCCTTGGCAGCAGTAGAGCTCTGTCATTTGCCGCTTCCCTGTAATCATTCTGTGCGGTTGTGTCTAGTATGTGCTAGACTCTGAGCTCCGCCGGGACAGGAGCCTTGTCTTCTCTTTATGGTAGCCAATGGGGGGCCTTAAGGTCACTGGCCATCCTTCCCCACCATTTTGCACCAGGGCATTCCCATCAGCCAAACTCACTTCTACTGTGTGAGCAACCTAGACTGTGGCACAGGTAAGGATGACGCGGTGGCATGGTAGAGTTCTCTCCTCCCTTCTCTTGCTTTTGACTCCCTGTAGGATGTGTTATGGTGGGACTTCCTTTTGTGTATTAGCTGGGCTAGGAGGCCCCTTCCAGCTTGCAGATCATTTGGTGACTTATCCATTCGCTCTCTTCTTCGTCTGTCACTTTTGTGAAGGTGACTGTCTAGTCTTACTGTTTGCCTCAGTGTCCTCAGCTGCAAGATCGAAATCATTCTAGCACCTGCCTCGCCAGGCCCTTGTGAGGAATAGCTGAGATAATACCTGTACTGCACTTAGTGCCTGACACATAGTAGGAGCTTCATCAACATTTACATCCTTCTCCTTCATGTCTCTCCCACACTCTAGACTGGTATTTCCAACTGTCTTCACCAGTAGGATCATGGAGGCACAGATGTGAATCTGGGAAGGGACCTTAAAGGTCACCTAGTCTTAGCTTTTATTTTACAAACCAGGGAACTGAGGCCCAGAGACCTCTTGCCTTGCCCAAGGGCAGACGCAGTGAACAGTGCTGGAAACGGAACCCATCCCCTCAGATTCCTGCTGAGGCTGCCCTCACCATCCCCCCCAATTCACCAACTCTTTAGACTATAAATTCACCATCTGCCCCATCTCCTCATGGCATCTCTTGGATAATGTTGCCACCAGTGTTCTCTCAAGCTAGATTAAATGTCACTTTTGTCTTGTCTTTCACTAGGTGTTTGAAAAGTCCCATCGTTTCTTCTTCCTCTGTAAAGCTTCTTGGGAAGTGTCCATTCTATTCCATTCCCTTGCCCAGCTTACCTCTTGAGAGGTCTCCCTGCAGTCTTTCCTGTTGGTTCCACATTCCACTGCCAGATGGATCATTAGATTCTCAGTCAGTCACTGGTCGTAGATTAAGTACCTACGACATGCCGGTCACTGTGCAAGGTGCTGGGGCTACAAATACAAGACAATGAAAGTATCCCGCAGTTTTCAAGGAGTATTCATTCTGTGGGAGAGACTGTGTGTCTGTGTGTGTACTTAGAGAAAGGGAGGGCACTGGCAGTTGGGGGGATTAGGTTATTAGGTGACTTCCTCAGAAATTTTTATTTGTTCCCCCACTCTGATCTCAACCTGGCATTCAAGGCCCTTCACTGTATAGCCAGATTTGTTTCCTACAATTCTCCTGTGACTTCCTTAAGCCAAGAGCCTCAAACTTAAGAGAGAAACGAACCCTGTGAGGGGCGTATTGACTTTGTAAATCACCAACTAACATCATTTCTGTTTTATTGTAATTTTATTTTTTTGTTAAACATCTCCCAGGTACATCCCTACCGTGCTCAGGGCTTTCAGCTGGAGCCAAAGCCAAGTCTTAGACTTTTTCCTTCTCACCCAGCACTTTGGCTCCTGTCATTCCCTTTACTTAGTCCCCCCTTGACCCCATCATTCAGTATGCAGCTCACAAACAAGTCTAGAGGCCTCACAAATACCTTAGCTCCAAGTGGGCGTTACCTGCTATCTGCTTTTGGAGCCAGTCCTGTCAGGTTTTCTCTTTTGTCATTTGTCATATTTGATTGGGATAGAATTCACATTATAATATGACACTGTCCTTATGGGAAGACTATTGGGCAGCTAGGTGGCAAAGTGGATAGAGTGCTGACCCTGAGTCAGGAAGACTCATCTTCCTAAGTTCAAATCCAGCCTTAAATACTTACTGACTGTGTGACTCTGGGCAAGTCACCCCTCATCTGTAAAATGAGCTGGAGAAGGAAATGGCAAACCAGTAGATACTAGTATCTAGTATCTTTGCCAGGAAAACCCTAAATAGTGTCATTGATTTTTTTTTTCTAGTATTGGCCATGTTTCTTTGTAGCAATTCCCCCAGGTCTCCCTGGGGATCTAGGTTTCAGTTGTCTGGCTAGGGATAGAGGTAAACCTGTGGCCTGTGATCAAAGGTCATAGAGAGTGAACTCCTGACCCCCTACACTAACCAGCTGAACCAGCCATGATTAGCTGGTTTTCAAACCTGTATAGAGCTACTTTCTATTCCTCTTTCACATACCTTCTCCCACTTTTTTCTTCTAGACTTTGAATTTTTTTATTTGGCTTTGGTTGGTTTTGATTAGACTTGAGCAGATAGGGTGCTGCTATCAAGGACTGAATTTTTCAATCTCTTCAATGATTTGTACTTTGGAGAAAGTACATGGGACTTCTCCAGGACCATGGAGGTCAGCATGCCTTCCTATTACCTGTGTGGCTGGGCCAGCAGAGATGGCTGTGAAGCATCCTCTTGGATAATGACTAGACCTCCATCCATAACTGATGTCCTTGCTTTAGTTGTCAAGGCCCATCTCTGGAGCCTTTCTGCCTTTAGCTTCAGGGGCTCACTGGAGCAAGATTCATTATCCTAGGCAGCCTTGGCTCCAGCTCCCTCTCTTGCTAGGATGTGTTTCTAGAGGATTTGTTATGCGATAACATTTGTAAGGCATTTGACTAACTTCAAAGCCATATATAACTGTCAGTTATTATTACAACAAAGTCTTTTCTGTAGCCAGTTGTTATAGTATCTCTTTCTATTTGGGTGACTGGTTGACCATAATTTCTGGTGAAATAATTCTGTCTCATGCAGGGCATAAGAACTCAGTCTTGAGAATTCTTAACTTGATATCTTATATTAATTTTTAATCCCCTGGAGAAAACTCTGCTTGGTTCTTCTTTAGTTCCTTGAGGGTAGGCACTGGTTTTTTTGTTTTGTTTTGTTTTGTTTTTTTGGTGTTGTATCCCCAGCCCCTAGGTGAGGGCCCAATGCATTATCCTGCAAGTCAGCCAAGCGACAGGCCCCCTCCAGCCTTTACATTGGCCATCCAGTACTTTCCATTAACTACTCTTCTCCTGCAAGTGACTTGTGTCCTTCAGGACTCAGGTCAAACGTACCTCATACCTCTCTGTGAAGCCTTTCCTGAGCCCCGAAGCTCTGGGGAGATGATGTGGATGGAGGTGGGGGTTCATCTAGACCTTGGAAAATGAGTAAGATGAGGATGGGCAGAAAGAAAGGCCAGGGGGCTGATTGTAGGAGGAAGAAGCAATGTGAGCAAAGGTCTGGAGAACCGTGTGTGTGTGTGTGTGTGTGTGTGTGTGTGTGTGTGTGTGTGTGTGTGTGAAGGAGGGGGGTGGGGGGTTGCTGGAGCTGAGAGGCTAAGAGGACAGCAGAGCCCCTCAGGGCAGTATGTGAACCCAGATCAGGAGGAACGTCAAGGACTCTTACAGTGGGTTGGGATTCTTCAGAGACAGGAATTCTCTCTAACCGGTGCTCTCCATTACCCTATAGGCCACGCCAAGGAAGCGCTCAGTCTTGCACAGATGCAGGAGCAGACTTTGCAGCTGGAGCAGCAGTCAAAGGTTAAAGTAAGTCGTATGACTTCTTGTTGAACGTCTCCCATCAGCCATTCTGATTTCCAGCTTTACTGATTGTATTTTCCCCCATGGTTGAAGGAGAAAAGAAAAAGAAGGTTGAAATGGGCTGTAGCTGGCAAATGTTGGGGTCTTGAAGTTGACTTGACTTGATGGGTAAAGGGCTTGGCCAGGTCTAGATATGCACAGGGATCAGGTTGAGGCTTTGTGTACAAGGCCAGGCATCCTCCAGCCTGGGACAGCCTCCAATGGTCATCTGATCGTGTTCGTATGGCGACCTTCCGGGACACAAGGTTAGGGCCCCAGAAGTGCAGGTTTGCCCTTTTGGAATGTGTTTCAGCCCTTATTGTAGTGTTTGTGTCTTTTTATGTGTGCCTTGGGGCAGGGGGAGGGGCGGGAGTAGTGTCCGGAGGTCAGTGGGTCTGCCCAGGAGCAGCAGAGCGCTCTCACTGGGGCCCTTGAGGCTCTTTTGCTCCTGGGTGGCTGTGCCAGAGGGAGCTGCACCCCGAGTGATGGCTGGTGGAGACACTCAGGGCTTGGTTTCCCCAAGGCCCAGCTGCAGGCTGATCCCTTCCTGACTGGGTGATCCTCCCTTTCAAAGGAATACGAAGCTGCTGTGGAACAGCTGAAGAACGAACAGGTTCGGATACAGGCGGAAGAGAGAAGGAAGACCCTGAGCGAGGAGACGCGGCAGCATCAGGCGGTAAGGAGCCGCAGCTGGGGTGGGCAATGGGATGGCTTCACTGGCTCACATACAGGGTCACTGTCCCTGGTATTCCCAGAGGGTTCCGCTTCCATAATCCAAAATGCTGAAATTGCTTTATCAGAGCAGAAGCTCCTCTGTCGTTCTGTCACCCATCCTGCCCCTTCCCTGCCTCTGACCCTCGGGGCCCTCCTAGACAGTTGTCCCTGTCCTTCCCAATCCCCATCATAGAGGTCTAAGCCTGCCTTCGAATTCCATGCCTCTGCACTTGGGTGCCTCTTCCTCCTTCACAAATGGAGCCCAGAGAAGCCACGCCACATACTCTGCTGCCATTGGAGCTGCTGCTGCTCTCCTGGCAGCCAGGCCGGCCTTTCACGAAGCAGCCCATGGTGGTGACTGTCCCCTTCTCCCAGGCTCCCACAGTGCCTTCCTCCACACTCTTCCCAGAGCTGTTGGCCTTACCCTTTACTGAGAACACAGAGTCGGGTCAGCCAGCTCTCCATCTTTTTCCCCTCTCTCTCTCCGTACTTGGTGTCCCTTCAGCGCATCATTTGTCCTCTCCTCTGCCTCAGTTTGATGAGGACGTGGCCTTCTCCTACCAAAGCCCTGCCCTTGATCCTGGCTTCTCCGACAGCTCTGCCAAGCCCACCCACAGCTCTACTGCCTCCATCCCCCCAGACCCTCCTGTCATTTCTTCCTTTTCACAGCCAGTCTCCTTAAAGAAAAGCTGTCTGTGCTCCCTGCCTTGACTTCCTCTCCTCTCTTCTGTCCTTTGTGTTCTGTCCTTTGTAGTCTGGCTTTTCACCTTGTCTTTCAGCAGACAGCTCTTTTCAAAATTACCAGTTATCGTCTTTTAAATTTTTGACCTGGAGTTTGATTTCATTGTCTGGGAGGTAAGGGGAGTGGGGAGGGGCTGGGAGGTAGCCCACCTTTCATAGCTGGTGTGTATGTCAAAGGTGTTCCCACAACCTCTGCACCCCACTGCTGCTCTGCCCTTGAGGACTAAATCTGACGATATTCTCTCAGTTCTCCCCTGCATCTGACTCTGGTGACTGGGCTCTTCCTCCTGTTTCTCTCTTCGGTCCCTTCCCCGCTCACTCTTGAGTATGCCCCAAAGCTCCATCCTGGGCACTCTTCACTCTCTCTCTCCTTTCTCAGTGGGTGGCTTCATTGCTACCAGTGGTTTAATGATCCCGTGCAGAGAATTCCCCAGGGCTGCTGTCTCTCCTGAGTTCCATTTACTGGATGTCAGCAGAAAGGACAGACTACCCGACTAGTCAGTGCTGTCTCGGTCTGGTCTCTCTGCCTCTGATCTCTCCCTGCACTGCACCCCCTCCATGTCTGACCATGTCACGGGCCCTGCCCAACACCATTCATCTCTAGGACCCAAGATAAAGCCCTTTCTTTGGCCTTTCCAGCCTCATTGTGCATTACTGCCCCTCTGCTGTCCCTTCAGACTGGCCTTTCTCACTGGGGTGACTCCATGTCCTGTCTCCAGGCCAGGAATGCCACTGATCCCATTTCCTTTCTGATTGCCCCAGCCTGTAGTGTTCTGTCCTCCCACTCCTTTCCCCCACTGCATCTGTTTTGTGCATTCCTCTGTAAGTATATTTTTCCTGGATGGGATATAAGCTCTTTGAGGGCTTGGAGGGTTTCTTTCTTCTCTTTGTATTGCCAGCACCTGTGTGCCTGGCATACATAGTGTGCATTTATCAAATGCTTATTGATCGATAGAATTGTAGCTCTTCTATGAATTTCTTTTTAATTCATTATTTAAGTCAGTGCATCGGGGTTCCTGCTACTTCATTTTGTAGATTTGGGAATTCCTTCTCCAGAGCTTGATCCCAGCCCATTTATAATTTAGTCTTTGTGATTTGCTGGAGTGCTGACTTCAAAGCTCAGGGACTTCCCGTTGCTGTCACTGTTACTGTCACAGAAGTGACAGTAACAGTGGTTGTACAGTTAGGGAAGTACTGCCTAAGCTGTGGGCTTGTGGTGACGCTTGTGATACATTGGGCCCTCGATCTTACCTCCTTTTCTTTTCACAGAGAGCTCAGTATCAGGACAAGTTGGCTCGGCAACGCTACGATGACCAGCTCAGACAGCAGGTGAGCCTCGGCAGAGACCAAGACACACTGTGTCATCCTCTCCTGCTTTTTCTGCTTGCCCACCTCGGGGAGATGGCTTCCAAACCTGAGAGGAGAGAATCAGGAGTTGCTGTTGTTTTGGGGACTCTGGGTGCTTTCTTTGTTATTTTCTCTTTCTCACATCACCATCGTGTCAATGTGTCCCTCCTCCTCCCCCTGCCCAAGAGCTAGCCCATGTGACAGGTAGCATGTTTTAAGGAGCAAAACAGTCACAACTGAACAATGCTTTGAAAACGCCCAGAAACACGTTTGGTGTAGAACGCCTGGGGGCCTCCCACCTCTGAGGGACAGTGGGCTGGGGTGTCTTCTCATATAGCAGACGAGTCCTGTTTGGTCTCCATGGCTTTGTTCAGCTGCTTTTGACCTTTTGGCGCATCGTTGTTGTTACTGTGGGTGCTGTTTTCTTGGCTTTCCTCTCTGTCTCTGTATACACACACAGCACATCAGTATTCTGTTACATGCAAATCCCACCATTTAGCCATTCCCCAGAGGATGGGCACCTACTTTGTTTCTAATTCTTAGTTACCAAAAAAGTTCTGCTCTGAATACTTTGGAGTGTTGTGGGGATGAGACACAGGATTTCTGACACATTGTGATGTGCTTTGGGATTGCTCACAGGCCCCTCTCGTCCCCTGGAATCTGGTCGCTGTCATCCAGATTCTCTGCCTCAGACCAGCTGTTTGGGTCAGCCCTTGCTCTGGAGGCCGTAGAAATTTGGGGTGTTGACCCTGGCTTTGCGCAACAGCTCTGACCTGGGTCCAAGATTCATTGGGGGCAGGTGGTAGCTCAGCCTGTGCTTAAACAGGATAATGCTGATCACCAAAGAGTTAGAAGTGTTTAGTTACAGTGTTCCAACATTGCCACAGAGTAGCTGGGAGTGCAGTGCTTGCACCCTGACTATGCATCCCTCATCATCCAGCCTGAGAAGGGCCTAGATCCTGTTGGTTGGGGGGTACCCTCTATGTCATCCTGGGGCATTGCAAGTAGATTCAAGTGTAGGAGAAGGCTCCCTTGCCTCAGGGCTGAGGGGCTCATAATCTCACCTCCTTCTCTGGCTTTCCCAATTCTGCAGCTCACCTCTGAAGATTCTTCTTTCTTGTGCATTGTTCCATTTTAATTGTAGGGAGAACAATTCAAAAAGTTGATTGTTTAGGAAAGTAGCGTGAATTCTGAAATCACTCGCTTTTGGAAAAAGGCTTTCCCAGGAGCATGGGCATGCTTGTGAGCCTCCTGGGGAGCTGATATTCAGGCCCAGGTGTTCTGACAGGGGCGGGGCGGTAGGACACAAGATGAAGGTTGGATGTTCCCCGTGAGTCCTCCCGTACAGCCTTCCCAGCAGTGCTTGCCAAGTGGGGACCAGCCAGGGATACTGATTCTCAGAACCAGAGTTAATACTCTGTTACTGAAGTAGATTTGGTGTGTGAATCTCTGCTCTTGTGTTTCCCATGGCCTGCTTGTTATATGCCGATGTAAGGATGCACTGAGCCAGCTGGCCCCATGCAGTGTAACCAGAGAAGGTATTTGGCCTTAGGAGGGACTTGCATCCCTGCTTTCCTGGAAAGCAGAAAAGCCCCTGGGAATTACAAGTGGGAGCTTCTTACTGTAGTGGCTTCTGAGCTGGAGGACGCCAGCCACACAGGGCTCTGATGCCAGAGCCTTGGGAGCAGCAGCCCTGCCCAGCGCTCATCTTATTCTACCTTTGGTTTTTGGTGGAGAGTCTTATTCCACCATCCCTAGTGAGGATTTAAAATCCATGTGGTCAGCGGTCTGCCTGCCTGGCTCCCTTTTCTAATGTGTGTGTCATCTGACCGGAGGCCCCTTGCAGCATACTCCTGACCACTGGCCACAGAATGATCACTTTGAAAGCTTCACCTTCTCCTCTGCCTTGTGTGTGTTTTTCCCTCAGCAACTTCTCAATGAAGAAAACTTGAGGAAACAGGAAGAGTCGGTGCAGAAGCAGGAGGCTATCAGGAGAGGTAAGGCCAGGCACACGCACCCCTGGGAGCCAGAGGGCCTGGACTCCTGGGAAAGAGGAGGGGGGGTTTGGGTTGCAATGAAGAGCCTCGGGTTGGTCTGGCTCAGCTTTGCTAAGTTGTGTGTTACAAGGAAGGAGTCATGGGACACTGATGGAGCCAAGGAAACACCAGAATTCAGCCCGGGAAGGAGGCAGCGGTTTCATTTCTTCTGCTGAGATCAGCTCAGTGGCTGCTTTTTAAACATAATCCTCTGGAGGAGTTCATGATTACACAGTTAGTGAAGTGTTCATGCAGGGTCGATTTCATAATTAAACAGAACATTTTACAACGAACGGCAATGAAGCCACTCAAAAACATCCTTCTGATCCAGGAAAAGTGTGGGAATCACAGAGGGGTTTTAGGCCTCAGGCTTAACCATTGCCTGGGCTGGCAGCCAGGGTTCTGGGTGTCCCTGCCACTCCTGGACCACCTTAAAAGTCAGCTTGCCTCCCTCCACTTCTGTAAAGTGGGGAAATTGCTCTCGACAATCTCCAAGGCTTCTTGCAGCTCTGCACCTGGGATCCTGGGGAGCAGACTTGGCCCCCACCCCTGAGGCTGCCTTCAGGGGAGGGCTTTGTGGCTTCTCTTTGTTCCTGTTGTTTTAATGGCCTTCCACAGAGGCATTCTAGGCCAGCTTGTTTGCATGTGCATTCAGCCAGAATCCTGGAAAAGTAAGAGATAGCACTGTGGCTTTTTCATCTCACTGTCTTTGTTGGTGTGCTCTGGGTCAGTGGCCATCCACTTTGCTTAGTTTTGTACCCCTGCCAAGAGCGTCGCCAGGAATATTTGTACATATAGGGATCATTCTTTCTGTCACTAATGTTCTTGGGGTAGGTTTCTTCTCTCTAGCTCACTGGTCAGAAGATGTGAACACTGGAGGCCTGTGACAGAATGTCTGGCCCAGTGTAGGGCCTCCCCAACAGCATGTTGGCCTGCTTGTTACTCCCGGCTAGTTGTTCTCATCCCTGATCAGCCTTGCTAGTTCTGTGACTGTGAGGTGAAACTGGAATTTTTCTCGCCTGCATTTCTCTTATTGATGATCCAGAATCTTTTTTTATTCTTTGGTTGTTGATAGTTTGCATTTCTTTTGAAGGCCATATTCTTTGACCACTTTTTGGAGAATGACTTGGTTTTATACTGAGGGGCCCCCAAAATCTTAATGCAGTTTTAAACTTAATAGCTTTAAAAGTATACATGCTATAAATTTGTAAAAAAAAAAAAACAAAAACAAAAAAACATCATTTGAAAGTTTAATTGTCTTTTATCCTTAGTACAATAATTAGTGCTTTAGTTTTGAGGAGTTTTGCTACTGCGTTTTAATTTTAACAAGACAGGGCACCTTGTCATCTTGAATTGTGAGTGTGACAGTTTCTGGACCACAGTTTCTCAGACAGGTAGATCACTAGAGGAGGTACTCTGGCTTGATCCCCTCAGGCCCCTGATCTCTCCACTAGACTTGTGGGGTCCCTCAGAACTGTCACTTGTACATGGAAATTTTGTTTTCCTTACGATCTTAAGGCTGGGATGGCAAAGAACCCTTTCAACCCTGAGAAGCAAGTGAGAAAAGTTTTTATCGAGTCTGGAAGTCAACTAGAGTCGTTATATATAGCATGAGATAGTAGTTATTGAATTTTAATAAGGAACATTAATATTTTAAGTTTTTAGTTACTTTTAAAATGTAGGCCTTTTTTTGTAAGTTTGTGGCATGTATATTTTAGAAGTTATGAAAGGATCCAACTGCCCTAAGATTTTTTGGACACTCCATATATTTCTTGGTGGGGGGGGTGTATCTTAAATAACTGGTTCTATAACTGATATGATTTCTCTTTCCTTCCCCCTCAGCTTTATTATTTTATTATTTTTTCTATCTGCATTGATTTTGACAATATGAAGACATTTTTAATTGAATTTTTCTTTTTTTCTTACATTTTTATGATTACTTCCATTTCATTTGATTTCATAGATCTGAAAGGGACTTATTTCTGTTTTCCTTTCATTTGATTTTTTTTAACCACATACCACCCTCAACTCTATTCATGACAGAAATATGAATCTGGGAGGAAATAGCACTTGTTTTGCTCTTCTTTTCATTCAAAAAGCCACTGTGGAACGGGAAATGGAGCTGCGGCATAAGAATGAGATGCTACGTATAGAGGCAGAGACCCGTGCTCGAGCCCGAGCAGAGAGAGAGAACGCAGACATCATCAGGGAACAGATCCGCTTAAAAGCCGCCGAGCACCGCCAGACCATTCTGGAATCCCTCAAGTACGTGTAAAGCAATGATAGGCCCACAGTGCCCTTCACCCTGCTCCTACTGGGGGCTACCCTCAGGAGGAGGGAGGGCCTGTCTTTCCCAGAACAAAGGCAGAGAAACCAGGCTTTATTTTAAAATGCTTAAATTCATCCCTCTTCCCAAAAGTAAATCTCCGTGGGAAATTAGCATGTCCTTTCTGACTTTGCATTATTGTTCATTTTTAATTCTGTGATCATTTAGTTGTGTTTGCAGCCTTTCAGATTCTGGTTGTGATAGGGTCTTCACCTAGGTGTTATAATAATAATTCGTAATCTTTCACCTTGTCTTGGGAATCGGTGAATTCCTTGGTAGTTCCTTTGACTGACAGGATGGTCCTTGAGGATTCAGAAGAATCTCACAAGTACTTCAAGCTTTGTTCATCCTCTTGACCCCTTTTTCTCCAAACACACCCTCCTTACACCTGTTTTCCTCCTGGTTATGTTACTGCTTTTCCCCTCCACAGGACAGCTGGTACTCTGTTTGGTGAAGGATTTCGGGCCTTTGTAACAGACTGGGACAAAGTTACAGCTACGGTAAACATCCATACTAAGTATTCTCCAGGACTGAGATTCCCCATGGAAATTCTAGGTGAATCACATTATGGAGAGCTTCTGGCACTAGAGACGTTGAATTAGGTGTTATAATACCTATATTTCTGATTCCCTTGTGGGCCAAGCTGAGGCACAGCCTTGATTTCCTCTGTCACTCTCCAGCAAGGCTGTGATGGGATGAATGAACAGCAGGGACATGGCCCTCCTTTCTTGTCCTTGAGGCATTCTGGTCAGTTTAAAGTTAGCCTTTCCAGGACAATTATAAATAATCACACATTATTCAGTACAGTATGCCCATTTTTTGAGAGTGGTTGCTAGATTGTTATTCAGTACAGTATGCCCATTTTTTGAGAGTGGTTGCTAGATTCTTTAGAAACGTCCAGACTCCCTGGAAAGTGTCATTTCCCCAACACCTTGATTATCTGAATGTCACTTATCCAACAGTCTATACAGAGAATTCAGCTGAAAACTTGAGTATAGGAAAAAAAATTAGAGTTGGAATCCAAAAAGATTTTACGCAGGCCTTCCCATCAGACTCATGAAAGAGCCTGTGTCCTCTTGTTTTAAGTCAGTGTGGACAGACTCAACGCTCCTAGTGCTGAGCCTACTCTAGCTCAAAGGAGCAAGATCTGGGGGAGATGGTATTGCTTGAGATAAACCCCAGAGGGTGGCAGGAAGTAATGACTGGCATCAGAGGACAGAACCCAGAAAACTTTAAAAAGGCAGCAGCTGAAAGGCCTCGGAGAGCAAGAGGCTTAGTGTGGGAGCCAGGATTGTGACCCTCGAGGTCACTGCGGTGTGATTGACCATGGGGTGATAGGACAGTCAAGCTGGGGCCTTATTCTGGATGAGGAAGCAGGCCTGGGAAGGTGGGCAGGTGGCTGGAGATGATCCAGGTCCTCGGGCAGAGGTCAGGCTATGTTCTGTGCCCTCTGGCTGAGAAGGCAGTGTGCTTGTGATCCAGTTTTAAATGGAAGAGGGTCCATGAGGGCAACAGATAAATGAGAGGTTGCTATATTCGTTTTGTATTTCTCTCAAGTCTATTACCTTGGCTGTTCCCTCATTTTTCTGGTTGTGCAGATCAGAATCTTGGAGAATAATTTACCTATGAATCCAAGGCATATTTTTTGAAGATGTAAGTTAGGGAAGCTTTTGAAAATAGTGCTCGGTAGCAGACTCCACCTTTACAGTCACAGAATTCTTAATATGTGCAGAAAATACAAGATCCCTCCATGTTCATTGATAAGAAAGCGTTCGTCTCCTCATTAAAGAGGTGTAACTGCATTTATTGAAGTCACAAGAGATTTATTGAAAGGCAAAACAACAGAGGGCCCTTCTAAATCCCTCAGCATCAGGTGAGGAATGAAACAGGGAGATGGGCATTTGCTGCCCTTATCATAGGACTTAGGAGTCCAAATGGAAGAAGAATTCTGTGGCAGGGCCTGGAACCAGTCACAATACTCAGGATGCCTTTGGCATAGGAGTGATGGACAGTTGGATGCCCAGCCAACAGAGCAGTCTGTCAATAACTGTGTCTTGGACAAACGTTGGGGAGAGACAGTGCGCTAGAGCCAGAATGAAAAGAAGAGAGGAGCGAGCCTTGCCAGCCCCCCACACCACTCCTGAAACAAAGAGGCATCTTTTAACACCGATGGTGTGTGGGGGTCCTTCACGGCCAGCCCTGAAACAACATCCCTGAAGAGGCCGGGGAGAGATAGACCAGCGGAGAGATAGAGAGACAATGTACCTCCATAGCATCCTATTACTGACGGCAAATGAATTTGTAAAAAATGCTGCAGAGACGAGTAGCCAGAAAAGGAGGGCAAGGACAATAGATGGACAGTCTTAATTGTGATGGTGCAGCAGTTAAAACCAGGAGAGGGGAAGGCCCTTAGCACATGGGCCAATCAAGCAGGAATGGAAGGGGCCTGCACCCGCCCTTCACTGGGGAGATCACAGGTCCATTGAGGCATCCTGGGGAGCAGGAGACCCTGCCCTCCTGCAGCTCAGCTGCAGAGCTTAGGGGATGGGGCCAGGGCAGGCTGCTGTCTTTTTTCTAAGGACCAGCCAGGATAAAATCAGGTCGGTTTATTACATAAAGGGTAGTTAAGGAAGGATGAATATTTTCAGTCACAGCAGTTCCTGCAGTGACTGAAACAGCCCCAAGTCTCACAGTCTGATAGAGGATCCCATAGAACTCAGATCCAATGATACCTGCTCCCTTCAGCTTGGACCAAGCTACAGAGAGAGTTCTAGTACCTGCGATGTCATGGTGCTTCAAAGGCTGGCTGGTGCATGTGCCCATAGGAGTCCCTTCTCCTCTATCCCCAGCAAGGAGTCATTGAGCTCCTGCTTCAAGGCCCTTGTTGAGGGGAGAAACACACTGCCTGCCAAGGCAGCCTTATCAGTGTTTGGCCAGCTGTAGTTGGGAAGATTTTGTTGACCAAGGCCAAACCTGCCTCTCAGCCTGCTGCTCCCAGGCTGGCCTTCTAGAGGCGTCAACCTTCTTTGTGTCCTGGACACTGTGGACCATCTGAAGAGACCTGTGTGTGACCCTTTCTCAGAACTTGTTTCTGAATGGATGGAATACACAGGATTTCACTTATATTGAAATTCAGTTACCTAGAATGGTTAAGAATCTCAGCCCCATGCTCAAGGAAGTTGCGAACTCGAATTCGGAGAGTGAAGACTTGGGCCTGTTCTACCCCTTGGCAGCCAGGTGGCTGGCTGGCCCCAGGCAGCTTCTGTTAACTGTGGTCCCTTTTTTCTGTCCTTGCCAGTTTAAAGGTCATTCTTATAGAGAACAGGGAAGCAGAAATCAAAGTTGAGTGTTGCTCCTACCATCTCTCCTTTCATCTGCACTGAGCAGCATCCCCCGCCCCCTTTGAGCCTGCCCTGGCCAGTGCTGTGGCAGAAAGAGCCCCTTTTGTTGCCCTTGGCATTCATTGCCTGGCACTCAGCCCTTCTCCTGAGCTTGCTGTCTGCTGCGTGCCCTTGCTTCCATCATTGGCCTGTCTTTGAGTGTATCTGCATCTCTCCGTAATTTTCACTTTTCTTCTTTAATGAGATGTTTCTCTTTGCAGCCTCAGAATTGTCATCCTTTAGAACAGGAATTCTTAACGTAGTCCAAGAACTTTTAATATTCTGGTATGCTTGATTAGCTAGCATAATAATTTTCATTTGTGATCCTCATCTGTCTTATTTTATGCATCTAAAAATATGATTCTGAGAAGGGGTCCACAGGGTTCCCCAGAATATCCAACAGTCCCAGGACACAAAAGAGGACTAAGATGTCCTGCTTTGGGACTTTGCCTCCGTCCTGGCTAATAAAGGCTGCATGTTGGACTGTGCTCTACTTGACTCTATCCCTCATTCTGAGATCCCAGGATTACAGATTTAAATCTAGAGAGAGGCCTTAGAAGTCTTCCTTTTTATAGGGAAGGAGGCTGAATCCCTAAGAGGTTAAGTGACTTATCTGAAGTCATCTATCTTGTAAGTGGTAGAGCCAGGATTCCATCTTGGGCCCCTTGCTTGCAAACCCCACTTCCCTTCCCTTGCTGGCCTTTGCTAGCCTGGTCCTATTGCCTTTTTGTGGTTCCCATGAGGGCTGTTTCAGTAGGCACTTTTCTTGGGTTTTGTTTTGTTTTGTTTTTACTATCTTATTTTTTTCCCCAATTACATGTAAAAACAATTTTTAACATTCATTTAAAACAAAATTTTTGAGTTCTACATTCTCTCCCTCCCCTCCTTCACTCCATCCTTTCTTCTCCCCCTCTTGAAAAGGCAAGCCATTTGACATAGGTGATCCATGTGCAAACCATATTTCCACATTAGTCATGTTGTGAAAAAAAACACCAAAAAATCCAAAACTAAGAAAGTAAAGAAAAAAGTATGCTTTGATCTGCATTCAGACTCTACTTCTTTGTCTGGATTTGGATAGTCTTTTTCATCATGAGTCCTTCAGAATTATCTTGGATTGTTATATTGCTGAGAATAGCTGAGTCATTCGTAGTCGATCATCATACTACATTGCTGTTATTGTACACCGTGTTCTGATTCTGCTCACTTCATTTCACATCAGTTCACGTAAGTCTTTCCAGGTTTTTCTGAGAACGACCTGCTCGTCATTTCTTAAAGTACCGTAGTATTCCATCACGATTACATACAACTTGTTAAGCCATTGCACAACTGATGGGCAGTCCCTCAGTTTCCAGTTCTTTGCCACCACAAAAAGAGCTGCTAGAAAGATTTCATGCATGTAGGTCCTTTTCCTTTTTGCTTTTCAGTTTTTTAGGTTTAAGACCTAGTTATAGTATCGCTGTTTTATCCCTTTGAGCAGAGCTCCAAATGGCTCTCTAGAATGGTTGAATCAATATGTCACTTCAACATTGCTTCAGTTTTCCCACATCCTCTCCAACATTTATCATTTTCCTTTTCTGTCATATTAACCAGTCTGATAGGTGTGGGGTGATAGCTTAGAATTGTTTTAATTTGCATTTCTCAGCAGGCGATTCTCTTAGATCTTGGTCAATCAGTTCCAGAATGGTGGCTTCCTTATCTCTCAGCTCACCATTTCCAAACCTGCTGTATGTCCTTTTTCTGGCTTCTGAAGGAAGGCTGTCTCTCATTGGGCAGTCAAAGATAAGAAGCCATGCCCACAGCAGTCATTAGTGTTGAACTGAATGAGGTGGGTTTTTTTTAATCTTGTAAAAACTCTTTCCTATTAGTATAAGGCAAATCAGTAAGTATTTATTAAGTACTTACTATGTACCCAGGCAGCTAAGTGGTGTAGTGGATGGAGCCCTAGCCCTGGAAAGACCAGAGTTCAAATCTGACCTCAGATACTTACTAGCTGTGTGACCCTGGACAAGTCATTTAGCCTTGTTTGCCTCAATTTTGTCATCTGTAAAACGAGCTAGAGAAGTATCTATCAAATTCAGTGCTTTGTGCTTAATATGGGAATAATAAAGAGATCAAAGCTAGCGAACAGCTCCTCAAGGAGCTTCCACTCTTCTGGAGGGATATACATGCAGCAGGTCTAAGAAGATGCTGTGCTAAAACCTCGGTAAACTGAAGCCTCTCACCACCTCTGTTAAAACACATCAGAGAAGCAGGTGAAGATGACCTGGCATTCCCTCATTTTTAATGATGCTACGTGAGGTCTTGGTGATGGCTCTCCTTTTCTAAACATTCACTAATTGATCTTTGTCATGATGTTCAGAACTGCTAGGAATTCAAGCCAGTGTAACAGCAAGGACCCCAGCATACCCAGGATGGCAGCTAGCACAGTTCTTTGATCTGTTTTTCTAAAGGAAAGCAACTCAAAAAGGGTTAAAAATCTTAGGGTACTCAAACATATATATCATTCACTCAGGTCTGGGGGAAAAGACAGCACCCTGAACTACGGAAATTATAAGCAGACAAAAAATACAGACTGAGAAAATAACACAGTTCACCAGACCAACAGACAGGGCTTCTAGCTGTCTGACCAATACATACATACATACATACATCGTTACCAGAGAGAGAAACATTGACATCTGGGTTTTCAAAGCCAGGGGCCTCAGTGGCTGTCCAGAGTCTTATCTAGCCAAATCATACAACTCTTCCCATAAGTGAGCCTCAAAGCAAAACCTCACCTCAGAGGTGTCTGTGTGTGTGTATTCATCCACACCCTTCTTCAGGGTCAGAGGACATCACAGTCTTTGTGACCCACTGCCTAACTACAAAGTAATAAAAGGTGTGAGCCTTCCTGAAAAACAAGTCTTCCCTAAGCAAGCTTCTCTTGTTGGGCTCCAATGAGGCAGGGAAGATCTTCAAATTCCCTTACTTTTACAGCCTGGGATTGTGATCTTTGGTTAACAGACTGTTCTCTTTCCCTTTTGGGAAATTGGGATATTTGCCCACGGGCTGAAAGCTTCTCACCGATGACCTCTCAGAAGTCACAGTGGCTCAGCAGCCATGTTTTCAGTGCCAAAGGAAGTCGTCCATTCAAGTTGTGTCACATGGAGGCGTCGTGGTTTGGGTGCTCAGTATTCTGTTACCTTGGGAATCAATTCCCTCTTGGTCCTTTTTGGATAATTCTGTCTGATGGTTGAGAAAACTCAAGCAAAATAAGACTTAGGCGTCTTCTCTGTTTCCTCAAACATTCATTAAATACCTTTTGTATGCCAGGCACTGTGCCAACTGTGTCTGTGCTCCACCTACTCTGGTCTTTTTCTCCTCAGGATAACTTAGCCCCTCCTACATTTTAATCCTGAGCCTTCTTAAGGACTTGTTTTGAGCCTCTGCCCTTCTCATAGCATGGCCCTGATGGATGGGCTCTTCAGTCTGTCCTGTTATCTGTTTGGCCACATTCTGAAAAGGGGTTTTTAAAAACTTGCTTAGGTGAGCTCTGTTTAGACAGTTGCCTTTTTTCTTCCTCATGGGAAGTATTTCTCTTTGTCTTAAGGGATTCAAACTCAGATCTTGCTGGCATCAGGGCCAGCTCCATTCATTGTACTACAAGGCTTTTACTTCTCCTGTCTTGGCTTGGCTTCCTGCAGTTTGCAGCTGTCCTTTGAGCCCTTTGAAATCTCTCCAGGCAGTGCCAAGCTACGCCCCCTCGTCCCAGCATTTCAGTCCCTTCAGCCTCAGCAGCCACTCCTCTAAATGTGGATGCCTTTAACCTTAAATCAGGTTAAAGGAGGGCAAGGGTGGAAGCATTTACTAAGCAGCTACTCTGTGCCAGGCCCTTGTGCTAAGAGCTTTAGACCTCTCATCCTGTTTGAGTCTTTCAACAACCCTGGGAAGTAGGTGCTATTATTAGCCCCATTTTGCAGATAGGAAACTGAGGTAGACAAGCCACATGACTTGTCCAGTATCAGACAGTGAGTAGCTGAGGCAGGATTTGAACTCGAGTCTTCCTAACTCCAGGCCCAGCTCTCTACACTGTGCCACCTCCCTGTTAAGAACTTACTGGCTTCTCTGCCTTGTACATTCCCAGAGTCTGTCCAGATCATTGAAGGCCATCCATTCTGGGCTTAGCATCTTTTCCTCCTCTTGTCCATACACATCATCTGTAGAGTACAAGAAGGACCGTTTTCCTCTGTGTCATTGATCTTCACTGAAATGATGTCCACCCTGCCTTCCCTCTCAGCTTCCCGGGTCTTGTCCCAATCCTAGCTTCCTTTCCACTCCCACCCCTTTGCTCTACTGTCCTGTTGCCTTGACCAGAACCTTCCCACACTGCTGCCCTGTCCCAGACTTCTCATCCCGATGTTTCAGCAGTTGTGGGCTCCTGTTCACCTCTGTGTGTTACATGGATCTCGAGTATGTCTGTTGTCCACACTTGGCTCGTTTGTGTGTGTGCTGAGAACACTGGGAGTTTGGCTGTGAGCTCCTGGGTATCTCGTCCTCATGTATCGTAGATCTTCTCATTGGAGTCTGGGCTTGGTAGTTGGATGTAGCAGTTTTCTCCCTCACTCATTCTTTTCATTTTTCTGTAAAACTCTTGACTGATACATTCTTGCTGGATGGATTTTTATCATCATTAAGTAGATGCCATCTCCACATGAGTGCCTGTCATTTCTGTATGTGAAGCTGGGCTCCACAAATCGGCATTCCAGTTTGGGATACAGCCTTCTTAGCCAGCTGGTAGTGATGCCCATCCTCTGACTCCTTGGTCTTGAAGGGAAGCAGGGGAAAGAGCATAGCGGTGCCTCTGACTCAAGATTTAGTTAGCATTAGCATGGCTTTCTCTGTGCCTCCCTGCACAAACAATCACCAGATTCCCAAAGATAGAGTGGCTGCCCGTTGTGACACCTGGGGAGGCTTGGGGGCTTGGGTATAGATTCTCCAAAAGCTACAGCTGTTCCCAAGTGCCGCTCCAGCATCCTGGAGCAGAGAGGCACACCTGTCCTCCCTCCTGGACCTCCCCTCCCACACACCTGAGGATCTGCCCCACTGACTGATCCTGGAAGCCAAAAGGCTGCTTCCTTGGGGGAGAGCCTCCAGCTTGTTTCGTGGCACAGAGTGTTCATTTGTCCTTATTCTCTTCTATACCTTCCCAGTGGGAGGTCAGATATTCCCGCCCCCATAGCTCTTCTTTCTTGATTTTCACTTTGAAACATTAAAGCGTGATGCTGCACATCCATCATCCAGTACAACCTGGATTCAACTCCTGCCTCAAACACTTAACTCTATGACTTCTGGGCAAGTCACAGCCTACCTCAGCCTCAGTTTCCTCATCTGTAAAGTTCAGCAAAGAATAAGCACCTGCCTCCCAGAGCTGTTGCAGAGATCAGTTGGGATGATAGGTGGCAAGCACTTTGCAAACCTTAAGGTGCCGTGGGGGTTTTAGCCATTCCATTTTTGGTTAAAGCAGAGGTTGGTTCTCAGACTTATTTGGCCTTCCACCCCCTTTGCAAAAAATAAATTACTCAGCCCCCTGCCCCCCCCCCCAAAAAAAATCTACTAGTTTGAGCCCTTTAACAGTTTGGGGCTTTTTTTTTTTTGTATCATTCAAAAAAATTTTTAAGTGACACATCTTGAATTTAATAATTTAGTGTAAATGTGTGGTATTTTTTTCTTTCATTGAAATTTTGATGACACAATATTGCATCATGTAACTGTATAGTGTTGTATTGTAAACAGGTCATTAGACATGTATTCCTGCCGATGCATGCTAGGCTTCCCGACAATCCCCAGCACACTCGCCTGCCAACACTAGCTTGTTAAGATCAGTCTGTGGACTTGCAATTTGTGTGTTTATTTAGAAAATAATGTAGTCACTTTAACTTTAACCCTATTACCCAGCAGATGAAACATGTGTGAAAAGTTTTTCAAATTTTTCTTATCTTCTCTTTCCTTATGCTTTCACCGCCCCTTTATTTTTATTCAGCACCCTCCCATTTGCACCCGAGGCTACTACTGCCCCCTCCCCATTGTTCCAGTGCCCCACCAGGGAGCAGTATCATCCACTTTGGGAGCCTGTGTTTTAAAGGAATGAGTCATTGTGCCTTAGCACCTGGAAAGCATAGAGGTGACCTTTTAGGCCATCCTCTGGGACAAAGATCAGCCTGTACTTTCTATATAGACTTGTCACTGTTTTCCTTGCTGAAAGACTGGGCTGTGGCAAACACTGTGCATGAGTGATGTCAGCTCTAAAGTTTCCTCTCCTTATATTTTTGGCACTTTTACACCTAAATCCCTGGAGAACCCCTCCCATTCTTTATCTCTTACCCAGTATTTCCATTTTGTTCTGCACACTGTCTTGCCAGCTGTTTTTCTTCAAGTTGTTAAATACCTCTCCTCCTTGAATCCCTTTTTTCCCCTTGGAATAAGCCCTTGGCCTTCTCTCCGGATTCCATCCGTGACACTGTCATGATTCCAAAGCCCTGGAGACCGTGTTCACAATACATCCTTCCCTCTTCCAGCTCCTTCTCTCTTGCAACCTCCTTTTGGCACTTAGGAGCAGAACTTTGTTTTTTTTTTTTAAAAGAAAGTTGGAAATTATTTTCAAAAATAGAAAACTTGGGGAAGAATAAAACCCAGAATAAGGGTTTTTTTTTCTGGGGAAGAAATTGGTCGTAGTGTAGATTCTTTTTTTGTTTCTGGGTGATTTAATTTTTAATAAATGTGGCTCCTTCTCAGGTGTAGCAGCCTGCTTACCTTCATCACATACCTCTCCATTGACTTCTGAATGATGTTACACATTCACCCATACACAGTAATGCCAGTCAGCAGACATTCCATTCATATTGCTGAGCATACAGACAAAAATGAAACCACCCCTGCCCTCAAGAAGCTAATATTCTGTTGGGGGATAGAATGTGTACTTAAGTGTCTACAAAATTAAAAGTAAGGAAAATGTGGGGTCTGTAGCTTTAAAATTTGTTTAGCATCATTTTTTTTATAGGTTTTGGAGGTGTTTAGGGCCTTCATTATTTTTTGTACCATTAGGGGAGAAAAAATTGGTATTTCATTTGGGTCCAGCAGGGAAAGGACCAAAATACCATAGCAGGGTCTTCTGGAAATTCAGTATAAACTGAAAGGGAAAATCACAGGAGCCACCTACTAGAGGACCTTAATTTAACCCTTTCACTACAGTGATTTGTCCCTAGGCTTACACCAGCAAGGGTGGTTGCCCTGACTGCATGCAAGGTCTACAGATCTCAGCAGCTCACATCAGTAAAAGTTCGAGAGCTCGAACAGCTGCTAATCTGTTGCATTTCTATTTGATGTTGAGGTTTGGGTATGTCTAAGCCCAAACCTTTCGCAGAGCAAGTGAAATAATTCCATAGACTTGGAAGGACTGCCTTTGTTCATGGGCCAGATCTTGTGATGAAATCAGAGGTGTGAAGTTCCTGGGACAGATGAAGGCAGTTGGGGCCCAGAGAGTCTAGAGGTGTGTGTATGGGGAGCCCTGCTGTCCCACAGCAGGGCTGAGAAAGAATCTCTTACCCAGAGATTGCCTGAGGGTGCATAAAAAGAGACAGGACTCAGTGGAAAATAGAAAGCCAGTTTTATTACCCTGCATCCAGGCTTTTATAGGAGACTTCCTAATTGTTCCCAACTTCTTTGTTCCCAGGCCATAGGTATAAACCACACTTGTCTCAAGGATGTAATCTTCACACCTGTGTTTCTGAGTTCTTTCCTGGTGGATAGGGAATGATTCTGGTCCTCTACTGGTGTGGACACAGCTTTTGAAGTAATTTTCTTCTGTAGTGGGGTTTCTGTGACTAGACCCTATGAACTTGTTCCATTCACAACTTTATTTCAGTAGAATTGATCTCCTTTGGAATCTTCTGTATTTTCTGTTTTGCATTTAAAAGCATTTTTTTGAGGAGGCTTCACCAGACTGCCCCAGGGGCTCATGACACAAAAATAGTCAGGAACCAGTGAAGGGGAATTCTATTGGCTGTGTTCTACTTTGTCTTTTTTTACAGATTCAGGCGCTCTTCTAAACTTGTTGGGGTGAATAGTAAGTCTTCTCTGGGATGCAAGATGATTTGGTATTAATCACATCATTTCTTATCTGTCCCCATCATCCTCACTAATCAGCCTTTTTTTTTCCTTCAAAAAGTGAGTTCCTCTGGTGCACCTGCCCCTAGTTGAGTTTTTGGGCCTTTACATAGAAATATCAGAAAATATCCCCCGCATCTTGAATCTTTCTGTCCCATGGCCTGTGATAGCATCTGGGGACAGGGTACTATATCCGTTCAAGTGACAGGCTTCCTTCTTAGGAGCATGCAGTCAGACAGATCCTGTGGGGCTGAGGTGAGTTATACAGTTGACCTCTCACCTCAGAGTGGAAGTGAGGAGGCTCCCTTCTAGCCGTCCTAGCAAAGCAAGCAGGTGTTTTCTCTGAGCTCAGGCAACCAGTCCTGGAGGGCCCTGAAAACTGACTCTAGGTTTCTTTCTAGCTCATCTGAAGTAAGTGATCTTCTGTCACTGAAGGGGCCTTAGCTTGGGGATTCCACTGATATGCAAGGACTGTGAAGCCTCTAATTAGGTGGCTCAGGAAGTTTCTGAATGGTCAGTGTCTTGGCCAAGACTTGGATTTTATACCTTATTCATCTGCTATGAAACCCAGAAATTGCTGTTTTTCTTATCATAAATAGCTCATTGATACTGTCTTACAGCTAGGAAGGGACAGATGCTTCCCCAGGAAAACCATGATGTGGAGAGGTGATCTGCCTGCATTTAAGTAGCTGAGCAGAAGTCATCCTTATTTTGCAGAGGGAAAGCTTATTCACAGGACAGTCATTGATCCAGCCTTGGCTTTTCCTTTGAGGCCAGACCACATTGTGGGTTGGGAATGGCCCTGCGCTCTGGAAAGCTGCCTCAGGCCCATACAGCCTTAGAGGTCCAGAAAGACCTTCTGGCAGGCCTCTAGGTACATGTGTCTGTAGGTAACCAGGTGGGATGCCCAATTCAGTGTAGAGTTCTGTCACCAAAGGGTTGGCTACCACTTGGTGGTTAGGGTGGTGGGGCATAGCAACTCACTCATTGGCCTTTGGGCATTGGTGGAGAAAGGGCCTATTAGTCCTCGTGGATGTAAAGACTAGTAAGAGGAGTGGGCAGGTAGATGGATGGATTGATAGATATTGAAGCAGTGAGTTGCTCAGTGCACAGGGTGGAGTTAGGAAGACCTGAATTCAGATCCTGCCTTAGACACTTAGTAATATGTCCCTGGGCTGATTGTGTGAACTCTCAGCCTGTTGTTCTCTTGTACAAAGTGGCAGTGACAGTAGCATCTGTCTCCCATGGTTGTGAAAATCAAGTGGGAAGAGCTGTTAGCTTATTGCATGGGTGTGCACGCATGTGCGGGTGCACACACACACGCACACGCCCCTTTTTCCTTCCCATTCCTTCTTGAATGTCCCCCCTGTCTGGCCTTCCTCCGTCTTTGCCTATGTCTTTTGAAGCAATGAATAAAACATGTTGCGATTATGCACATAACTATACATAAAACCACCATCTCCTCTTTCCCTTTGCCTTTAGATATTGAACACCTCTTCCCCAGTCTGTCCCAGAGACCCCCCAAGAGGCCATAAAACAGCTCACCCATCCCCTTCTCCTTCCCAGTAACATGGTCTTAACTGAACCTGTTTCCTTCTCTGTAAAATGGGGAATTGAATTCATTGGCCTCTGAAGTCTTTTCTAGCCCCAGTTCTGTGATCTCAATTATTTTATGAACAGTGGTCTGCAAGTCTGTCTTGAACCTGTGATCTCTGGTTTTGCTGCTCCATCATGAGGGGAGGCTCCTCTGGTCTTCCTAGAGGCGCTGATTGGTGTTTTCAAGTGCTCTTCTGTTGACACAGTCCAGTGCCACGTTTGCAGAAATTACCCTGCACAGACAAGGCTGGTGCTCCCAGGGACAGGCCCTGGGCAGTCAGGCAGTGTGGTCCAGGACCTCGTGGGCTGAGGAGCAGGGTCTGTGCCCAGGTTCCTGAGCACCTGTGTCTGGCAGGGGCTGGCTTCACTAAGGTAATGGACAAGTAGGGCTGTGATTTGGAAAGCTCCAGTTTTCTGTCAGTTGTGCTTTCCACTGTCTATGAAATGTTTAATTTGCTCATAATAAATTCTTGTGCCACATGGAACCTGTCTAAGTTACAGAGTAAGCCTGCAGGCCCTCTGGTGGAGAGCCTGAAGAGCTATCCAGGAGGTGTCCAGGCTGCTCAGCAGTCTGGAAAACTTGCTCTAGCCACTCTTTCTTTCTTTTCTTTTCTTTTTAAATATTTTTTCCCAATTATATGGAATTTTTTTTAACGTTCCTTTTTTAAAAATTTTGATTTCCAAATTCTCTCCCTTTTTCCATCCCTTTCCCCCTCATTGAGAAGGCAGGCAGTTTGATAAAGATTATACATGTGCAGTCACGCAAAACATATTCTCTAATTACCCCTAAATCCTAATGGAGTGACTCGCCTCTTGGTTTGCCTTGTGCCCCCCAAAGGTGGTACTGGGGCCCTCCGATACCTCCCAGTTAGAGTAGTGTGCGCTTGATGATGGAGCTGTCCAGGGTCCTCCTGCCAGGCACCTTCTCTGATGCCAAGTGCTGCTGCATGGGGTTGGGGGGTGTCTTTTATTTTTGTTCACAGTAATTTAGAGACCTGTCCAGAGTGATGATGTTTAATAAAAGCCGCAGCAGAAGGAAGGAAGGAATGATTACTTTAAAATTAGCTTTTCATTTAAGCTGTTATTGTGATTTTGAGAGCTCACCCCTTTACTCCTGTCCTTCCTGTGCTAGACTAAAAGCTCCAGTTTCTTTTTTTAATTGCCATTAGTAGGGTTGAAGGCAGAGTTCTTCCAGGATCCACATTCAGTCCGATCAGTTGGGCAACAAGCATGTGCTGTCTTCTGAGATACAAAAAAAGGAAAGAAACAGTTCTTATTCTCAAGGAATTCACATTCTAAGGTGGAGACAGCACACAGGCAGGTGGATACAGACCAGATCTGTACAGGGAGTTCATCCTTGGGGGAAGGCACAACCTCCACCAGGGGAAGACAGAAAGGGACCAACCAGTGGAGGCTCCTGAAGGACAGGAGATTGTAGCCGAGTCGGCCAGGAAGCCAGTTGGTGGAGAGTAGAAGGGGGACCATTCCAGCTCCCTGGGGGGAGCCAGGGACAGGCCCCCTGAGCTGAGAGTTGGGAGGGGGCTGTGAGGAAGAGCTGGGGCACCAGGAGAATGGCCAGGAGGCAAAGGCCCCCCCCAGGCTGGTATACAGTCTTCCTGAGGCCTCCTCCTGGCTTGGCCTACATGTAAGGTCCTGGAGTCACCTCCATAGCATGACCATGGATCCTTTCAGGCTTGGATAATGTGGTTTTTTGTTTTGTTTTGTTTTGGTTTTTTGGGTTTTTTTTTGAAGGGCAATTGGGGTTAAGTAACTTGCCCAAGGTCACACGGCTAGGTTTTTTTTGTTTGTGTGTGTGTTAAGTTTCTGGGCTCGGATCCTAACTCAGGTCCTTCTGACTCTAGGGCCGACGCTCTACTCCCTGCGCCACCTAGCTGCCCTTGGATAATGTGTTTTTAAAAAGGTGTAACTAGGACCTCCGCTTAGTAACTTGCTAATAATATATTTTCTACGTATGCCCAACAGGAGAAGTAATGCATTAACTAATCGGCATCCTGAGAGCCAGTGTTAGGGACTGAGGGTAGCTTTTTACAGAGTTGAACTGCTGTTGAGTGGTTCTTTTCCTCCATTCAGAGGTCCATGCACATTTCCTGTAAAGAGTACTTCAGGGCTGTGGAGCTTGCTCTGGAGAGCTGGTTGTCAAATATCCTATGAGCATTTACACGTCAAGAAGGGGTCAGCCCCACTGGTGAGAGCTTCACTTGTTGTTTTATTGATTGTCTGCATTTAAAAAGTGATGGAGAAAATATTTATAATTAAAATTAAGCCTAAAAGTAGAGGAGCACTTGTTAACCATCTGCCAGCACGTGGCTTGGAGTATTTTGCTTGGATTGGATTACAGGGTCAGGGACGGTCACACTGTGATGTGGTGACCTGTGATGGGTGCAGGGCTTGTTAGCAAGTGACTTTTTCTTTCACCATAAAAACAGATCAGTGATTTATGAATGTCTGTTTTTCTCCTCTGCTGCTAACAAAGACCTGCCCTGAGTTGATTCTCATTAATTATACTCTTTGGATTAAGTACAAATGATGTTGATTTTATTGGCATCCAAAGGGTTTCCATGTCTTGTCCAGCTTGCACATGTATCAGAAATGCTTGTGGTTCTTGGGCCTCATGAAGTGATCACATTCACTCTGATTCTGCTTTTACATGTGCAGAGTTGGCTCTGTAGATAACGAGAGAAGGTGCTGCCTTTTCGTGCTTTTAGCTTATCACGTTGACACTTTGAGGAGTTAAAATATTTTCTGGTTACTGAGCTAGTGAGAAAGCTCATGACTCATCGACCCATCACAGCAGAAAGGGAAAAGGTAGCTGGGGAGAAGACAAGTGACTGAGATGTCAGGCTCCTTTAAGGAGAGAGTGCTTAGTTCCCACGTCCAAACCCTCCTCTTCAGACTCCCACTCCTTCCTTTGTAAAGAACTAGCTGAATCTCTCTCTCTCTCCCCCTCCTTCCTTCCCTTCCCCCTCCCCCCCTTCTACTTTTTACAGGTCTGACAGCTTAGACGCTGCTAACAAATGGTTTAGTTATGACCACCCAAAGCCACAATTGGACCTGAACCTCGACGTTTCTTTTGGGCGTCCTAGACAGTCCAGTTCAGTTTTAGCTAAGATGTCATACTTAACCCATTCCTGCTTGTATGCCTTGTAGGAACAGCAAAAGGCTCTCAGGAAGAGACTGAACCATGAGATAGCTTGCGATTTTCTTCTCCCTCTGTCTGCTTTTCATTCACAGCACTTTATTTGGTGATCTACTTGTTCTTGTCAGAAGAAAAATTCCAGGGCTGCCAACCCTGGGAGATTTAACTTGGAATATTTCCTTGGGTCTCTACCCAATTAGATGGTTTTGGGGGAGGGGTGAAGCTGTGATAGATTCTGTGTTTTAGGACCCCGCACTGCCCTCTGTTCATGAATGGGCCCGAACCACAGGTTTGGCCACCTCCAAACGGCTCCCGTCTGAGTGGCTGTGGCTGCGGCTGCCTGAGCACCTCCTTCAGCAGGTTCAGAGAGTGTGGGCAGTCAGAACTTACACTCTGGGCAGCAGGCAGGCCTGCTAAATCTAGCGGCAGGCTGAGGTTGATGGAGTGAAGTTCAGTACAAAGGACAGCCTTGATGGAAATGATCTGGGGGGAGGGCAAGGACAGAGCTCTTCTTTAAGAGGATCAGGGGTTCAGTGCACTTGAGCCCAGTGTGAATTGGCAGTGGGATGTGGCAGCCAGAACAGGAATGTGACCTTGGGGTGCTTTCAGACAGGCCAGGCTTCCAGGAATGCGGAGGCAGGCAGGGGAGCCTGCCCTCCTCAGAACTCAGCTAGGGGAGCAGGAAGAACAGGTGAATAACATCATTGATAAGCCAGAGAGTGGCCAGAGAACTGTCCAGGGTGTTGCAAGGCCTTGACTTTTATTCAGTAAACATTTACTAAGGGCCTGTGCTGGGCCAGACACTATGCTGAATGTAGGGGCTAAGAACACATTGAAAGACAGTCCCTCCCCTCCTGGCACTAACAGTCTAATGGGGGGAAACAATACAAAAAAGAGGCTGGATGGGGGTCCCTGGCCAGGGTCACAGTGTTCTGGGGGATTGACACCAAGCAGAGGCACAGACAGAACATGAAGAGTGGCTTAGAGGCCACAGCATGAGAATTAGCTGAAGAAACCAAGCCCATTTAGCCTGGTAAGAAACTAAGGAGGATGTAAGAAGAGCCTTCAGGTGGTGGGAGAAGGATCAAAATTGGCCCATGTACCCTAGGAGGTTGGAGCCAAGAGCAGTGGGTTGGAGCTGCCCCCTGAGGACTGCTTCTCCATCCCTGGAAGTCTTTAGGCAGAGGCTGGACAGCCACTTATCTGGGATGTAATAGTGCGAGGAGAGGGGTCCCCTTCTGTGCTGGCCATGAGGCTGGCCACAGTGATAGTTTCTGGCCTCCTCAGCAATCATGGACCAGCTCCTGGTTTGTAAAGGGCTGTGCTGCATCGAGGATGGAAGTTGTGAAACAAATGCCACAAATGCCAGTGGCCCATAGGCCTTTCACAGTATCAGAAATAAGTCATTTTCTCCAGGATTATACATAGTAACTGCATCCACAGCCTAGAGCAGGTTAACAGCCTCTGCTCCCTGCCCACTCCACCAAGCAAACCAACTGGGAAACACAGGACCTGCCACATGGGCCCCTTCTACCATGGGTGGTGTGAGCGTTATCAGATTTGGGATAGCAGGAAAGAATGAGCTCATTGTCTGTTGGAGAAGGGAAATTCTGTCTGCATTCCCTCGGCATTTTAAACAGTTACAGAAAATGTGAAGGGGACATTTTGAGAAATGTTGCTATGATATATTCTGTTGGGGGGGGGGAGGTATTATTGAGGTAGATGGCCAGGCTTTTAGGATTGGTGATGAAGGCAATGAGGAAGCTAGGTGCTTGGTGGTTAGAGCCCTGGGCCTGGAGTCAGGAAGACCTGAGTTCAAATCTGACCCCAGAGCTGTGTGACCCAGAGCAAATCATGTCACCCTGTTTGCCTCAGTTTCCTCATCTGTAAAATGAGGTGGAGAAGGAAATAGGAAGCCACTCTGGTATTTTTGCCAAAAAGATCTGAAACGGAGTCACAAGGAGTTAGACACACCTGAACAACTGCGTAACAGCAGTGTTGGGAAATACTGAAACTGCTGTCCTCAGGGAAAGTTGTGGAAGTTGAGAAGTTGTACATTCCTTCCTTGTTTTGATTTATATTCCAGGCAGAGGGTTTGGACCAAGTTTGACTGGTCGGTCTCTCCAGTTTTGTGATTGTGTCTTCTCGGGAGGCAGACTGTGGCTGCTCAGGTAGTCACTTTACAGTCCAGTGCCTTTGTCAAGTGTTGATGGGGGAAATTGGGCTTCTTCCACTTCTTTCATCTAGGTGTTTGGAAAAAACATGGCCAGACAGGACTGAAAGGGGAAAGCCTTTCCCCATCCTTTGTAGGCCATTTCAGAGTGAGCTAATAGCACCTCCTGACTTAGAAACAGATTCCTTATTTCTGCCATTCAGCTCTTTCTCCATTGTCTTCTGCTTTGAGAAACTTGGCTTTAGTGATCACGGAATAGTGTGGAATTCTTCTGCCTCTGCCATGTGCAGGCCTGATATGGAGGAAACTGTGCCATAGGTGTCTGCAGGACAGTCCTTGCCAGTTAGTGCTGGTGCTTCCCTGTGTTGAGATGCCTTTGAACAGTCTCAGACGGTTATGAGGGTTTCAGTGTTTTCTTCTCACTTATGATTGAGGGTCTCTGTCAGGCCTGAGTTAAATGATAATTAGCCCAGATGCCTTTGTGTCCTGAGATCCCTGGCCTGGCTTGTCCTCTGACCTAGAACTGTAGCATAGGCTGGCCCTCATAGCTTTGTACTGGGTGCTGGGTCTGCCTCTAAACCTAATTCCCTCAGCAGCCATATGTCTGAGGGGACCTCACAAGGCCCTGATAGAGGTTCACAACCCGCTTGCCTGAGAACCTAACTTATGTGGTGTGTGGAGGGCCGGAGGGTGGTTCATCTTATTGAGTCCAGTCTTGTGACTGACAGCATTATAAATAGGCAGGGTTCAAGCCAAGTTTATTAGAAGCAAATAGAATTAGGGTTGGTTAGTAGGTAGAATGTGAGATGCCTTTCCCCTTCCTTCATCTTTTTGGGTTTTGTCCTGCCCAAACCTGGCCTACCTGGCCAAAAGATCAGGTAAGATCTTGTCGTGAAGAAATGTTTTTGCCATATTTTCCTACTTCTATCACATGAAAATGTGTGAAGGGCCAAAAAGTGATCTTAGGTTTTCCTGCATTTGTCATTACTGAAGCTACTGCAGAGGAGGTGTTGGTGAGGTATGGTAACTTCATCTTCTCCCACAGGTGGCTGGATTAACACTGCTAGCTGTCGGGGTTTACACAGCTAAGAATGCTACAGCGGTTGCTGGCCGCTATGTCGAAGCCCGCCTAGGAAAGCCCTCCCTGGTAAGAGAAACCTCAAGAATTACAGTGTTGGAGGCCCTGAAGCATCCAATCAAGGTAAGCCCTTCCTGCCTCCCACTAACCTCCCCTCCCCCCATCCCCCAGCATCCCTTTTGTGTTTAGCACATGTTTCTGTCCCTTCTGTCCCTTTGCGGGTAGAATCAAGCACAGTTCACTTTGTTACCCTGTGGATGGGTGCTCCCGCACATAGTTCTCCATCACATGCTTCTTTGTCACAAGCTCCAGCTTTCCAAGTAAAGCATAAGAATGTGGTTTCACAGCTCTGAGAGTGGCAGAGGCAGTAGTGAGGCCCTGCACGCTGCAGATCTTTGATTGACAACCTTCCATGAATGTCGGGGTCTGGATCTCCACTCTGCTCTCTCCACAGGTCGGCAGGCGTCTGACTAGTAAGCCTCAGGATGCCCTGGAAGGAGTTGTTCTCAGTGTAAGTAACAATGTGGGCCATGCACTTGGAGCTCTGAGCAAGCCTTTTTTTTTCCTACTTTATAAATATTCCAAGACTTCTCATACTAATGATTCTAGACTTCACTGTTTGAATTTTGTCCTCTATTCCCAAAGACAGAGTGAAAAATCCAATAACTGTGTTTCTTTGAGATTTAACCATCCTTTTCTGCTGATATATTTATTTAGCAGTGACCTTTAATGTTCATAATCTGTTCAATATTAGCTTTCTGGCCATAGTTTAGTGAGTTGTCCCAACAGTTAAAACCGGTATTTCTGGAACTTCCAAGACAGAAAGGAAACCCTTCTAACAGTGGCCCCTAATTACTGTCCACCCAGGCATCAGTGTTCTGTCCCCTCTCTTGTTTTTCAGGCCCCTAGCTTATTTTAATGCTGCTTAGCTGTAGTTTATTTTGTGGGTCATAAAACCAGAATTGATCACTGAACCTCAGACAGGGAGGATGATGTTTAAACTTAAAGAACAAGACATTCCCTCTTTCCCATGGCATTGTGGTCTGGAAGGCAAAAGGCTGTACAAGATGGATATTCAGGGGGCTTCAGTTCCAGGCCAACACTAGGCTGAGATTTGAGCTGAACCAGCTCCCTCCCTGCTTCACTGCCTTGTAAAGCGAGAGGGTGGGACTTGTCCCCCAGTGGTTTCTTTTTCATCCTTTTGCAGCCAAAACTGGAGGAGCGGGTCAGGGACATCGCCATAGCAACAAGGAACACCAAAAAGAACAAAAGCTTATACAGGAATATCCTCATGTATGGCCCCCCTGGCACGGGGAAGACACTTTTTGCCAAGGTAAAAACACAAAGCTATGGAGATCCTGGCACACCAGAAGCCCCACAGTGCAGGGCACATGCCACATCAGTGTTGGAGACCAGAGCCTCCCACCCCAGTCCAGCTCAGCCTTTGTCCCAGGGAAAGAGAGGGGAGGGGACAAATCCCTTGGTGTTGGGAGAGCTTTGAGCTAGGGCCTCCCTTCAGACCAGTTGGTGTGTCCTTCAACTCTGAAACACCAAGCTACCAGTTTATAAAGAGGCCCTTAGTCTTCCTGACGAGTCTTTAGAACTGGGCTGGGGACGTGCTCCGGGATGCTGCTCCGTGGGATGGCTGGTTCCGATGCTAGAGGGGTCGGGTCATGGCGGGATTACAGGGGACAGGGATGAAGACTTGTTTTGATGGACTCTTCCAGGTTTCCTCTGGTTCCCTACCTTAGTGCCCCTTGTGAGCATATGGAAGGGAAATAATCCCTCCAATTGGATGGCACTTTACCATCTGTCAGGACCTGCTTACAAAGTGTTAGCAAGGAATCTCATTTCCAGCTCTGTTGGTCTCATTTGACACATGGTCAACTATCTTGTTTCTCTTTACTTTAGACATCCAATATTTATCTGAATTCACCTTATCCTTTAGGCAGAAGTGGCCTAAGTTGGTCCTCACATTAAAAAACTAACAATCTTAGAATGGTAGAGGAAGACTGAATTCATGAGTGACAGTCTGTGCTTTAGCTACGCTTTTCTTACCTTATTTCCTTGAAAATGGTGACTAAAACTGACTTTTAAGATTTATATACCCATTTTGACAGAGGTAGTCTGAGAGGCTTGCCAGAAACTTACATTTAGACTTTGTGGATTGAAACCCTCATTTTATGGGGACAGAACCTCAAAACGAGTGTTTCAGAGAATTTTTCCCTGAGGAAATGAGAGTGCCCGTGTCAAGAAAGAGGGCTCCTAAGGGATTCATTCTTGTAACTGTCTTTGCCATCTCATAAAGATGATAAGCAAGAGCATTTAAATCCTGTGAGCAAAGCAAAAGGAAAATGTTTTTCGGTGTTTCGTTTTCAAATAACTTCCACCAAGAGGCGATGCCTGAGTTTCTAGTGTTAGCTCAGCAGAATGAATGAGCCCTTATTGAGAACGGAGGTTTTCTTTGGAAGGGTGCTTACCTACATTTTGTTACAGTGAAGGAATGCTTGCTAGTGATTTTAAAATTCCAAGGCCTCCCTCTTCATCTGTATGGTAGATAGAAAAGTCTTCACTGATTCTTTCTCCTATTACATCAGCACATGCATGTATTTTGAAGTAGGCAGTGCCTGACACTGCCTTTCATTCTGTTCTTTCCTGTAGAAGTTAGCCATGCATTCGGGTATGGACTATGCCATCATGACTGGTGGTGATGTTGCCCCCATGGGGCGAGAAGGGGTGACTGCCATGCACAAGGTCTTTGACTGGGCCAACACCAGCCGCAGAGGGTGAGTCAAGCCCCTGGAGGCTTCAGGTGGGAAGGAGGCATCACCTGTCTTAGAGGTGTGCCTCCCTTTGGTGGTTACTTTGACAGATGAGCTATGGATCCTACAACATCTCGTTTCTAAACACAAGTGGCTTTGAAGTGTTTGTTACTCACTGCAACCTCTTTAGGACCAAGCTTGTACCTGGATTTCCAGGAGTCCTCCAGCTGGCTCCCTGAGCCTGCCTCCTTCTGGGCAGGGGAAGAGCCATTTGGATGGGAGAGATTTTTGTGGTGGGTGCCCATTGCCCTGTCCATACCATGCAGAAAGAAACTTCAGTGTAGCCTGACTCATTCTGTATTTACAGTTTCTAGACACTGCAAAAAAAGCATTTAATTGGTGTGTTCTGATTGGTTCTGACAGACACTTTCTTCTGGTGTTCTTATTAATACTTAATCTGCTTTCATCATGAGAGCTTTTCAGAAAATATGACTTAAAAATATTGAAAACTGGGGCAGCTAGGTGGCACAGTGCCTGAGTTCAAATCCAACCTCAGACACTGTGTGACCTTAGGCAAGTCACTTAATCCCAGTTGCCTCACGCACCCACAAAAAAAGAATATTGAAAGCTTAGAAAGTAACTTTAGTTTCCTACTCTTTCTGTCCTCTTTTCCCAGGTTTTATCAGTTAGGTGTTAGTATTATTACTTTATCCTAGGAAGGAGAGGGTATGTGTAGTTTTTAGGTGTGTAAACCTTTTAAGAGAAGTAAATCCTGCTGTTTTGTAACTTAGTCCCTGGTCTCAGGGCTTCAGTGAATTCCTGGTTCCCTGACTGTGAGTGCTCCTGCCACTGACATCTGACCAGAGAGCCTTCTTGAGTTACTGTAGTAGCTAAAGAATGAATGATTTTAGGGCCAGCTTTCACTGAGCTGGTTCTCGGATGATGGTGTGCAGTCTGTGCCCAGGCCCTTCCTTACTCGAAGCCTTGAATGGCCTGGCCATACTGTGCTCAGACTGTGCTGACCTGGCCATTGAGGCCTAGTTTCCTCCACACCAGGAAAGGGCCTTGGGGTAGACAGGGCACAGGCACTCCAGCCCGTAGACCAGGCTGCTGTACCGCCAGCCTCCACAAGCTCAGGGTCTTCCTTTGTTATTAAGAAACGGCATTGCTCAGTGTCTAATCCTCACCCATTAGATAGGAAAACCTAAGTCTGGTTTCCATTTGGCATCCCACTTTTATATTAGGATTTCTTTGTTCTGCTCTGACTTGGTAATTCGAAGAATTTTCTGTTGTCCGTGAGTCTAGGCACCGACTTCTTTCCAATTTGGTTCAAATTACTCAAACCTCTTCATTTTATAAAGTAAAAACTGTTGGCCATGAAGGACTCTCTATTGGTGTTTGTTAGCTTCTTAAAATTATGTGATTAGAGATGCATGTCAAGTGCTATTTGGTGCCAAACTCCTTGAGTGTGAGAAGTGAAATAAATATTAAAGTCACATGCCTGGCTTAAGAGATGTGTTTCCTTATTGCCTAATAAAGGCACATCAAGGACCTGTCGAGCTCCTGGGGTGTCTGGTGATGAAGGACAATTATGTGCCATAAGAGGTTTAAAATCCTGCAGGAAGAACTTTCTGGTTCCTGGCAATCAAGCTTCTTGCCCACAAAATGCCTAGGAAATACCATGCTAAGAGCCTGCTGACCCCAACACCTTTGGGCTTCTGCCCAGAAACACAAAGCTTCTTTTCCTCCCAGCTTCCTTCATCATTTACTTTCTTCTCATTTATAGCCTCTTGCTATTTGTCGATGAAGCTGATGCCTTCCTGAGAAAGCGAGCCACAGTGAGTTTTTTCTATTCAACTTCTTAAAAAAATTATAGTTCCAAATTCTCTTCCTTCCCTCCCTTGCCCACCCGCTGAGAAGGAAACATGGATAGTCATGAAAAACAAATTTCCACATTAGCCATATTGAGGGGGAGGGGGACAGGACAAGAAAAAGAAAGGAGAATAAAACCATGTTTCACTGCACTCTTGAGTTTATCGGCTCTTTAGGTGGTGAACACATAGCATAAGTCCCTTGAACTTGTAGTTTGTTATTGTGTAGATCAGAATTCCTGAGTCTTTCACAATTGGTTATCTTTAGGACAGCACAATGGCTGCAGAGATTATTCTCCTGGTTCTGATCCTTTCAGTATGCATCATTTCATACAAGTCTTCCTGGGGTTTCTCTGAAACCATCCTCTATATAATTTCTCACAGCACAGTCACATAGCATAATTTCTCCAGCCTTGCCCTCAGTTTCCAATTCTTGCCACCACAAAAAGAGCTTCTCTCAATAGTTTGGTACATATAGGCCCTTTTACCTTTCCTTTGAAAAGGAGTACTTTCCTTGGAGTACAGAGGTTGTAGCAGTATCACTAGGTCCAAGGGCATTCAGCTGGCCAGTCTTATTTTTCTACAACATGTCACACAGTTCAACATTTGGCTGCTCCCTTTTTTTACCTTGATTAGGTTGCCTCAGCAAGTTAACAGATAGATGAACAGGTGGTAGAAATCAAGTAAGAGAAATTCACTTTGGGCATTTGAGAATCCTTTTCCATCTCACTCTGATGAGTTCTTTTTTTATCTCTTTATGGATTAGGAAGGGATTTTACCATGCCCAATGCCTTTGGGCACATAATTACCCTACCCCAAGGCAATAAATTTTATTTTCAACCCTCCCAAGCTATGTGTAATGTCTATATCACAGAATTTATATTTAAAAAGCCCTCTGCAAAATGTAGCTGCCAAGACTTTTTTTTTTTTTTTGCTTTTTTTTGGAGGGCAGTTGGGGTTGAGTAACTTGCCCAAGGTCACACGGCTAGGTTTTTGTTTGTGCGTTAAGTGTCTGAGGCCGGATCCGAACTCAGGTCCTTCTGACTCCAGGGCCGGTGCACTACTCACTGCGCCACCTAGCCACCCCCAACATTTTTTATTATATTAGATGTATCTAAAATTTAAAAATTAAAGGAATTATATGTAGTTTTCTCATTAAATACGAGTAAAGCAAAAATCTCCCCTTTGCCCTTTGTTTGACCCAATTCAGGAGAGTCTAACAACAGCAATAATGCAACAGAAAAAAGAAAGAAAGAAAAAGGCATAATCATGGACAAAGAAGAGACAAAGCTATCAGCACCTGATGATGACTGATGGTTTTCTTAGAAAACCCTATAGAATCAATAAAGAATCTAATTGAGAACATTAATAACCCAATAAAATAACAGGATAGAAGATTAACTTATAAAAAGTGGCATTTCTATATGGCAATGACAAAACCAAGGAGGAAATAATAGAAAAAGAAATCTCATTCAGAACAACTCCAACATGCATAGAACATCCAGGGGTCAGCCTGCCAAGGCAAGTACCAGACTTGGATGGATACAGATTATCAAATACTGTTGGAAGAAACAAAAAGTAACTCAGATAACTGGGAGAACGTTCAGTGTTCATGTCTAAGCTGTGCCAAAATGATAGCAAATTAATTTGTGGATTTGAGCGCCATGCTGTTTATGCAAAGGGATACTGTTGAGGGAGACAAAGTAATAGGATTTATTTGGAAGAACAAAAGGCCCAGAATCTCAAGGGGAAAATGAAAAGTAGGAATGAAAGGCCTCGCACTTGCAGACGTCAAGTTTTATTAGAAAGCAGCGAGTATCGAGATTGTTTGGCACTGGTTAAAAATAGAACACAAGGAAGAAGCAGAAACAGCTGAACCCAGTAACCTCGGCATTCAGGAAATGTGAGAACAGAAGGATTTAGCAAGGCCGGGTAGCAGTTTGTCAGAAACTTGCTCCTCTTGGTCCTGCCCCTCCCGCCCCCTACCCCAGACCCCTGCATCCCTCTTCTCCCCCAGGATGGCCCTTCCAATCCATAGGAGCTGCCATATTGGGGTTTGGGCTTCTGCTCTGCCATCTTAACTCCTTTGGTGCGGTTATTCCTGTTCTTGTGTTGGGGGTATGTGAGACTTGGAAACAGTGTTGTCTTCACATGAGCTCCAGTACAGCAGGGGATGTTTCTGGTTAGTGATCATCTTCTTGGAGGACCCCCACCAGTCCTCTGGTTGCATAGTGCAAGTAAAAAGCCCTGGGTGGCGACATTTTTAGAGTTTGTTGCCTTGACCACACCCTGTGTGGCTGACAGCTGTCTGCAATCCCTCTTTGCAGGAGAAGATAAGTGAAGACCTGCGGGCAACACTGAATGCCTTCCTCCATCGGACAGGCCAGCACAGCAACAAGTAAGGACACGCAGTGGGTGGCAGTGCCATCTCCCTCATGCCAAGCACCCCCATAGCACGCTCACTGTGTGATCCAAGGTTCTGTTAGTGCCAGCCAGAGAAAATGCTGGGAGGCTGGTCTGACAGGTGTGTGTGCCCACTCCCTGTTGCTCACACACTCACACACATACACCTCCACTTTGTTCACAGGAAACCTCTTCAGGGCTGGGATGTTTTGTGTGGAGGTCAATGGTCCTCCAGGTTGAAAGCTTAGTCAAGTAAGCCTTGTTCACAGAGAAATGAAGCCCACACCCCCAGTTCTTCCTTAACCAGAAGGACTTGACTTCACTTCTCACAGGCTTTTAACCCCAACGACCAATAATCTGTGGGAAAAGACCCAGTTTAGTTTCATAGGACCCACTCCGTGTGCCAGCTGTCCCACCAGGGACAGTGAGTGCCTTCCTGCATGATTGGGAAAGGATGGGGGGGGTTGCTGTTGCTTTTGCCCTCTCTATCCCTGTGGTATCTCTCCCTCAGCATTTCCATATTTGACTCAGCTGTCTGATGGCTCTGGCTGTGTGATCTGTGAGCAGTCGTGAAATTCAGAGTGAGTTGGAGGGATGTCTCCATTTGCTGATAGTGACTCCAGGAGGGTTGGGCAGTCAGGTTCACGTGCTTGCCTGCCCAGGAACTAATGCCTACTTCCTTAGGAAGACTAGCACAGACTTGCCACTATGTTTGGTCCTTCCCAGAGAGTCTTTTCCCAGGAACTAAAAGGGAACCTTGTCAAAAGTCACTTTAGCTTAGCCATCACTGCTTCAAGACTATATTCATTCACTCTCAAAACACCCTAGCCATATCAGATGAAAACAGTAATCGTGTCATTGGGGATGAAAAAAATGGTCTTTTTAAACATTATCCCCAATGATAAAGAAAGGGCTGATTCCAAGACACCCATAGTTACTGTGATTGAAGGCCTGTGAGGTGGTCTCTTCTGCCCCAGAGGCACAGGAAAGACTCTGGTTAGCGCTAAGGCCTCATAAGAAGGCATGCCCAGGAAGCAGTAACGCGTTCTGTCTTTATAAAAGTGAGAGTCTCCCATTCTTGGGAATTAAGCTACATTTGAAATTTCTCACAGAGTTCTGGAGAAATAAATTCCTGCTTCCTGTCTCCTGGATGTCATGTCCGGCAGGGTCCCACCTAGTGACAGACTGGCCAGGACCTTTGGGTATGAGGAGTCTCATTGACTTCTTGGTCCAGGGTCTCTTGACTGGGAAAGGCTCAGTGAGGCTCTACCAGGTATATCTGACTTTCAGTGCTGGGAGGCATTCCAGAGCTGTTTGGCCCCCTGCCCATCCAGGCTTGTGTTCCACTGGCATCAGATCCTCTTGTTAGCTTCGTATGTGGCTCTGACAGCTCCACGGAGGTTTTGATCTCTCTTCTGGTGTCTGAGATGTCAAGTAAAGGCAAACCCACAATTTTGAGTCCCTGAAAAGAACTGCTGGGTAAAATCCATAGGGAGTCGCTCAAATGATTCAGGGAGATTGGTCCAAAGCATTTGTGGAGTTTGTCACCTGCCTGTGGCCACTTGTTTCCTAGGGTGCTCTGCTTTTCCTTATAGGAACGTCTTCCTTATCAGAAGTTTTTCCTGGGAATTACATCTGTCAGCAGTCAAGCTTTCAAGAGAAACCTATGGAGATGGGGGTTCTAAAGCAGGGGTCCACTTGAAGTTCAGTGCTTCCAGGGTCTGGGATTTTCATCAGGGTGGGCTGGGTCTTCTGCAGTGCTAAGATAAAATGTTCTTTTCTGCTGAAGAAATTGACCTTGATAGGCCTGGCTGTTGGGCTTGTGGGCCTGAGGGAAGCTGAGTGGCTATGTTGTTTTTCGAGCAGAAAACAGAACGAACCCCACCAGGGGATGGGTTGGGGGCTGCAAGGATTTTACCTTCTTCCTGCTTGAGGCTTGGCTTAAACAGATGTGAAGGAGCTCTAGTGTATCACAGTAGCTGCTGTGAAAAGACGAGTCCAAAGGGAAAAGCTTCATTAAATTAGTGACCTCACAGATCACGTGGAGGAGAGAGTTGGGAGGGAGCAAAAGCTTAGGACACTTTGCAGATGTAAGCAGAAAGAGAGCCTGCTGGGAGGGGACACTGGCCTGTGCAGTGGGAAAAGCAGCACATTCGCCTCCTCCCCCCTTTGGGGTCTCTGCAGTATGTAATGAGCTTGAAAGACTTGGGGGGAAATGAGAATTTCTGCCCAGATGGAACACTCAGCCAAATAAGTAATCCTTCTAGTTCTGGTGGTTTTGAGTTCCTGACTATTTGCAGCCTGGTTGAAGACACACGTGTGACGGCAGTCCCCTTTGGCTTTTCCCAACAGGTTTATGCTGGTCTTGGCAAGTAACCAGCCTGAGCAGTTTGACTGGGCCATCAATGACCGAATAGATGAAATGGTCAACTTTGACCTGCCTCAGCTTCCAGAACGGGAGCGCCTGGTGAGGATGTACTTTGACAAGTATGTTCTGAAGCCAGCCACGGAAGGGAAGCAGTAAGTGTGTGTGTGTGTTGGGGGTGGCGCTGGTTCAGGTTTCCCTCCCTCTCAGCTATCACATGGCCCTTGGCTCCCAGTGTCCCTCAGTGCAGCCTCCTTGCCCGTTCCCAGCCCCCACTGCCCCAGTTCTCTCAGGCATCTAGGCAGAAGCCTTTGTTCACCCTAAAGTAGAAAGCCAGTTTGAAAAGACCTTCAGAGCAAAGGGTGATGTGTGTCATGCTCCTCTTGGCCAAGCCGTTTAATCTCCTGGGGCTCCCCTGTGGTTGGGGGTGTTCCACTCTGCAATCCCACTGCCGCATTTCTTTCCTGCACCAGTTTTGTACTAGGGACATATGGCAAAATGCATCCATGATGCCCATAAACACTCTTGGATGAACTAGTGATCTCCGAGTGTCCCTCCCTTCTTGGGCAGGGCTTAAAGCAAGGAAGGAGCTAAGAATTGGGTCTCCTCCTCAGCTCCAGGGAGCTGTGGGAATAACTGTCAGCAATGTTGGGGGGGGGGATCCATGGCTCCTTGTCTGAGGAGCAGCAGTTCCTTTCTGTAGAAGCTGCTCTTCTTGTGCCCCCCAGCCCTCCCCTGCAGGGAGAAGAGCCTCTGGAAATGCTTTTGATTTTGTTAAGGCAGAGGGATCTTCCTGCTCCTGCCTCTTCTTGTTCCTGCTAAGGAATATCACCAGCCTCTCTTTGTGTCCTGGTTTTCAGGAATGTTTGTTTCCAGCCTTAGGTGAAGAGCAGTGATTTCATTTCAAGTTCCCCTTTTTTCCCTTGACCTGAATTGGAATTTGCCTGTCATGCTCGTTTTCTTTCACAGTTGCTGCCGTCCTGCCCTGGAGGGCTCAGGCACAGCTGGTCCATTAGACTGGAGCTCCTTGGGGGCACCGACTGTGTTTGCCTTTCCTTGGCCCTCTGATGCCTGGCATTGGACAGCATCTGGAACATAGTAGACACTTAATAAATGCTTGTTGAGTGACTGACCCCTGTACCATTTGACCGTCAGTCCACTTCCACCCCCCCCCACCCCCCCACCCCCGGTGATAGAAAATGCCCTGTAGCCAGTATAGTGATGAGAACACTGGTGCTGGTATCGGAGGGCTTGGGTTCAGATTCTGCCACCAATACATATGTGCCTCAGTCTCCTCATCTGAAAGCCCTAAGGAGGTTGTAGTAGATGGCCTCTGAGGTCCCTTCCCACCCTAGCTCTAGGTCCTGAGTGGCAGCTGCTCCTCAGAGGGCCCAGGACCCACACATTAATTCCTCCCTTTTTCTCAGGCGCCTGAAGCTGGCCCAATTTGACTACGGGAAAAAATGCTCAGAAATCGCCAGGCTGACCGAAGGCATGTCTGGCCGGGAGATCTCACAGCTCGCCATTGCCTGGCAGGTGAGTGAGGAGGGCACTGCCAACTAAGAACCAGGGCCTTCACTCTTCTCCAGAACCATGTTCCCTTCTGGTTCAGGAACACTCCGACCATTGCTTCATGTAGTGGCAGTTGTGTATTCGAGGCTCTCACAGCAGCAGCTTCAAAAAGCAAAAATGTGTCCCTTGTGCTTAAGAAGCTTCCGTCTTTTCTTTGATGGAAGTGACTGGGTGATTGGGCAACAAGGCTCTTCAGATATGACTGAGGAGATTGCCTGCCCATTCCTCAGGTCACTGGGGGAAGAAGATCCTTGGTAAATGTGTCCTCTTTGTATCTGTGCAGTTTTGAGGGGGTGGTCTGTCTTCATTATCCATCCTGCTGACCCCCATCTGGCTGAATTCTGTACAAAGGCTGCCACATCCTGGGTCAAACAGGGTACCTGAAGGCAGCCCTACTAGGCCCACCCACCAGAATACTGTGAATGACCAGGAGCTTTGAGTAAGAAGAGGTCTCCCTAAGAGGGCCTCAACAGACTAGAGAGAAAAGGAGAATCACTCCGTGCCCCCACCCCAGAATGGTTCTCTTTTTAAGCCAGCCCCAGTGGAGCCCTGCCTATGTAAGAGAATGCCTTAGCCCCTGCTTCTATGGCCAGAAGCCCTTGTCTCTCCCTCCCTGTGACCTAGGAAGCCTTTAGGTGATGGCTCAGGGAAGGGGTGGTTTGGTGCTGTCCCCTGAGCACATAACCTCTAAGGACTCCTGAACATGGGACGTTCAGATCAGGGAGCAGAGCAGGAAAATTTGTCCCCTGGGTTGGCCCACGAGGGCACTCCCACTTCCGGGCTGGCTCTCAGTTGGCAGCTGCCCGAGAGACCTGTCCTTGGTGGGAAACTGCAGCTCTTTGTTGTGTCGTTGGATTGTCCTTGTCCCAAGGCCAGGCCCGACAGCAGAAGTCTCCCAGCAGAAGTGACATCCTGCCACTTGGCCAACTTAACCTAGGGGGTCCTTCCTGGGGGGGACTGGGATTCCATTGCATAAACCTTCCCAGAAGAGACACCTTCTGCCCCTCATGTCCTTTGTTCTCTGGCTGCTGAGGACAGGAGCCCCCAGACACTCCCCCCTCCTCTCTGCTTTACTGGTGAGATGCTGTCAAACTGCCATTTTCCTGCCTGTGATTTGAGAGAGTTCTAGCCTGTTCCCAATACCTGCTCTGCCTCCTGGCTTTGCCTCTGAACCTCGGCACCAATCCACCGACACATCCCTGCCTCCGTTCCCTCACCTGTAACCCTTGAGGCCCTTGTACTAGGTGACTTCTGAGGTCCTGAGTTCACAGGTACCACCCACTGCCTGGAGTTTATTTTGTGGGGTGGGGATTCATTCACTTTATTGCTCTGGGGCTTTAAGGCACAGTTAGATATTTAATTTCATGATCAGAATTTCCTCAGACCTGTTAGGCCTTGGCTTTCGAAGATGACACCGGACTTTGTCAAGAGAAGCCTTTGAGGTGAGAGCATGAGTGGGCAGTTTCACCTGCAAGAGGAATCTGTGAGATTAGGGCACCTTCAGTGTTGAAGGCCTGCTCAGTGGTTGTGTGAGTGTCCGTGGGGCCATGGGGGCTTTGCCTGCTGTCAGTGTGTCCTCGGGGTAATCATTTCTGTGGCTGGCTGATTTGCCCTGCCATTGAGAAAGGCTCATGAGTCTGCAGTGTGGAGCTGGACTTCCTTTCCCCAGCCTAGGGCCCACACTTCACTGTCTGCTGGCATTCTGGGTGATGTGGGGAGCGGCTGCCACGTGTATCTTCTTCCCTCCCTAGACGTCTCACCACAACTATGCATGCAGACAAGGCCGTTCCTGCTTGGAGTGGCTTCTTCACTCCAGCCTCTGAGAGGCCTGGCTCCTTAAAACATGATGTGGCAGGAGCTCCAGTATGGGCGTGTACTTGGGGGAGCGGACAGCATTGTTCATATAAACCAGTCCCGTGGCCTGTTGCTTTGATGAGGTGCTGGATCCAGACTGAGCCCTGGTTGTCTGGTGGCAGGATCTGTCAGCTCAGGCACAGTGGCCCTTGGCCCAGCTGCAGTGTGCTCACGTAGTATCTGTAGGTGGAAGGCCAGTGTCCAAGCCACCCTACAGATGTGAGTGCTGACGAAAGCGGTGCTGTGTCCTGTCTGGTGGGTGATTCATCTCCTCCTGAGACTGTGTGCATGCCTGTGTGCTGGCCCACAAAGCTGAGCTGAGAAAAACTTGAAAGGTCTCCAGACCCTTCATTTTAGAGATTGCCAGGACCAGACAACAGAGGCAGTTTCCAAACCGTAGGCCCCACTTGGGGGGGGCTTTAATGAGCAGGTTTGTTAAGGAGTGTGTGCGAATTCAGCAGATGGGGGGTTGGAGGGAGTTAATCATGTAGGCAAAGGGCACCGAGGGGCAGGGGGGCGCAGGGAAAGGCCTCAGGGAGGGCTGGAGCATAGAGGCCTCAGGCCTAGGCTGGCTGGAGCATAGAATGAAGTCACAAGATCAGACCAGGCATATCTGTCTTAAAGGGCCCAGAATCCCAGGCAGAGGTGTGAGTTTGAACTTGATTCATAGGACCAGCCCAGTGTTCTGGTGGAAGCAGGAGAACAGAATCTGGGCAGTGGCCAGTTCCACAGCTGATCTCCACCTGGCGGGGAGGGGTGTTATTCTCTGAAGTTTGGATCCAGTCAGAGGGCCACACTTGAGGACCTAGAGGGCCACATGTGACCGCAAGTCAGCAGGATTCCCATCCCTGCAATGGGGGATTCAGAACTTGTGCTGTTTCCAGACTCTCTCTTTCTGAGTGGGCATAAGTCCATACAGCCAAACTGCTGGGCCCCACTTTCTGAGCAGATGCCATCAGGGCTTGCAGTAGCCTGGCCATCTCCTAGGCCGCTGTGCTGTGTGCCAGTCTATTGCTTTCCATAGGAAAAGTTTGTTGGATGTCCAATTAACGTTTTCTATTTTGGTAACTGTTTTTTAGATGTACTCTTGTTTGCTCTTGAGCTGAGTCAAAGGCAGATGTGGGCATAGGCTGCCATTCTGGGCTGTCTTTCACATTAATAGTGCATCTGCATTGTCATTTTTAACATTATGTTCACTCGGGAGCTGATTTGCTTTCTATCTCCTCCAAATTTATACCTTCACCAGAAGGGAGAGCCCCAAAGGGGATGGAAGTCACTTGCACTGGCTTGCAATGGGGAGGCTGGTGGGGCTGTCATGCCTCTCCCTCTGCAGGCTTCCTTTGGAGGAGCTGCGTCAGAACTGCTGTGCAGAGACACAGAGGGCCTTGCTGGGCTGACCAAGCAGGCCATTCCATGCCCAGGGCTGTTCTTCAAGGTGGATGGTGGTCTGGGAGGGAGCCCCCTGGGAATAAAGAGACTGGCCCTCCCTGGAGGGAAGGAGCCTCCCCACACTCCTGGGTCACTCCCTGACTGTGATAGCTGGTGTCAGGTGGTTCTTAAAGCTTTCCCTGACGCGTCCAAGTATAATCTCGCACTTAGGTAGTGCCTGAGAGTGCCGCTGGGCATGGTGGGACGTGACCAGTGCAGAAGGCTCTCATATCACTGCCACAGAGAGGAGCCCATGTGTCTCCAGGGGGAGTCCAGAGACTTTGCTTGTTGGGGGACCTGGAACCCATCAGCTTCCTGCCCTGTGCCTCCATTTCCCCTTCTATAGAGCAACAGCAGCAACAGTAATGGTTAGCCTTTATATACATTACCTCATTTAGTTTTTACAATAGTAATATACTTTAATATATTATAATATACTTTACCTCATTTAGTTTTTACTCTGAGGTAGATGCTAATGTTAGCTTCATTTTACAGAGAAGAAAAGAGGCCAGGTCACACAGCTAACACTTCTGAGACCTCATTTGAATTCAGGGCTTATGACCCCAAGTCCAACCCACCGTCCACAGTGCCACCTCATTTCCTGTATGGGCCAGAGCTAGCTCCCTCTTAGGCCATATATGTTATCGACAAATTTGACAAACAACTCAGAGACAGAGCTGACAGAATCAGGGGCACAGTGCTGCCCTCAGTCACAGTAACACCAAACTAGGCCAAGGGGCTTTTCCACAGAGATAGAGGCTCGTGGCCTTAGCTGATTATCAGATGTGCCCATGGCCCCTTTTCTGACCAGAGTAGCTTAGTCTGAAAAGTACACCCTCAAACAACAGGGGCAATGAGGCAGCAGGGCAGAGGTCAGACCCACGGCTCTGCCACATCCAGGGATCTTTGGGACTTTGGTAAGCCCCTTCCTGCCTCCAGGCCACACCTTCCTTCTCTAGAGAAGGCATTGGACTAAAAGGCCCTCTGCCACCTCTCATTCTGATCCAGAAGGACTGGGGATGGTGGGCTGCCCGCCGTATGCCCTGTCTGCTGGAAGCCTGCCCTTCAGCTAGCCACAAGAAAGAAAAGCGTGGTTCTAACAAAGACACGGGCAGGTGTGGTTTTCCAGTGTCTTTGCTACCATCTCGGTGTGGTACTGTTATATTGGACCTAAAGCCAAGATCGGTAATAACCCAGAGAAGGAGAGGGTGGAGACAGGGGGGTTCCCTGGGCCTCCTTCCTTTCTTCCTTCCACCATCCCATTGTCCTACAGCCATGTCTGAGGCCCCCTTCTTGGCTCCCAACAGGACTGAGACAGGGCCCAGGAAGCCCCTTTGAACATGGGTGGTAGAAGGTAGAAGCTAGAAGGTCTGTTCTCTCTGAGCTCTGCCCACCAGCCCATCAGGCCCACCTCCATCCTGCCTTTGTGAGTCTGAGAAGGAAGATGCTGCAGGGTTTCAAGGATCTTCTCTTGCTTTCCAATTAAGCTTATTAAAACACTATTGAAATGCTGGGGGGAGACGCCTTTTTCTTTCTTCAAACTGTAGAAAGTTGCTTTGTGGGGCAATAAGGAGAATTGTTTCTCCTGACCATTTTCAGAGCATGGTCATTTCCTTTAACCAGGTCAGCCGGGCCTCGTTGAAGCTGCTTTCTGTCCCCTGCCTCCCTCCTCCAGGCCCCCTCTCACTGTCAGGGGCTACTGCTTGGGATTCTTGGGGGCAGACTGAGTGACTGAGTCTCACTGGGAATCTCTAAGCGATGTCCCAGAGGCATCTTTTCATCCTTCCTGCCTGCCTCACCTGCCCCCTTCTGCCTCTGCAGCTCTAGGCTCCATCCTGGCACTGAGTCTCCTTGGCTGTCCCAAAGATCATCTGGTACTTAGCTGAATACCCTGAAGGGCTTTGGGCGGGAAGGGGGAGGAGTGGAAATCCGGTTGCTAGGTAACGGGTTCTCTCTAGTTGTGCATCTGGGGGATGTTTGAGGTGAACAGAGTAGAGAGGCAAGCCTAATTAAAGGGGTCTGGGGGCTCTGGTTGGGGGATTGTGCTGGCCTCACACGGCCACAGGCAGCTGTCTGGGCAGGTGTGCTGAGAAGCGTCTTCTCCTTCCTGTTGGGGCATTCCTGCCATTCTCTGGGGACCCATCACCAGCCAGGTGATTCAGGCTTACCCATCTCCATTCAGCCTTAACCACGGAAGCCTGGCATAGTTTCCAACCACCTAGTACCCATTTTCTCATAATAAGAAACCCATAAAAACAAGTATACTGCACTCAATTGATTTCACTTTCGCCTATTTAAGCCCTGGCCTTGACCACATTTGCCTTTTTTTTTTTTTTTGTGCCCTTTCCCACATCTTCATGAAGCCTTTTCAGATTTCTTCTGGCTTTCCATTGGTGTTCTTCCTAGCTCCTCTCATTGGTAGGCATTTCATCCTTACCTTGTTGCCATTATGTCTGGGTAGGTGCTGGAGTACTCTGGCCTCAGTGCTTGCATTTGGTCAGATGTAGTAGGCCTGATACCAGGGGATGACATCATAGCCATTTCTCCTGTATTTATCCCTGGCCTTGTTGTTTGTAGCATAGGACTGTGAAATGTCTTCCAGTAAGAGCCACCTTCCCAGGGGTGCTTCAGATTTTTAAGCTACAAGATGCAGATAGGGTTTGGTTTGGGCAGACTTTCCATTACAGACTCAGTCGATTGGCTGTGGCGGTTGGACCTCCCAGACTGGCAGGCCTGTTCAGATCTGGGCCAGAATGTGACCCTAAATATTGTGAACAATTCCAAAAGTTTCCAACTCGGTGCCATAGAAAAGCAGAAATTTTTAAATTCACACTTTTTATCATCAGTAAACATTTATTAAGCACCTATAGCATGCCAGAGATGTGCCAGGCTCTACATCCATTATCATCATTTGAGTACCACAGCAATGTCTGGACTAGATTGTAAAGCTTTAGAGATATGATAACATGTTTGTAGTTATCATTTAAAAGGCAGCAGCCTTGGGGCAGGCTCCTTGTGCATATGGCTAGGTTCATCTGAAGACTGGATGGGCCCCAAGGAAAGTCTAATTTAAGGTTAGAAAATAAGGATTTCAGAGCAGCACAGGGAAGTGAAAGAGAGTGGGGACTTGGCTGATGTAAAAGCTGACTTTTTTAGAAGTATGCTTGAGTTTAGAAAACAAAAATTGGCTTTTTATTAATTATTAAGCAGGTTAGGCATTTTTTTTTAATGAACTTTTCAGGTTTGGGGCCTGAATTAGAGTTTGATCTGCCAGTCTATGACCTAAAGACACATTCCATAGCCTTTTCCTCTTGTTTCTTTTCTTCGTCAGGCCAGGTTTTTCATTACTTTAAGGCCTGATCTCCAGCCTTCTCTGAGGCTGGGCTAGGCTCAGTGATTGCCCAGGTTCCTTTCTACCTTGGGCATTCTATGACTGATTCTCTGGCAGGCACTTACACTTGAACCCTTCTTGCCATAGCTAGCTGGAATTCCATTGCCTGGAATCCGTTTCCAAGGAGGGAATGTGGATTGCTCAATATAGCAATGGCTTCTGTATCAGCACCTCACACAGCATATGTCCTTTGGGCAGTAGCTGGGGGAAAGGAGTGTTAGCAGCATTTTTGTGTGTGAAGGATGGAATTTCTGTGTGGTCTTTTCCTAAGTAGTCCCACTCCAGCTCCAGCCCTCTTCCCCATTTAGTCCCAGGTGCATGGCACCGTGATAGCCATGGATGTGGGTTTGCTCAGTGTTGTGGGTCTCCTGTTAGCATGAACTGATTCTGGGAGATGCCAGTTAGTGGGTTATAGTCAACTAAACCTTCCTGAGAGGACAGGTGTGGTAGTCTTCTAAGGGGGCTGTATTTACATCCAAAGCCAGGCCTGGAGCTTCTGGAACAGCTCCTTACATATGTCTCTGCTTCCCAAAAAAGCAGGGCCCGGCTGTGGGTACAGCAGGAATAGCAGAGAAGGTGGGAGTGGAGAGAATTATTTATGTGCTGGCAGATAAATTTAGAATAATGTTCTGCTGTCTCCATCGAAGACTTTAGCTTAGTGTGTTCCCACAGAGAAAGGATACGGTCCAGCACAAACCCCAAATGATGCTCCTGACAAACCTGGGTGCCATGTAAAGCATGTCTGGTGGCCAGCTGTGCTCACCTTCTTCAGACCAAGATCTGCTCTCTGGGTTAGAAGTTTTCCTTTTCCACTAAGATGTCTCCATCTTCAGTTTTGTGACTTCCATCCCAATTGGTATGTAAGCTACAGTCTCAGGCAGCCTTAGGAATAATGGTCTTTTTCCTCTCAAATCCTGAAGAGCTTCAAAGAATACCTGGGACCTCTTGTGCCCCTCAGGCCAACCCTGTGTTTTCCCTGTGTGAGAGGCTTCTTATCTGTGAGCGGACCTGAGCACTGTGCCCTTCCCCAAATACATAGCTTTCACTTGGAAAGTGTTTGCTGTCAGTACAGGACCCCACCAAGGTGACGAGGGTCTAAGCATGATGGGAAATAAAGCAGAAACCTTCCTGCAGTACCAGTTCTCTTCTAGTGATCACCTCTGGTGATTGACATAGACACAAAGGGCGCTGCCAGAGGGAATCTAGAACCTGTTGCTAAAGATGACAAAGTCTTGGCCAAGCAACTGCAGACCAGATAGTGTTTCCATCATGTTTGCCAGTGAAAGGCAAGAGCTTCAGGAGCAGATTGGCAAAGCAGCCGACTAGTAAAGAAGATGGTTTCTGAGAATAAGATTTGGGTTTCTGGACGGAGGCTTCAGATGTAGGAATAACACACTCGCCGGCCAGAGATGGCACACACCTAACAATGTCCGGCACAGATAGCTACCTGAGTCTTCTGAATCAAATCAAGTGTTGGCTTTTTTTTTTCCCAAATATTTTACTATTTTTCCAATCACATGTAAAAAAATAACATTTGGTTTTTTTAAATTTTGAGTTCCAAATTCTCTTTCTCCCTCCCTTCCACTCCCTGTCTTTGATAAGGCAGACAATTTGATATAGGTTATACACATGCAGCCATGTAAAACATTTCCATGTTAATCATATTGTGAAAGAAAATACAAAAAAAAAAAAAACAATAACAAAGTCAAAAAAGTATGTTTTGATCTCCATTCAGACTCCATCAACTTTTTCCCTGGAGGTGGATAGCATTTTTCATCATGAGTACTTCAGAATTGTCTTGGATCATTCACAGTTGATCATCGGACAGTATTGCAATGTTTCCAGTTCTTTGCCACCACAAAATGCTACTATATTTTTGCACATAGAAGTCATTTTCCTCGTTTTAGTCTTTGTGGAATATAAGGCCTAGTAGTGCTATTGCTGGCTATATAAGGGTATACCGTTTTATGGCCCTTTGATTGTGGTTCCAGGTTGCTCTCCAGAATGGTTGGATCAGGTCACAGCCCCACCAGCAGTGCATTCGTGCCCCAATTTCCCCACATCCCCTCCAGCATCTGTCATTTTCCTTTTCTGAAATATTAGCCAATCTCATAGGTGTGAGGCGGTGCCTCAGAGTTGTTTTTAATTTGCATTTCTCTAATTGATAGTGATTTAAACATTTTCTCTCATGATTATAGATAGCTTTGATTTCTTCTTCTGAAACCTGACTTCATATTCTCTAACCATTTATCAATTAGAGAATGATTTCTATTCCTATAAATTTGACTCATTTCTCTATATATTTGAGAAATGAGGCCTTTATCAGAGAAACTTGCTGTACAATTTTTTCCAGTTTTCTACTTTCCTTCTGACCTTGGTTTTGTTTGTATAAAACCTTTTTATTGTGATCAAAGTCATCCATTTTACATCCCATAATGCTCTCTCTTTCTTGTTTAATCATAAACTCTCTCTTCCCTTATCCATACCTCTGACAAACTATTTTGTGCTCCCCTAATTTGCGTATTGTATCACCCATTGTGTCTGCGTCCTGTACCCATTTTGACCTAATCCTGGTGTGTAGTATGAGATTTGGACTTTATGTAGTTTCTGCCAACTGCTCTCCAGTTTTCCCAACATTTTTTGTCAGAGAGTGAACTGCTGTCCCAAAAGTGTGGCTCTTTGCATTTATCAAATACCAGATTAATATTGTCACTTACTACTGTGTATTGTGTATCACATCTGTTTCATTGATCTGTACTCTATTTCTTGGCCAGTACCAAATTGTTTTGATGATTATTTCCTTCTAATAGTTTGAAATCTAATATGGCTAAGCTACCTTCTTCCACATTTTTTGGTTGATTCTTTTGATATTCTGGGCCTTTTGTTCTTCCAGATGAATTTTGTTATTATTTCTTCTAGCTCTAGAAAGTAATTTTTGGGTAGTTTGATTGGTATGGCACTACATAAATTAAGTAGAATTGTCATTTTTTGGCCCAGCCTACCCTTGAGCAGTTAATATTTTTTCAGTTGTTTAGATCTGACTTTATTTGTGTGAAAAATGTTTTGTAATTGTGTTCATATAGTTTCTGGGTTTGTCTTAGCAGGTAAATTCCCAGGTATTTTGTATTTATAGAATACATTTCTCTATAAATATATTATAAAGATGTAAAAATCTATTTATAAAAATAACTACAGTTATTTTAAATGGAATTTCTATATCTCCTCTGCTGGACTTTGTTGGTAATATATAGAGATGTTAATGATTTGTGTTGGGTTTTTTAATATCTTGCAACTTTGGCTAATTATTTCAACTTGTTTTGTAATTGATTCTCTAGAAATCCAAGAGGTTTTAAGCAAAAAAAAAAAAAAGATGTGGGGGTTTTTTGGGGGTTGTGGGGAGGCTAGAATGTAGGAAGACAAACAGCAGTAGAGATCTCCAAAGGTTTTCAGGAAGCTTAAAAGCAGAAAATTGGCTTTGTGGGGCAAGAGGCTTATCAAGGGACCGGAGCCCTGCTGGGGGTAGATGGGACAGTAGCAGAGCTGTTCAGCCCTTTATTATTCTGCTTCCCTTTTCTCTGACAAAGAGAACAGCAAGGACAGGCACCAAATGGCCATTGTGGAGCAGCCACTCGGGAGGAGTAGGGAGAGCCACCCATCGTGCCCAGATGGACTGTACTCCTCAGTACCAAGAGACCTGGCGCACAGGGGGCTAAGTCACAGTCAAGGCTTACTGACCAGTGGGGATCGTGTTGGAGGTCAGACACCATTGGAGAAGGGCAGAGGTGCCAAGTTTCAAAAAGGAAAGACAGACAGGTATGGGTGTTTGACTTCAATTCCTGGTCAGAGTTTACAGGCATCTAGAAGACAGAGCCATAGTGGCAGAGAGGGGGGTGCCATCGAAAGCCTGGCATCCAAGCCTGGCCATTTTCCTCAGGATGGTAGACTAATGATGGGCCGTGGGTGTCATTTACCCAGATTTGAGTAAAGCATTCAGAGTTCTCTTGTGTTCTTCTTATAGGAGATAGGGAAAGGTGTGGGCTAGACCATGGTGCCAGTCTGGTCAATCAGTATTTATTAAGCGCCTACTGTGATTAGTGCTGGGGGCATAAGAAAAAGACAGACAGTCCCTGTCTTCAAGAAGCTTGGGGGAGGGGGGGGGCTGGGCCAGGGAGCATGCAGTGCAGGGGTGCCATGGCCCCTGGAGACAAAACCAGGCAGAGCCGCTGATGGAAAGGGAGGGTATCACTTCTGCTCAGAACTGGTGAGATGCACTGACTCAGCAAGTAGTCACCTGGCATTGAGCTCTCTGTGACTTCGAGGAGGCAGAGGGGTGCAGATCACACAAAATTAACCCAGAAAGCTCCTCATAGGCCAGAACGTAAACACATGATCCCAATGAGATGAAATTTAGTAGGGACACATACAAAATCTCATCTTTATTCAAAACAAGCTGCTTCCCAAGCCCTAGGAGGGGGGAGCATGGCTGAATGGTGTTGATCGGAAAAAGATCTGGGGGTTTTAGTGCACTGCAAGCTCCCTAGGACTCTGCCTGGTGATTGGACCACCTAGGAAGCCAAGGCTGCTGGAAGCTCTTTTAAGAGATGCAGAACTGGGTGGGGAGAGTTGCTCTGCTGCCTGGTCAGGCCACAGTTATCCATCTTTGCTTTGTTTGGGGCACCACTGTTTTAGAAAGGCCTGGCTGAGCGGGAGAGCACCTAGAGGAGGATGACAGGGTTGGGGATGGGCCTTGAAGGCCTTCTGTGCCCGCTGCAGCCTATCCTGTGGGGAAGCATGCCCTCAGTGCTCCGGGGCCAATCTGGTCTCCCTACCGCAAAACCCTGTGACCTTGGGTAAATCACTTCCCACCCGTGAAGTGAGGGTGGGCCTTCCTGCTTCGCATCAGAGTGCCCACATTAGGCCGCCGTGGCTTCTTCGGTCTCCATAATAACCCTGTGGAGTAAGCCTTCTCAGCATCTCCATTCTACCAATGAAAACAGCCAAGAGGGCAAGTGATTTATCCACAGGTATTTAGCCATTAAGTATGTGGGGCAGGATTTGAACTCGGATCTTTTGGTTGCCAGCTCCAGCCCACTTTCCTTGTTAATCTGAATCCTGGAAAAGAAAAGGCATAAACAATAGCCCCTTCTGTGTAGGGGCCCCCCATCCCCCCTGAGCCAGTGTCTAATGACACTGAAAATGGTTGGGCTTTTGGCACTTCGGGGCTCAACTTTGGGGCCTTAGACCTTCTGCCAGCCAGAGAAATGTGTTCATGGTGGTTAATGTTCAGCAATAAGCCATGAAGGTGCCGCCTGTGACCTGCATGACAAGCCGTCAGTGTCTGGGGCTTTTTTCATTTATTTCTCCTTTGCCTCATTTTGGCCAGCAGGCTCTGTGGCCAGGCTGGTCCCAGTCCAGAAGGATCCCCACCCACACCCCCAATCTGGGGACTTGGATGGAACCTCAGAGATCACCCAGTCCAAGACTGATTTTTCAGATGAGGAGACTGAGACCAGAAAAGGGGGAGGGACTAGCCCCAGGTCACAGAGGAAGCAAGTGGTTCTGAAGAGCCAGGATTGGAGCCAAAGTCAGAATCCAGGCTGTGTGGAGGATTCTTGCTTTCCATTTGTCTCAAGACACCAAGAAGGACAGAGTTCGGGTCACAAAAAGTGATGTGAATGGGAGGACCAGGTCCTGGGCCCTGGCCTCATAGTACTGTGGAGGCCCTCGCCTTGTGGGTCAGGGCCTTCTGGGGCTTGTCTCTGAAGAACGTTGCTGGACAACCCCCTCACCCTGGCCTGAGCACACATGGGCCGGCAGGACACTTCCTCCAGCCCTTTTGCTCTTCTTTCCACAGTTGGGGAGCCCCTGGGAGGATTCTCTGGAGGGACGGGTTCCGTCTACCTCTTCCCTCCCTCCACCCCACCCCCACCAGCTGCTGGCCTTGCCTCCTGGAAGTAAAAATTAATTTGCTTCAGAATTGCCCAAAGGCCAATTGTGAATTCCTCCATTTGACAGCACCTTCCATTATGAGGCAGGTGAGAGAGACTGGTTAGAAATATCTGCATGGAAGGACAGGATTCTGCCTCCTGAACGGCGGGAGCTGCTCCCAGCGGGGACCGGGCGCATTCCCCATTTGCTTTTTTGACAGCTCAGGCCCTGAGCTTTCTATTTTTAGAAGGTCATTGAGAAAATCAGCAGCGCATGAACTGCACAGAATTGCTGGGACTTCCACAATTGAATTTATGGGCATTGCAGGCCCAGGGAGAAGGCAAGCACTGCTTTCTCTTGGAATCTATGTGTGTGCTTCAGGCAGGCGGGGCCCAAGCCCTAGGGAAGTCGCTTGCCTTGCCTACCTTTGGAATGAGGCTGCCCAGGAACCCTAAGTTGAGACCCCCTGTTTTGAACCCCATTGGACTGGTGGAATTTAGAGCCCAGACAAGAAGCTTCTTCCCTGCCAGCTGAGGGGTGTGAGGCTGGCCTCAAGCCTCTCAGTTCTCTGCAGAATGGGGGGTGGGGGAGGCTGTGAATATTCATGAGATGCAGTATCCCCTATGGGACTGGTAGAGCTTCTTAGCCAGCATAGGCTCAAGGATGCCAGTGTGTAGGGTTCCTCCTCGTTCCCCTGCATTTAGAGGACAAGCTGGTGGCCCCTGAGCTGGGTCTTAATTGAGAGAACAGATGTTCACCTCAGTGGGAAGCTGGGTGCTGCTTTTCCCTCCCAAGCTGGGCCAGCCTTGGGCCCAGTGAAGCATCACTGGGGGTCAGTGCATGGCCAGGCCCTGAGGGTTGCTGGCTGGTGTCCCCTCACCCAAAAGGAACTGGGCCTCTTGTCTCCCTAAGCTCAGCGGGCTCCTTCTGAAGTCTGCTTTGCGGTCACTGTGTGCAAGTCCAGTCACATCCAGGTTCTGCCCAGTGTGTGTTGTGCCAAGGCTCTGCGGATTCTCTGCTCTGGGCAGCTTTGGAAACCATTGCTCGTGACCAGGTTCTTTGTACTTCATCAGACTTTCATGAGTGCAGAGACATTGGGGAGAACAGGGGCTTTCAGTAATGGGATGCCCCTTCAGGTGAGCTAGAGAAGCTGGAATCTAGCCATGGCCAGATCCCCTTCACCTCCCGGGGCAGGCCGTAGGGAGGCTGCCTGACTCTCCAGTGTCTTCCAGAGTCAGAGCTCCCAGCTCCAGCCTGTGAACAAGCAAGGGCTTTGGGCTGGGGGCCCCTGGGCCCCTTGTGGTCTGTAAAAGCCTGTAGGGGCTTGAGGATGGGGTGGCCCCAGGGGGAGGCCTGCAAAGGCCTCTGAGTAGTCTGGTGATCGCCAGGAGCACCACAGAGATGGTGGTCTGGTCACTTCTCATTCCTGGCCCTTGTCCTCTCTCTCTCCTCCAGGCCTTAGCCTATGCCTCAGAGGACGGCGTGCTCACGGAGGCCATGATTGACACCCGTGTGAAGGACGCCATCCATCAGCACCAGCAGAAGATGGAGTGGCTGAAGATGGAGGGTATGGAGGGCAGCAAGAGCCAGCCCCTCCCTCTCTTCAAGGAGAGCCCAGTGTAAGGGCAGGAGCCTCCCAGGACCTGGGGGACAAGAGGTCTGTAGAAGGGTGAATCGTGTGTGGAAGCCGGAGCCAGGGCTGCAGGGCCGAGCCTGTGGTCCTCCTCCCCAAGAGCCCATCAAGGTGCCACATTAAAGGATCTGGCACGCGCCAGCCTGTGCTCGTTTCTGTGCTGGGGTCTTTTCTGTCTGGTGCCAAAGCTGAAATCTCTTACCAGCCCAAGAGTCACGTGCCTGAGCAGGCACCGTGAGACCCGCACTCCTCCAGCCAGCACCAAGGAAAAGACTCCTGCTCAGGCCTCACCAGATATAAGGGACATGGTGTCCTCAGGGCAGCCCTGGAACCCAGGTCACAGAAGTGCCAGCAGAGAGGGAGGGAGGATCATCTAGGGGTCAGCGCTCTCCTTCCGTTATCCTGAGGTGACATGATATGAGGTGCCCAGGGGACTCCTGGTCCCATAAATGCCCCTTTGAGCCTCCAGGTCTGGGCACCTACTTTTAGATTTCTTCAGAGAGAGGAGGCCCTTATAGCCAGAACCAGTCACCCTGAGGGCGGGGGGCCAGAAGTGCCCCCACAGTCTTCAGGCTGTTTCCCACCCTCCCTTCTCTATTCCTCCAGAGTTCTTATCTCCTCAGAAAGGTAGAAACCTAGGATCCCTGATCAGAACTGAGAGCCTGGCACCTCCACTGCCCTCACCTCATGGGCCTTCTGTGGGTCCCTTCTCCTGGGGCTGCCAGCTTATTTCCCCCATACCAGGGGGACTTAGGGCTGGAAACACACACACACACACACACACACACACACACACACACACCCTAGCTAAATGCTCCAAACCAAGCTGTTTCTCAAAGGTTCTCAAGATAGACAAATGACCCCTAAGGTTTGAAGAAGGAAAGACCCCTGATTGTGGCCCCAAGTTTCCTGTCCTTACTGCCTACAGTCAAGGAGCTCAGCTGGACCCTGCCTGCTCCCACTGGGGCAACTTGCCAACTGGGAGGTGGGGGGACAGGGTATTAGGTAGATAATTGACCCAACAACCTCTCTGGGTCTGGGCAGGAGATTCTGGACAAGATAAATGACCTTGAAGGTGCGTTTGTGATTCCTGTGATGTTCATTTTGTGAGTTCTGAATGTGCGTGATCAAGCTCAGATGGGCCCAGAACCAGGGCTTCTTCCCCTTCCCTCTCCCAGGGATATATCCTTTCCCCTGCTCGGATGTGTGGGCAGTGTCCATCAATGATTATCAGTGCAAATGAAAGCAAGGTGCCTGCCATCCCACAGTTACCTGAAAATAACAGAAAAGATTCCTGGGCCTAGTCCTGCAGACATTGATCTGGCTGCCACCTGCCTTTCTGGGGCTCTCAGGCTCTCAGATACCCCCTGCTGGATGCCTTTTGATTTCCCTGGGTTGATAGCAGTTTGGGTCTCTGAAAAGTTCAGTTGGAGGTGGGGCTTACAGGGTGTTGGGGCACCAGGTGGCCTGCCAGAGGACAGAGCCGGAGAGCCCAAGGGCAGAGGTGTAAAATGAGTCTAATCCTTGTACTTAGAAACCCATCTTGTGTCCAGGTGTGGTAAATACACCAAGTTAAGTAGCCAGGAAAAAAATGGTAGTGCCCATTCATCACTCCCCTACTGCTGGGCCCAAACTGAATGAAGACAAGAGGACCCCTAGGGGCGGCTAGTTGGCACTCAGACCTGCCCCATCCCCTTTGGCCTCATGGCCCAGTGCGTTGGACTAGAAGGGGCCAGAGGTGGTATTTGAACTCCCCCACCACATAGCACAAGACTACCACAGGGGAACTTTCTAGGGACAACGTTTAGCAATGGAGGAAGAAAGCATTGAAGACAGGCCTTGGTCATCAGGAAGTGAGAAGCATCCCTCTGGTGGGAGGCAGAAGGCTAAGCCTTTGTTCTCTGGGTTGTGTCCAGAAGCAGGGTCCCAGGCTCTAGAGGGGCTCCAGAGGCCCCAGCTCATCCAGCCTCTACTTCAGAAGAATCCTAGCAGCATTCTCAAGCACATGGCCATCCAGCCTCTGCCTGTACCCCTTTGGGAGCTCACTACTTTCCAAGGCAATCCATTCCACTCTGGGGCTGCCTCCCTGCAGATTCCCAACCCTTCTAGTTCTGTGCTCCAGGTCCAAGAAAAGTAGGCCTAAACACAATACTCTGGATGGGACCTCACTAGGACAGAATGTAGGTTCTGGACTAACACCTTAGGCTGGGCAGTGCCGGCCTTGGAGGAGTAAGGGAGAACTGACCTGAATTCAAATCCAGCTTTGTACACTTACTAACTGAATGAACCTGACCAAGTCACTTAACTTCTCTCTGCCTCGGTTTCCCTATCCATAATGTGGGAATAATAATGCCTATTTCCCAGAGTTGTGAGGATCAAATTGATCTTATGAAGTACTTTGAAACCTAACAGTGCTAGAAACTGCCTAACTGCAGCTGTCCCATCATCCTGTGGGCACATGGGGTCCACTGAAGCCCTTCCCCCCACCCCCAATTGCTTTTGGTAAGATTGCTGCCTAACCCTGTCTCCTTCACTTTCTACCCAATCTGTCCTTGTGAAATGATTTTTTGAACCCAAGGGCAGGACTTTACATTTATCCCTATTTCATCTTCTTGGATTTGGTCCATGGTCTGTCTGGATAACACTTTTCCCAACACATTAAGCCAATATCGGGGCACTATAGTAGCTAAATCCTGTGAGATAAGAACGAGCCACCCAGAGCAGAGGTTGCTCCCCCCAACCCAAGTCCTGGGTCTACAAGAAGCAAAAGAAGAGGCTGACTCAGGACATGCCCCAAACATTTTTACTGACTGAGGCAACCAGGCCCAGGGAGAGGGAGGGAGTGATGAGGTCATGATGGGCAGGCTGGTGGAGGTGATCACAGTGAAAGGCCACAGGGGCCGGAGGCAGCTCTGGTCTGGGCCTACACTAAAAAGCTTTGAGATGAGGGAGTCTCCCCTGCCATGGGACCAGTCAATCTATTCAGGCATCCAGAAGAACTCTTCTACTGCTGCTGCCAAAGAGAAGGCCAGTGCTCCAGCCTATCCCTTCCCTGTGCCCCATGAGGCATGTGCATCATACATGGGGTCACACATGTTCACAAGTGCAGATTGCCAACAGGCATTCACCCCAGCCAAGTTGGTTTCCTCCCAGAGAAGCTTCCAAGAATGATCCCTGGGATTCCTACCCTCCCTGCCCCCATCACTATCTCCTTTGCCTCAGGACTATGACCTACCTCCCCTACCATGGACCTGCCCAGGAAATGTACTGAATGACCCCCTTGTCCAAGCTTGGGCCCTGGGGCTTCCAGGACAGGGAAATGGAGCTGACAATGTGGCGCCACCTCCCACACCTCTGCCTCCTCTGGACACCTCATGCCCTGCCTCCTTCATCCTGCATGGACAATGGGTCTTCCTATAGACCAAGGTCCTCTTCCTCTCTGAAACCCTGACACCTTCCCCTGGGAGTCAACTCCCCAGACAGCCTGACAAACAAACACAAGTGTGGACAGGAAACACACAGACACCAGCCATTAAAAAAAAAAATTAACATGATCCCAGATAGGAGCTGAGCAGAAACACAATTAAACCAGTGGATGGAATGGGCTAGGGGTAAGCCCCACTTAGTGGGCAACCCCCAGGACCCTGAAGGACTAAGAAGTGCTGGACAGAGCCCAGAGTCAGGATTGAGGGTCAGGGGACGAGGATGGGGACTGACCAGAAACAACCAGGTACTTGCTCCTAAAACCACATCTTGGACTGAGCTGTTTCAGCCCCCCTCTTTCTTCCTAGGGGTTCCCATTCCCTTCTTCACCTACCCAGCACCCGGGAACCAATTTTTTAAAACCTAAACACCATGGAGCACACACACACATACATACACACACACACACACACACACACACACACACACACACACACACACTTCCCTCCCCTGCCAGGGGTCCAAAGTCACCCAACTGCCACCCCACCCTGTCTGGCTGTAGCACCTTCCTTCCAAGAACTCTAAGCAGTTAAGGGAAGGGTGTCACCCTGCTTGCAACTTTGTCACCCCTCCCCTCTCCACTCTTCCAGTATTTCTCCAGGGATTTTCAAGTGTGGCACTCCTACTTATAGCTTGGGAAACTGAGGCACAACATAGCAAAACAGTCTGGGAATCCCAGAAGCAAGGGAGGGACCCCTCACCCCATGTCCTACCCTATCTCTCTGATGAACCATCCCCCCTCCCCAATTTTCTTCTTCCCTGGCCTTTCCTTGACCTACAGTCAGATGACCCCAACTCAGCAGAGGCCCTAGGGGATCTATCCCATCCCCTCCCACCCCAAACCCTATGCCCCTAAAAAAAGAGAAAAGACACAGCACCTTCTTCTGGGAGCCCCACCCAAGTGCAGGTTGACCACCCAGGCTGCCCAGGCAGCAGACACCCTGAGCCCAGGGGCCAGGAGAGGGCTGGGGCCCTAGAGAGGCGCTGTCCAGGGTCTGAGGGGTTGGGCTGTATAGCCCCCTGGGGGTGGGGGAAGGTTTTATAAGCAAAGATCCTTCTTACATATATACAGAGGTCCAGTGCTGGGGCCCAAGCAGGCCGGGGTTAGGGCCTAGCTGGTTCCTGGTCCACACAGGGTGGGCCCTGCCAGCTGTAGGTCCATAGGGCTTGGCCCCAGGCCCCCAGGAAATATAGCCATAGACACTGGGCAATGTCCACCCTGTGGTCCAATAGTCTGTCCATGTGTCCCAAGTCCCTCCATGGGCTTAACCAAGCCAAGGCAGGGGCTCAGAGGTGCCGGGGACTGGGGTGGCCATTGTGGTAAAGCTTCTGTTTGATGTGCACCATGTTTCCTGTGGGCTCCTCATATGGCCGGTGGGGTCGTTTCCGGAAGTCCTTCAGACTACAGAATTTGGGGAGCCAGGACCATGAGTTGTCTGTAGACCAAGGGGAGGGAGGGAGAGAGGGAGGAAGAGAGTCAAAAGAATGTAACAATCTATAGACTGCAAAGTAACAATCCACAAAATGTAATGTAATGTAACATAGAATGCAATGTAATTATGTATAGATGCTAAGCTCCTGGAGGGGAGGGGTCCTTTAATGTTTGTCTTGGTATCTTAGTAGATACTTAGTAAACAGACCCAACAAACTGGATTCCGGAGTCGAATTTGGGACTCAGTCCCTGGAGCCAAGGTCCACACCCTACCGCCTATGCACCATATTTCCAGTTAACCCACCAAGCAGTTGACCAGGACACAGGATACACCATTAGCCTATGAGCTTTTTGAGAGCAGGGAGAGGTGTTTGGGGTTTCCCCCCCTTTCTTCATATCCCTAGCACTTAACACAATGCCTGACAGGTAATAGGTGTTTCATAAATGCTAGCTGATTGACTATCTGATCCCTTTGGGGGTGCTACAGAAAGAGAATGGCTAGGTAACATTCTGGAGTCAAGCCTGGGAACAGTCTCTCCCACTGAGGGTGCCAGGGAAGGGACAAACATCTTTGAGCCAGAGACAGCTCTGGGAAGACAGATCCTTGCCTTCCCAAACCAGCCCTCCAGCCCTCAAGGAAGCACATCTCTGTCCCACAATGGCCTGAGTCTCCCAGGTTGCTAAGTCCCAGCTGTTCGATTTCCAAGTCTCCTGGGTCTTTCTCCGCCTATTTCTAGTCCTTTGGTCCTTCAGTCTCCTCGGTCTCCTGGGATGGTTTAAACCTGACTTTGCAAACATTCCATATTGATCCTAACTGTTAAATTTGCCATTCTAACCAAACTGGCCCACTGGCCATTTCCTGCCTCCATGGCTTTGTGTCTATCCACTCTCACCCCCATCCAATGCCTGGACTGCACTCCCTCCTTCACCCCCGCCTCTCAGGACCCTTCATTTCCTTCAAGTTGCAGTTAAAGCCACTTCCTCCTGGCAGTCTCTCCTGATTCACCCACCCACCCACTCAGGTGTAAATGGTCTCTCCCTCCTCAGATGGTCATTTGAGTTGTGTGTCCCCCGGGAGAAGCAAAGTTTCTTGAGTATAATGAATAGGCCTGAAGCTGGGAGGGACCTTGGAGGCCATCTGGCCCAACTTCCCTATTTTACAGATGTACAGACTGAGGCCCAGAATGGTCAAACAAGAAGCAAAGGACAGGGCTGAGATTGAATCGAGGCCCTTCTCGGGATTCGAACATCCTTCCTTCTCTGCCAGGCTGTTTCCGTCCCATGTTTTATTTTCATTGCTTCCCCAGTGCCTCACATGGAGACTCAAACACAGGAGCTGCTTAATAAGGCCTTTCTGCATTGACCTAAATTAGGGCCCTGAGGCCCCCAGCCCAGGGCCCATCCCCTCCACCTGCCTCCACAGCCCCTCTCCAGAGAGCTCCAGCCCCATGCTTACCAAAACGGCGACTGGCCCTCCAGGCCCGCACAGCACAGTGCAGGACCCCATCCATCCACACCAGGAACCAGCTGATACAGAATCCCAGCAGCAGCCCCAACATCAGATCAATCTCTTGCTTGGTCACGTTGTCCGTCACAAAGTAGTTCTCCGAGGAGTCGACCACAGACTGGTCCCCGTCGTAGGGGATCACGTAGTGGATGTGGTGCCTGAGGATGGAGGTGGGGACAAGAGCCACAATGAGGGATGATGGGACAGTACAAGGAGCTACCCATACCCCAAGCTGGCCTGATGGAATCCCCACAATCCAATTTGGGGCCCAGTGACAAAGGGATGGTGGGAGGGGAGGGGTTGCCCATTCCCTTTAGATGGCCTGGCAGGGGCTCCCCACAATCCCAGATGGGGTCTGGGAACAAGGGTCTCATTAGGGGAGGGGCTGTATCACACCAGAACTCCTCAGTCCCTCCTCTCTCCCCGACAAAGGAGTAAAGGAGAAGGCAGGACAGTCTTTCAGTCACCAGGAATCCCTTACTGTTGACTCCCCAAACAACTGAGACCCTGCCCCTCAGTATAGAGGCACCCCCCACCCACCCAGGGGGACACCTTCCCCAGGCACAGAGATTTCCTTAGAGGAGAGACACTCCCTTCAGTACAGAGACCCCTCACCTCAGAGACCTCCCATGGCAGAGACCTAGTCAAGGCACAGAGACCCTCTAGACCCAGAGCTGAGGAGGCCCCTTTTCTGGTAATCCCAACTACTAGTGCCTTTACTTTTCAGCTGACCTCCTATTCACTCGATAGACTATGTATATTCTCCTTCCTTTAGATGGGGACCTCCTAGGGAGAGCAAGTACTGGGTTTTTGTCTTTGTATCTTCACCGCTTAGCACAATGCCTGACACAAAGTAAGTGATCAATAAAGCTTGTTGACTAACTATCCAACAGAAAAGTCCTCTTAAAACATAGCTTGCTTCCAGCAGAGACAGAGACCCCACTCAGCCCTAAGACCCCTTGGCACAGAGCTCTTCTTGACACAAAGGCCCCTCCTTAGCAAGACAACCCACCAGCTTTGAAAACCCCTTTGCAACTGCGAGAGCCGCTGTTCTCCACAAGAGGAGCCCTTGGGGCTGCTCCCCGGACTCCAGGGACAGACTGCACTGGGAGGCAGGGAGAGAACCAGCCTCCACTACCACTGTCCCCACTCCCACCCCAGTCCCTCTCCCCTCCAGCCCACCACTGAGTATTCAGGATTCTCAGGCCTTTGAATAATTAAGCCCAAGAAACGTCCAAATATTGATACCAAATGATGCTGAAGAAAGGGATGGGGAAACAGATGCCATGGGTGGGGGAGGAGAAGAGGGAAGCTGGGTCTGTGGTAGAGATACACACATACACACCCAAACCCAGTTCCACAGAGCTATACTGTTACACAATGCCATAGCACAGACACACAAAGACATACATAGTTCCAAATGCAAAATTACCCTATGGATAGAGAAAGAGAATAGATATACCCAGATATAGCCAGCACAGGCCTGTGTGGCCCAGCAGGGGGGCTCTGGATGTAGGTTGAGCCACAGAGTCACACACACACACACACACACACACTATGAGAAGTTGACATCCACAGTCATCCCCAGTCAACTGGGCACCAGACATAGCCCCATGAAGTTACTGTGGGCTTTGAGAGGGGGGTGGGCATGCCAGAAAGGAGCCATTGGGCTTTGGGGGAATTCTCAGAGCCCCATGCCAGCTCTGAGTCATCTCCCAGCCGAGCCTTTGCTCTGCAACCACCTAGGACTGGAATCAAGAGACAAGATCTATGACGGTGACACAGAGGACCAATGAGAAAGAAGAGCAAGGAAAGTAACCAGGACAGAAACCCAAGGGGAGCTCTCCAAGTGATCCGCCGAGAGACTCCTGGGAACCACAGTCCCAGGCCCAGAGACGGCCACATCCCCAGCTCTTCCCAAGCCATGGCATCCAGGCACATGGCACAGCCAAGCTCCCTGGATCTATGGGCATCTGCCCCGTTCTCTCCTCTCCTGTGGCCCTCACATCAAGTCAGCCCTTCCTCCATCATCTCTGACCTCCAGCCTCTGATCTGGTCTCTGGGCCTGCAGGCTCCAGCCTTCCCTCAGTCCTCAGGCCCAGGGAGGACCATGGGGGCCTTTGCAATAAAATGAAAACATCCTCAGCCTGGCACTGAGCCCTCCCAAATCCAGCCCCACTGACCACCCCATTCTGGCCAGCGCAGCTCCCTATCTGTTTCCCATCTGGGGGATTCCATCACCTTCTCTCCCGTCTTTGCACAGGCTTTTCCCCATGCCTGGGATCAATGCTTTCTTCACCTCTGATGGAGGGACTTAAACTGTCCACCTCCATGGGTCAGGGTGGGTCAGAGGACCCTGGTTCAAATCCTATCTCTGATGTATGTGACCTCTCTGGGTTTCCTCATGTGTAAACCAAAAGGATTAGTCTAGATGACCTCTGAGGAACCTTTCTAAAGCCTAGCTCATGGTCTTCTCTCATGCAATGCCTTTCTTTCCCTGTCCTGCCAAACGCATCGTGATTCCTTAAGCTTTCTCTAGACTGTAATTCTCTCTCCCCCCTCTCCATAACTATCAGAGACAGCTCCTGGGGTAGTGGAGAGAGCCCTGGGCCTGAAGTCAAGAGGACCTGAACTCCAGTCCAGCCTCAGACATTTCCTAGCTGTGTGATCCCAGGCAAGTCACTTAACCCTGATTGCCTTAAGAACAATAACAACTTTCACCCATTGCTGCATGCCCTATAGGCCAAGCAGAATAATGCTAACCCTTCCTTGCAAATACTTGAAAGCACTGATCATGTGACCCTTCCCCCCAAGTCTGACCATCCTCAATGCCCTCCACACCACATGTGTTGTGAGCCCAGCTTCTCACCGTCTTTCTCCCCTGTGGCCCCAGGTCTCTGGATGGGGCCTGACCAAGGCTGAAGCTAGCAGCACCATGGCCCCCCATGCCGGCCACTCACACTTTTCTTACTGGTCATCTTGTCAACAGCCGATTCCTAGTAACTCATCAGCCACTGAAACCATCAGAATTTTTTTCATGACAATATGGGGAGGGAGCTGGAATCAATCATCTCGGGGGTCCTTTCTAACTGTGGGCTTCTTTGATTCTGTGAATCTGATCATGAGAATTCACATTTCTCTCGAAGCTGAGGGGACTTCTCTCAAAGTCCCCTCCTTAGGCAATGTCAGGAGGGCCAGAGGGGGCGCCCAGAGGCCTGGGGAGCACTGACAGGAACAGACATCCCCCCACCAAGCCTTTTCATGTATGTCTGTATCTGTGTATCTGTGTGTGTCTGTCTGTGTGTCTTATGTCTGTGTGTGTCTGTGTGTCTGTGTGTCTGTGTGTGTGTCTTATGTCTATGGGTGTGTGTCTGTGTGTGTCTGTATGGATCTGTGTATGTGTCTGTGTCTGTGTTTGTGTTTGTGTCTATGTCTGTGTATCTGTGTGTGTCTGTGTGTCTGTATGTGTGTCTGTGTCTGTGTATCTGTGTGTCTCCATGTGTGTGTCTGTTGTGTTTATGTCTGTGTCTGTGTAACTGTGTGTGTCTGTGTCTGTATGTCTGTGTGTGTCTTATGTCTATGTGTGTGTCTGTATGGATCTGTGTCTGTGTCTGTGTCTGTATTTGTGTTTGTGTCTTTGTCTGTGTGTATGTCTGTGTCTGTGTGTGTGTCTGTGTGTCTTATGTCTATGTGTGTGTCTGTATGGATCTGTGTGTGTGTCTGCGTGTGTTTGCTTGCTTTATGATACTCAACTTGGCTTGCAATTAAATAACCCCCCCAAATCTTTCTCCCCTCCATGAACCTTCCCTCAGCTTATACATGTGAAAATGATTGTTTGAATCCAAGAACATGACTTTACATTTATCCCTAGGGAGCTTTCTCTTCTTAGACTCCAGCCCTTTTCCCATCCCAACCTGCTGAGAACTCTTGGACCCGGCACCTGAGATTTCAAGATGGAAGAAATCACCTTAGAGATCATCTAATCCAACACACTCATTTCACAGATGGAGAAGCCATGTGAAGTCATGTGACTTGTTCAAAGTCACACAGGTGGTGAGCCACAAAGCCCTACAGTGGAAATCAGGTCCTTTGACTCCAAATGCAGTACTGTCTGTACCATCTGAAAATCTACACCTTAATTCCAAGCACTGAACAGAGCCAAGGCTAGACCCTCCACAAATCTCCCCTCCCAGCTGCACCCAGAAGGCCAACCCTCCCTCCAGACTGAGATCTGAGCCAGTAACCAACTCCTTCTGTGTTAGGTTATTCAAGCCAACTGTATGGTCGTCCAACCCCCAGCCCTCCACTGTGTCCACAGAGATCCCTTCCTATGGGGGGAGTCAGCTTTCCAATGAGAACATGAACATCCTATGGTATTATATATCTTCTTGACCCCCATAGCTGAATGGGGATCAGTTGATACTGGTGAGTCCGCAGCGAAAGTGAATTAACTTTTGTCAAATGAATAAGAAAATGAAAGGAACTTTTGATGAAACCTAACAGAGAATCCCAAGGTGTCCCCTAGGCATGGCTGTGATAGGGAGAAAGCAAAGAAGAATTGGGTCTTCCTAGGAAAAGCAAGGATGGACTGTTTGTTTATTTGTTTTTTAAACAGCAAATAGAAAGAAGGAAGGATAGCACTGGGGCTGAGCCAAGAGGGATGAGAGTGGGGAAGCAGATGCCTCATACCTTCTACCCCTAGAGGTCATTCCTAGCACCCGGCCCAGCCCTTCCCCCTTTCCATGCTGGGAGGCCTGACCTTGTCTGTTTGTCTCTAGGGAGGTAAGCAGCATATCTGATTGTTTTTGTCCCAGGAGCTCACACTAATTGCCTACCCAGCCAGGGGCCAAAGTCACAGATGCTGGGCACTAGGATTCATCAGAGGCATAGGTATGCATGGATTTGTATGACCATGGCCCCACAGCACGATAAGTCTGAACCCCACTGAAATCAGGCAACCAAATGGAAGAAGAGAGGGTGGGCCATCCTCCCATGAACATCCATTCTGCTTTTTGGCTCAGAGCATAGACGACATATGCCCAGGAGGGAGTTTGCCATGGGGCTTTTCCCCAAGGGGAGTGAGGAACTAAGGCTTGGACTGCTGTCCACCACCAACATATGTGAATCGAGATGAAGTGAGAAGAGTCCCTCAATTCTCCTGATGCCTCAGACTTGACATCTCTAGGCCCTAACAGATATAGCACCCGTATCAAACTGGGCCTTCATTCCTAGCCATCCTTCTTTGCCTCTAACCCAAAGGTCCCCACCCTGGGCCAGGCCCTCATCACCTCTTCTCCACTCCATCCTTAGCATGCCACCAGTCAGCTTCCTGCTTAAAAATCAGGAGAGATGCCAAACCTCTCAAGCCACCATTCAAGTAAGACCTTCCAAAATCTAGTGCCACAAATCTGACACACCCCTTCCAGCCCCATCTCCCTCTGCTCATTCATCTAGCCAACTGAGATCCCCCAGGGCCCTCTGAACATTCCCCACTCTCACCCAACCGATTGGCAGTGGAATGCCCAGCCCCTTCTCTCCACTGTGCCTCCTACAAGGGCCAGCCTCCAGTTCTCTCTCTTCCATGAAGCTTCCCTGTTGTCTCAGGAACAAGTGAAGGTGCTAAGGGGACAAAGCACCTTATGGGTAACCTTCTGTTTATGTCCAAATCTCATGTCCCCATCCAGACTGTTAAGTTCCCTGAGGGCCGGGGTTGAATCACTGGTCTCTCTGTCTCCCCATAAGGCACTGGCATAGTCATCACTTGGTGACCATAGCATCATAGTATCACCAGTTTAGAGCTAGGAGGGGCCTCAGCAGTAATTTAGGCCCACCTTCTTATTTTACAAATGAAGAAACTGAGGCCCAGAAAGGGCAAAGTGCCCAAGAATAGTTGTAATGACTGACAATGGCCAGAAGCCCAAAGTGGATGGCTTAGGAGTCTGAGCACCATCCGTATCACCCCCTTGCTAGCCTGGGGGATGCCTGGCCACCTGGTCACCTCTATTCCAACCTTAGCAGACCAGTAGACCTGATGTGGTGCTGCCAGGGGCACAGGGCAGAATTACTTTCCAGTGACTCACTAACCCCATGAGAACACTAGTCACCAGGTCAACATCAGTGCCCATTAGTTGGTAGCTGACAACTGAAGTAAATTGTAACTGACCAGCGACTCCAGGAAACATAACCAAAAAGTTATTTATTGAGACTATCTGTCAAGAAGCAATATTAATAACCATCAATAACCAATACCTAACAGCCCTGTCTGTGTCCTGAATTCTTTTGCCTTAGAGCCCTGATCCCTAGCATATGAACCCTCACTGCCCCCAGGGTCCTCTATCCAGCCTGGTCTGGCCCTTGCTTCAGCCAAGGGTCTCCAAGATGCTCCTCAAATACCTATCAGATCATGTGTTCTGTCCACACAGGGGCAATGCTGGGAAGCTGCGGTTGGCCTCCAAGCCCTCTACAAGCCCCTAGGCAAACTTCAAAAGAGGCCTTAACAGCCCAATGAAAGCCTGGAAACAGCTCTCCTGGCTTGGATAGCATGATCCCCTGATATGGTGCTGGGCAGTAACAAGGGGGTTACACCGAGATTCTTTATAGGGCCAACTACATTTTAGTTTTTCCCCTTTAAAGAATTATTGGGGAGGGGAGAATCTCCCTTCCTCCAAGTAGGAGAATCTGAATTCTCCCAGGGTCCCGGTCACATTTCTTCCTGCAAACTGGATCATCTTCCTCCCCCCTCCCCTTAAGAACTCATGCCAGAACCTTTAACCCGGAAGGAGCAGATCTGCCCCCTGGTCCTTACTCCACCTGGACCCAGAAAAGCGCTATAGGCTGAGGGAAGCCCTCTTCCTCTGTGGGTCTCTACACTCACCCCCAGAACCAGTTTCAGCCCGCCTGCTGATGCCAGAATCTGGGGACCCCAGACCACCTGGCCCCGGCATCTCTACTCAGCAGTGTGTGTTTCTGAGAACATGTCTTTTGGTGGGCTGTGCTTCTGGTCAGTGACCGTCAGTGTATGTCTGTTTGCTTGTGTCTGTCCATAGTCTCGGTATTGTGCATGTGCTGGGGTGTTCATGTGTCTGGGTGGCCCCGGGGCCCTGCGTGTGTTGTGTGTCTGGACGCCGGGGCCCTGCCTGGGTCCGAGACTTGGGCCTTCAATCCCTGTCTCCTGTCAGGGCAGAGAGCAGAAAGAGGCTGGCGGGCGGGGACAGGGGGCAGAAGGCAGGAAGGGACGCCCGAGGAGCCCCCGCGGGGACTTACCTCCCACAGTTGCAATGACAGACGCGGTCCTCGCCCCGCAGGTGCGGGAGGATGTAATTGTGGAATCTGTCCAGCAGCGCGTTCATGTCCATCAAGCAGGCGATGGCCTGAAAGAACCCCGAGCCCCCCGCCCCCCGCCGGCCCGGCCCGTCAGCGCCCCCGACGCCCTCGGCCTCAGCTTTCCGGCCTCTCTCCCTCTCTCCCTTCCTCCCAGGGGCGAGGGACCGCGGGACCCAGAGCCGGGAGCCAGGCCCGGCCCCCAGACCCGCCGAGGGCGGCCACGGACACGGGCCCTGCGCAGAGCCAGAGGCACCCAGAGACCCAGAAGGAGAGAGAGAGAGAGACACCTGGAGAGACAGCCAGGGCCAGGGCCCGGCGCGCGCGCACACACGGCACACACACACACACACACACACACACACACACACACGCACAGAGCTCAGGCACGGGCACACACACGGGCACACACACACCCCAAGGCAGGCAGGCAGGCAGGCAGGCAGAGAGGAGACACGCAGGGGGAGCGGGGAGCGCGCCAGGAACAGCGGGCCGGCCACAGGGCCCCGGCGCTCGCAGGCGCAGAGACAGGCAGCCAGGCAGCCAGCAGGGGACACGCAGGGACAGAGGACAGGGGCCCCCGGCCGCCCGCGGGGGCAGCTCTCCCCGGGCCCCCCACCCACCTCCTCCCCGCGCCCCGCACCCCCCGCGCCTCCCCCCGCGCGCTCACCATCACTACCGACGCCCCCAGAATCATGAAGATCATCGTGTTTGCGCTCATGGGCAGCCCGCAGGGCCGGCCCGGGCCGTAGCCCCCCGCGCCCACCCCCTCCCCCGCCCCCACGCCGCGGCGGGGGGAGCCCCGCAGAGGTCAGAGCCGCCGCCGCCGCGGACGCCCTCGCGGTGTCTCTGCGTCGTCCACGGCCGTGGCGCCGGCAGTGTGAGTGAGTGTGACAGGGTGAGCGTGTGCCTGCCTCTGTGTGTGTGTGTGTGTGTGTGTATGTGTGTGCGGGTGTGTATGTGTGTGCTTCTGTATGTGTGTGCGCGCGAGTGTGTGTGTGTGTGTGTGTGTGTGTGTGTGTGTGTGTGTGCCCGTGCGCGTGTGTGTCTCCCTCTCCAGCCCGGCCCGCGCCGCAATCCCGCCGCCCGGGGGCGAGGGGGGAGCCGGGGGGAGGGGGCGCCCGCCTCCGGGCCCGCGAGCTGTTCCGGGCCTCTCCCCCGCCCCGGCCCGGGCCCGGCCCGCAGCTGCCGCTGCGCCCCGCCCCCTCCCTGTTATCTACCCCTGCACCCCCAAATCCCGAGTCCGGCCGGCTGAGGGAGTAGAGTGCGCCAAGTGAGCGTCCGCGTCCGCGTAACGCCCCCGGGGGCCTGGGGAGGGCCGGGAGCGGGGGAGGGGGACGAGAGTCCCAGAGCAGCTTGGGGTTGCCGCTGGGATGTAGGGGGGAATCCCCTGGAGCCCGACTACGAGTCAGCCCAGAGAAGAGAGGAGGCCCGCGAAGGGAACCAGAGGTGAGGCGGCGGGCCGGGGGGCCGCAGGACCCCCTCTCTGCTTCCGCACATCCCGGGCCGACCCCCGGGCGGCGAGCTCACAGTCCCCGCTCCCATCTTCTCTGGTCCGACACTTCCCACCGCTACCCGGCTCCCCCCTCCCGGGTTTGCTTGCTGCCGCAGGAATGTGGGAGGTGGGGTGAAGCCGAGTCCTGCAGTCCGACCCTCGGTGCTCCCTCCTGGCCGGGGATGACGCCTCGGTGGATCAGAAGCTAAACGCCCATAGGGAGGGTCGCCGCACTGAGCCAGGTTGACTTCCAGCCCCTGGAGGGGGGCCCGTTTCTTAGGGAGCAGGAGGGGGACACCTGCTGTCTGTCCTTTGCCAAGGAGGGGAATGACCTGATTTCTTGGTCCCAAGTAGCATCTCGGGGGAGAAGGGCGGTGTTATGCCCCCTTCACCTTGCCGGGGTTGTGACCTTCCCCACAGCTACCCGCTTCCACCCCACAGTCCAAATAACTTAACTGGGCCATCCAGGACTTTGAACACATTCATAAAGGGGCCCGGCAAACCCCTCCTTCCTGCGCACCCCCACCCTCCATCCCGTCTTATGGCTGGAGCCCTAGGCTAGAGTTCTGCAAAGGAGTCGTCAGAAGTAGAACTTGGGGCGGGGGAAAGGAGCTCTTTTAAAGGGGCAGGAGGGGAATTATTCCCAAAGGAATCGATAATCCCGCTCTCCTTCCAGACCCAGGGCTCACAAGCATGGTTCTTTCCTTTTACTGCCCTCAGGGATCCATAGGCTACACAGGGATCCAGGGCTAGAAGGGGGCTCAATCAGGAAGTGACCTGTCCAGGCTTGAGCAGGGAGTGACAGAACCTGGATTGCAAAGCCAATATGCCTTCTTTGGAGCGTGTTCACTGGTTTTTCAGAACCTCAAACCTCAGGGGCCCACCAAAGCCATTATTTCTTCGCAGCTTTTCTGTCGGGCCAATCAAATCCAGAGCTCTCTCCTCTCATGCATCCCAAACATTTCCCAACCTTTCCTAGGGGGAGAGCAGAGGAGATCTCTTGAGATAGTCCTCAGAAGCTCTAGCTGAAGATCCGGACTATGTTAAAAAAAAAATACTTAAAAGAGGAATACTTGGAAAGGTGATAGAAGAAATCAGCAGCCAAGCTGTAGGACAGGGAAAGCATCGTATGGATATCAGATTGACCCGAAGCATTAGTTTACAAAGCACTCTCCCCACTACCAGCCAGGGAGCTAGATGATGCAAGTGGGATCAATCCCACTTTATAGATGAGGAAAACTAAGGTTCACGAAAAGGGGAGTGGCTCACAGCGGTGGTATTCGAACTTAAGGAAGCCCAAAGGAGATGGTACAGTGAGTGGCAGGAAATGGAAATGCCACCAAGAGGTAGAAGAGCTTGGAGATGCTGGACTGGCAGAGGGAGGTGGAGGGAAGTGCTATCAGAACAAATGTTTGTGAGGCCCACCTACCATTTAAGGGCAGAGATTGGACCAATGGCCAATCCTGGAGCTGGGACCCAAAGTGACGGCTGAAGTCTGGTTCTGGAGACCACCTTCCAGAGCAACAGCCAGGGCTGATGGGGGGGAGGGGAGGCCAGACTAGAGAAGCCCCCCAGCAAGACAAGTTAGCATCAGCCGCCCACCCTGCCAAGAACAGGGAAGAGTCTCTCCTTACCCTAAATCCTAAAAACGTTAGAAAGGCAAGATAGAGCAAGGTGCTTTCTGCCATTTGAGATCGATCAAATAAAAAAAAAGTAACACTTATTATTTATTTATTAAGTCAGGAATTTATTACCTCAAGAGGTAACACAGGCTGACACTAACGACAGGAAAATAGGTGAGCTTGTGTTTGACAGGCCCAGCAAGGGTTATTAAGGAAGACCAGGTGTGCTGAGGCCTGTCCTAGACCTCTGGGAGGTGGATGCCAAAGACATGACCTCCATCCATCCCCTTCCTTCCAGGGCTCTACAACAAACTGCTTCTCATTCTCTTCTGTAGGCTTCAGAAGAATTAGGGAGTCAGACCCAGCATGGACCAGACCTGACCGGGCAGAGTACCAGGCCATCTTCCTGACTGCTGCAACTTCATAAATTATCCTACTCCATCATCCAGCATGAGGGGAGCATCTTGCTCCCAGCAGCAAATAGGCTATATACAAAACATGAAGGACCTGCAGCTTGAAGGAAGTGAACAGAGCTGCCCACCTGGGCCCCTCCAATGAGCGGGAGGCTGGAGCTCTCCAAGGTGCTGAAGAAGCTTTTGTGGAACAGGCCCCACCAGAATCTGAGGGGGCTCCTCCTGCTGGGAAGATGCTCTTAAGAGTCATAAAACAAGGAACTCTTCTGGGAACCTGTTACCTTTTTTTTTTAAACTCTAAAAACAAAACAAAACCAACCACAACAAGGTTTGCTTGGAGTCTGTGCTGAACTTCCTAGTGCACCAAGACCAGATTTGTCCAACAGCAACATCAGTGACATTTCTGAGAGAAGAGGAGCATCCTGAGGAGGGCCAGGGTCCCTGGGGATGTCTGTGGGCCAAATATGCCCAGGCAGAGAGGTGGCTCTGCTACTTCCTTTTTCAGAACTGATCCTGAATCCAGGCTTTCGATCAACAACCTCCCTTTAGTGCAACATGACTGGATCCAGGTTCAGAAAAAGGCAGAGGACAGCGCCAAGTTCATACCTAGTAATATACACCCCATTGTTTCATTCAGGTTTCTCTATACTCCAGCCAATTACAGTAAAGAAAAATGAACAACTAAAAAAATGAATAAGCTGGGGAAAAATACAATATAAACCTTTTTTTCATTTAAAGAAAAAAATCCTCATTATAATTAATATCCCACTTATAAGAAGAAAAAAATGGGATAGAAAAAAAAACCTTGATTTTTTTTCATATGGCCTTTATGTATCTCTCTCTTCTCATTTATATGTACAATTTATTTGGGTAATACTGCCTCCTTCTGGCAGAATACCTGAAAGTAAAAACAAACACTATGAAGGAAAAAAGTATTAACAAAGGAAGATTCAAAGGTGGTCTTCAGGGAGAGTAGGGAATAGTCAGAAAACTTGACCCACATGCTTTGTTTAGCTCCTAGGCCTGGGAAACCAGGTCGGGCTTCAGTAAAAGCAGACCGTGTGGAGGAAAGTCCTGCTGCTTTTCTCCTCAAATTCCTGTAACAGCTCATCAATCTCATTCTCCATGTCTTCTGTGTGTTGTATCTAAATGAAAGAAGAAACAAAGGCACACATACCATCTTTAGGGAGAAGCCAGAGACAGGGGGCAGGCAGGCTTAGATCATGATTTTAAGGCCTCAAAACAGGAGATTTGGAGGCTGAGTTTGGTGGTCCTCCCTTGGGCACAGGCCCCTTGGGCAGGAGGGTAACAGACGGGCCTGAGCCAGCCTGGACAAGTTAACAAGCCTAAAGTCAAAAACCACCTCAGGCTGCCCATCTGGAGGGCAACAAGGAATGATCCCAGTTTTTTCTCATGCACTTGAATCCCTCTTCTTCTAAATGTATAGGGGGAAGGTCCTAGGCATTTCAATGATGCAGCTACATGTTGGGCAGGGAGCTAACTGCTCAGGATTCCCTTTCTACTGGGGAAGGAGACAGATGTCAAGCAGACCATGGACCCTTTGAGTGCTGGTGCACAGCTCCTCTGGGAGCTGGGAAAGCCCTTGAAAGCTATACTTCTGACAGGAAGCTATACAATCTTCCCATCAGAAGCAAAATCAACCAGCTCAATGGCATAATCTACTGTATCCAAATATTAAATGGACGTCATTTCCTGATCACTGTTCTCAGCGGAGACACTGAAAACCTGATTCAAAATCAGGAGGGCAGCAACTTCAGGACACTCTCTGCAAGCACCAAGGACTCTCCACACATGGGAATGACAAGGCCACAGGGCAATGGGGGCTTTGCCATTTCTTGCACTCGGGGCCATGTAGACGTCCACCCTGGAGGGCACGAGCAGCAACCAAGTCGAGAGCAGAATACTAAACCAACTCCTCTACCACTCTATCCAAAACTGATTATGCAATAGTTCCTGCAAAGCGTCAACTTAACAGACTTAAAGACCAAGGAAATGACTATACCAAGGAAATGACTATCTCCTTCTTCATCCTATCCCCTTTCAATCCTTTCAATACTCTGGCTTTGCTTTCTAGGATCTTCTGTATAACAAACAGAACCCAACTGGAGGTTTTAAGCTTCTGGAACAAAGTACCATAAATAGTATGAAGATGAACACCTGCTATGGCCCAAACTGGCTCATGTCACTCTAGAAAAATGCAAAGTTTTGTGCTATCCCCTTTTAAGACAAATGTCTGAACCCTACTAGAAACCTCCAATATCCCTTTTAGAGTCTGGTTCCATGGAGATGACCAGCAGTAGAGAGGCCCACACTGCTTTAACATCCAACCCAAGTGTGTGGGCGAGAAATACTTGGTCCAGAAACACACAGCAGAAAAGAAAACAAGTGCCTTTTAAAAATAGCAGCATCTTCAACTATTCAGGGGAACAGGCCTGGCTAAAGACAGGCAGAAAACACCGTTTCTACTGCTTCCCCATCCCAAAGAGTTTACAGAGCTGAAGATAAATGTGGCAAACAGAGACAAAGCTTCCTGTTCCTGGGACAAGGAACTTGCTGTAGTTCATGTAAACCCTTAGTGGAGAGAAGTGCCTAGAGGAACCTAGTTTCTTATACAAAGTCAAAAACTGAGAGAGGTTCCATGGAAGGGTGACACCATGACATAACAGCTGGCCTTGGGTGTAGAAATGATCTGCCTTCAAGTCCTGCCCCTAATACCTCAAACAGCTGTGTGACCCTGGGCAAGTCACTTAACTCCAAGTGTCCCCAGAGCAACCCCTTAAGACTAAAAGAAACAAGTAAGTTGTCCATCTGAATTAATGAAGGAATTTTCTATACTAGGAGTTCCCTATGCCAGAGAAATGACCAGTGTGGACAAAAATGAATAAGAAAAGAACATGTGAATTGTACTTCTGGGTATCCACTCATTATTAAAGTTCAACCACAGAATGCAAACTCTTACATCTGAACACTATGTATGATCTAATGACTTGTACATATGATACACTAATCTGGTCTCAGCCTTTTTGGGCAAACATTTGTACAGGGAGGAATGATTGCCTGGTTTTCCAGGAAAAAAACATTAAGACCAATTAATGACTGAATAACTGGTCTCAACTTCTATTTCAAGTACAATCCCTGAGACTAGATGTGTGAATTAATATGCAGGTGTGGATTTTATTTCTAATACTCATGGTTTGTTCATCACAAGAACTGGGTATTGTATTGGTAAGGCACTAAAATAAATGTGGACATGAAACTTTTATTAAAAAGTAGAAAATGTCCTCTGTCCTCTAAACTGTCTGCTAACCTGTCAGGTGACAAACATGTGCCAAGTGTTTCTTGTTCTGCTGGAGGTCATAGCCTGAAGCCATTCTGCATCTAGCATGCTGTGTGCACACAGTGGGTCCTCAATACAGGCCTCCCCAAGATAAATGAACCTCTTTGAAAATGGGCATGAGAAGAGGGCTCTGGGAACTCCAGGCTCCAAGGACACTTACACACTGGCAGAGCTCACAAATGAGAAAGGCTCCCAGGGTTGCTTCTTCGTGGTTGTCCTGAATGTCCACATTAATCACATGCACTGGCTGGCAGGTCTCTTGCTCTCTGGAATTTAAATCTAATTGGGAACACAATAACAAAGAAACATTAGAACCCTCAAGACGCCCAAGAAAATAGGAAAGTCCAGAGCAGTGCAGATTCTCCAAGGACAAAGAAGAGATGAGCTTTCTGCTGACACCAAGTCAGTGGGAGGCTCAAGTCCACAGAAGTCGGCCAGTTCTCCAAATCAGGTATTCCGCCCTACAAGGGAGTCTTGCTACCCCCAAGCCAACTTTCACACGGGATCCTTCTCTCTTACCAGACAAATTGCTTTCTGAGGCCTCCTGTTCCTGGCTCAGGCTATGCTCAAGAATCCCCCTTTCCCTAAAACGTTGGAGATGCACCAAGAAGTGGGGGCAACTCAGGAAACTCCACGTGCTTCCTCCAAAATCATAGGCCTCTGTCAGACACTGTGCTATATATATGCAGCGGAGATACTGGTGTACTATGGTACATCAGGCTGAAGGAGTTCCATCTCTCAAACACCAAATTTCCACTGTTCCCTTGCTAAGTTTCTGAAGATGATTCGACTCCCACATCATCAATCTGTGCCACACAGGACCCAGCTCCTTAATAACTGGAACTGGAAGCTTTTTGGATAACACAAAAAACACTCCTGATGGGTCAAGACTGTGCTCAGCCCCAATAAGTGAGCTCCTATGAAACAGGGTTGTTAAATTCCCAAACGATGCATTTGGGTTACAGTCCCAATCTGGTCTGGTGGGATCAAAGAAAACAGATTCATTTGAAAGTCTCTGGACCTACATTTCCATACCTATAAAATGGACTGGTCTAGATAATCTCTAAGGTCCCTCCCTCCCAGCTCCAACAGTCAATTATTCAGGCCCTTGGTTTCCCTTCCTTCCCCTTTCTTGCTCTGCACTTTCATTTCAGTCTTTGACATTCATTTCTATCTGGCAATGAGGGCAGAAAGGCTTAGGTTGGGAAAAGGAAGAAGACATTACGTGAAATGAGAGTTGAGGGTCATGTGCGAATTTCACATGGCCAACAAAGCCCTGGCTGGCACCACTGGAGCTCTTACAGTTGACTTGGCCACCCTTCATCATTCTTTCTCTTCTTGTAGCACAACCATTAGGAACTGTGAAATCTCACTAGAACTTAGGATGGAGGCAGACACTATGTATGAGAGGATCTCAAAGCTGGTTCTCCTTGCTATGGCTTGCTGTTGGCTTTTAAAAACCCAGAGAAAATGCAGCAAACTGACTTGGAATGGGAAAGTACAGCAGAGAATAAATAAAACACATTGGTCTTAAAGTCCCTCAAATGGTCAAAGGAACCAATGAGGTCACTGTCTTATTTTTTCCTTTCTGCCTTGATTGTTGAATATTTTTCTTCCTTGGACTCTGCTTCTAACCAAGAACAAATGTCAAACAAATAAAGCAGATGTTAATTAATTAATGTTCTTACCTTCTACTACCTGGTCATAAACTCTCTCTTCACAGGTAAGGATGAGATCAAACAAGTCTTTACAGTTCTGGAATCTTTCTGGCCGGGGCTTGATTCTCTTATTTCTGTCCAACATATGCAAAATACCATTCTGTGTATAGCTAAGTGACTAGAGTTAAGGAACTCAGAATGAACACCTTTCCCTCATCCGGATCTTCTTTGCCCTTGTAGAGAAATCACTGGCCTAATTTTAAGTTACTTCACATTTAAGCAAATTACTCCTGAAGAGCAGAGAATTTTTAGTGCACATGTGAAATATATTTAAATAGGAGAAGCATTAATACTTTTCATCAGTCAATAACAATCTCTCCACCCATCAGCCCCAAGTCACACTTCATCCCAAATTCTTCAATGTTTTCCCTTCCAAGAGAAGCAGAGCCTTCCCAGGTATTAAGCCTGGGGGTATCTAAGGTGGCTTCAAGGAAAAGAAATGATTTGAAAGGCAGCATCCTGATGTGGGCACACCTGAGGCAGTAGATCACAACAGAATGAGCACTGGGTTTGAAAACTGGGTCTGGCACTTACTTCCTATGTGACAATGAGGGGATCCCTTTTCCCCTCAGGGTCTCAGTATCTTCCCATGTAAAATTGGGGGATTGGACTCAATGGGCCCCTGAGCTGCCTTCCAGGTATGATCTTATAGTAGTAATGTTACCTTGCTGCATTGTTCTTTTCTAATTAAAATTCTCCCATACCTCTCCCTGGTCATTTGTGGAAAAAGTACAAACTGTAGGCATCAAGAACCCCGGGTTTACATCCTGTATTCAGACACCTGAACTAGCAGTGTGACCACACGGAGGCTCAAATGGGGGAAATGATATCTATATATCTAAAAGGTTGTTATGAATCAAGTGTTCTGAAAACCAAGAATGAGACACTGGTGAATCATTATGAACATGAAGAATTCCTTGGCTCACACAGGAAACACGGCTCAGAATGAAGGGGTGGTTCTCTGCCACAATGCCTTGTCCTTTCCCTTTCTGGATTGAAGAAACCCACCTATTCTCCCATGGGAGGAAAGTCAAGTAAACTGAAGTTGACTGGAAGGACATCACCTCTGAATGAGTATACAGAACATTCTAAGATGAAGGTCCAAATGAGCTTTGTCACAAGAGAGAAACTAGAAATTTCTATCATCAACCAACATTTACATTTCACATTAGACTTTCTGAAAAAAATGATTCCTGTTTGACTTCAAAGAGATGATACTACCTTCCATTTGTACCACACAGCCATTTAAAGTGACCTTGAGTTGGTCCCCTGACACACAACCTAGATCCCACAACCTCTTTTTCAGAAAGCACACAGACCTAGTTTTTCTAACCTGAAGCATCTTGTCTTGGCTAAATTCTTTTTCTTCCTCCATTGAAACTTCAGGAGCCAATGCATAGCAGGAGAATGCACAGGAGAAAGGTGACCCAATTCCTAGTGTACATAGTAGGCATTTCATATCTGCTGAAATGAATTCCTGAAAACTAGATTCCAAATATGGCTGTCTCCCATCAGTAAATTAAAGGCATCAGTGAATGTTTAAGGAAATATTTCATTTGCAGTGAAGATTTAAAGGATCAAATGTTTTAAGTTACCCAGGGAATAGAGACAAGGTACAGCAAAGGGTTAGATTCAGTTAAGGGCAAATTTTAAGAATAAACAGAACATGAAAATCCCAAGATGTTAGATCTTGAAACATAAAAATTAAAACACAGGGCAATTTTTAACCTAGAGTACACAACATTTTCCTGAAACCTCTCATAAGTAAAGAACTTAAGTTATAAGGAACTGAGGAATGTCTGGGAGTGAAGGGTCCAAGGCAAGAGAAGTAACTTCATCAAGCACCTGCCTTTAAGCAAGACCGCTATTTATGCCACTTAGAACAGACATATTTTTAAAACATGATGATGAGGAGGAAGCATCTCCAGGGTTGGAGAAGCTCATTTATATCTCACCTATTCTTCCATTTTCCTTTCCAACAAATACAGCTTCTGGAAAACGGAGAATTGGTGAGAATTTAATATCCTATATTTAAGTCACTTAGAAAGTTACAAGCTCACCATTAATTCTGCTTTAGAGAAAGAGATTACATTTGTTTAGGAAAAGTAAGACAGTTCCTTCCCCCTGAATCTCAGTTGTCATTAAAAGTTATATTAGGGGCAGCTAGGTGGCTCAGTGAGTAGAGTGTTGGCCCTGGAGTCAGAAGGACCGAGTTCAGATCCGTCCTCAGACACTTAAAGTAAACACAAACAAACAAACAAAAAAAACCTAGCCATGTGACCTTGGGCAAGTTACTTAACCCCAATTGCCCTCCAAAAAAAGAAAGCAAAAAATAAAAAAATAAAAGTTATAATTTGTTAAAACTAACTCACACTGGTGTGGAATCAAATTTCTATATTCTAGGATAGTGGACAAACTGGCTTTTGAAATAAACTTATTTTTTAACAGCTAAGCTAGGATGTAACTTTGAGCACTCTTCGGTCCAACTGTCATTAGCCATTCAGCCTCCAACCCTGTGTTCAGATGCATCAGAAAGCCATTAGTCTCAGAAATGAAACTCTACAGCACAATCTAAGTGGGGAAGGTTGGAATTTGTTTTTGTTGGTTAGGAAAGAAAGGGTCAGTCAGTGTAGATAAGATGAAGGACGAGTTTTTGCTTCAGTCACCTCTGACTGGAGTGCCAAACTGGGGTAAACATGCTGTCTCTTAACAGTCTCACCAGCCAGTTCCCCAACCCAAGAGACTCAGATTGTTCTGCTAAAGCAAACACTTGCTTTAGTCCTCAGGCATGTGGCTGGAAAGCAGTTTAGTTTACATTCCCACCAAGATCCTGGCTCTACAAGGAGCCATTCAAACACAGTAGGCTCAGGGGAAGTGTGATCCTGACAAGACACTACCTTAGCAGAATCAATTTAATTTGGGTCCCAAAGCTACATCAAAAGATCCCCTCCTGGCACCTTTACCACCCCCCTACCCCTGCCCCAAAAATCCCTTTAATGGCAACAATGCCAAATTACTTGTTCCTTTAAGTTTTGTAAGCTTTCTCACTCCACCTCTATTCTCAGAGATAGACAGTATCTATTATATTATTTCTTCAATATTTTTAGGATTTCTTGAGACCCTTTTAGAAAGACAGTCTGGAATATTAGGGAACCAGGACTAGAGATGACCAATTTCAATCACAGGTTCATGATCTTGCTTTTCCCATTATAAATTTTTTAAGAGTTTTAAAAGTTCTAATATATGGTGGAAACTGCATTCAGGCAAGCTGCAAACCCAAACCCATGTCAGGTAGATGCATGCTACGCTAAGATACAAGCTTCATTTCTGGTGTGCTTTCAGAAAAGTACAAATATTGCTTAGCACTGATTCTACCAAAGGGAGATAATATTACTGAGAAAAAGAGGAAAAAGTATCAGCCTTCACATGCAAAAATCAAACTAAATGATGCCCCGTCAACAGGCACACTTTGAGATTTGCCTAGTGTAGATGCAGCTAGTTAGGGCATTTTGGTCCTATCTGAGGCTCCAGAGCTGAATAAATTCATCAGTTAAAAAGGAGTCAAACCCAAAACATTGGTCTCAGCAATGCCCCAACTGAAACAGGACTGACTTTCACTGACCCGTGTTTACATTGCCACTAAATAAAGCATACAACCTAAAAGGAAGCCTCTAGGGAATGATAACACTATTGTCATAGAGACCTGGAATAAAGTTCTATTAAAGCCCTTTATATATGTCTTCTAGTATTATTTCTCCCCCATTAGATTCCTAATAGCTTGGTAAAGATTTGAAGTGATATGTATTTTTACGTTCTATGAAAAGTGAATTAAAAAAAAAATCAGTGAATCATGTAATTAAGGAAGAAAAATGTCAGGTTTTATGATTCAAAAAGGAAGCTCAGTTAGTTTAATAATATGCACACAAAGATAATGGCTTCTTGGGATGACCTTCTGAGCAAGTGCTAAAGGCTAGTGTGATGTTTTTATAAATAGGTTAGGTGCACTATAAAGTCCCAGAAAAGTTAGAACCACACACACACACACACAGACACACAGACACACACTTTAAAACTCACCAATTTGATTTCTAAGGACATAGAAAAGTAACATTTAAGTCTCTCTCCCATTTCAAACCACAAGGGGACCCAGTAAAAATACAGGCTATGAAGACAAGGAATATTAGGATAATCTGGCAACATAAGAATAACACAAACTTTTTTTATTAAAAGGTCAGTTTATATCTTAATTTGAAATGGAATTTCTGCTTTGGTGATAAGGTATATAAAAGGATGGCAGAGAAAAACAAGTTAGGCACAGGGCAGAAACCTATTTCAATTCAAAATAACTGAATCTGAATAACAAGATTCCAACAAACCCTTAGTGTAAGGGTAGCTCCAATGAAAGGAGGAGGGGGCTGGGGCAGTTATATTACCATGGATATAGTTTTGTATAGCTGTGTGACAAATAAAAAATTTCAATGAAGACTTCCAGGTAAAGGAAAGTAACCCCCCGCCCCTACCCCCAGCCCATCCTACAGAGGACAGGGTGTAGGACTCAAGAGCTCAACTTAGCAAAGCTCTAATACATGTGGGCATTTGTGTAATGGAAGGACATTCAAGTATCTTATGGTTTTTAAAATTTGAAATTAGGAGACAGACACCTCTACAAACCTTTCCTTTTGGAAGTTCGATAGCAAAATAACTGAATTTTACAGCCCTAAAAGGTGTGGGCATTGTCACAAAGAGCCAAATTAAAATTCAAGTACAGTTTTCAGTTATTTAAAAACATTTTATTCAATGGTAATAACAGAGCAGCATGTAACAAAAATACTCCTGGGGCCCAAGGCACTGCTGAATATACCAAGGCTAAAAAAACAAAGTCGAGCCACTAGGGCAAACCATCCAGTGCCAGCATCTGGGCAGGATTCTAAAGGCCTGCTCTGAAGTTATAGAATCTTCACAGCACCATTAGGGGTCTGAGAACCTTCTTGCTATCACCAACATAAACCTACTTGGAGTAGGCCTCAGTGTCAAAAGTTCAGAAAAAAGGAACAAAAAGGAACAGGGCATCCCTAATCTGGAAAATATTTTAAGCCCATGAAACTGAAGCTAGATTTATCCTGAGCTCAGATAAAAGCATGCACCTCTTCACGGATCGAAGTCCAATAGAATGGAGGAATCACATGGCATTGTATCATGAGTCTTTAGTCAGTCACTTAAAAAAAAAATTTTTTTTATGCCCATTTACCTAAATAGAAGTGGTCCTGACCAAAGTGTTACTTATCAAAGAGTTCCCTTTTGCACCAAAAGATAATGAATTATTCTACTCAGAGGAATATAAATGGGATGTCATGTTGTATAGTTTCTAGGCTCCACAGGAGAAAAATATTCTGTGGATGTGAAACATGGGCATAACAAGACAAGGGAGAAAGAGCACAGACACACAAGACGGCAAGGTGTCTAGGACACCATGTGACAAGTGAGTCTCACCTAATAATGGGAGGACAGAAAGGGAGAAACATTGTTCTTTTAATTCTGGCACTGAATGTGTGGCGGTTCCTTTAGTCCTGTACTTGCCTGCTATGAGATTTACTGGTGAACTCCCAAGCACTTGAACAGTACGCTATTCAGACTGGACAGGACATGTCTGGACTAGGACCCTATCTTCAATTTGAAGTGGTGTAACCTAGGGCTGGACAATCACAGCTCATTAATAAAGTGTGCCGATGTACAATCCTCAGGATGAAAAATGTAGGTTCTCACTTAGTGGTTAAAGAAACAAGATTATATCTAAGAAATCAACATCAGAGTTTATGAGGTAAATAGAAAAGCAACGATGAAAGTCTGAATTTGTTTAGTAGAAAGAAAATAGGGGGGGGGGGGAGGGAACAGCAGGGGGAAGGTCAGCTCCTCCAGGCAGACAGAATGTGAAAAGACATTTGAAAAACACACAGCAGGGCCATTTGTGCAAAAGGAAATTCACTCTTCCCTAATTCCTAATTATTTTTTCTATTGTTCACTGCCCTTTCCTCACTGCCTTCCAAATACTTTATTAATTCTTCATGGAGATTTTAGCAGGAGGCCAGCCACCAGGTTCCAATTAATTAGCAAGAGAACAAACTTAACCCCAATGCAAGAAGAAACCTTGTTATCCTTGGCCAGCTAAGAGAAGGAAAAGAATGTCCCCAATGAAAGCCTCTAGCCTTCCCAGCAAATCATGAGCTATTTTTTACTAAACAACATAGCTACAGAACAGGTGATGCAACTGGAGGTCATTCATATTTATCCTGGTTAGCTCTATCTCAAGCCCCTGGGCTGGGACTTCAGTGCTAGAACACAAAGGGAGGCTAAAACATGTGACCACATTCCTCCAATTCAGAATCCCACGCTAGAGGCTAGTCATTGAAATGGAACGTACCTGACCTTCCCCCACCCACCAGACTGGAGCTACCCTAGCCTTAGAAATGCAAAAGACTTGATTTCCTTCCCTGATTACATTTTAAGGGGATAAGCCTGCAGTGTTTCCAAGTAGGTTCCTGTGATTAGACACAAAAATGCCAGAAAATCCCGAGGTGGGTCTCTGTCCCTCTGGAAGAATGGTAAATTGAAGCTACTTCTCGCCATACACCTGAGGGTTCAGATCCCAAAAAGAATGCAAATGAATGCTATCTGGGCACCATATGCCAAGGTTGAATAGAAGCCATACCTCTGGAAGCATTAGTCCTTATAACAATGAGGTAGGTCTGTTAGCCATTTGCCAGCATAGATTATTAAGCTGCAGTTTACTTAAAAAAAAAAAAACACATCACCAGAGTTTAAGAAGTTGCATAAATATCACAAAATGGCCACTGAAGAAAATTCAAAAACTAGTTATTAGTCAATAGTAATTGTTAAAGAGGAATAGTCACAGATGACCAATGGCAATAAAGGCCCTGAAACCTGACCTCTAAGAGAGGAGGAGTTTCTATGGAGGATGATAATCAGAGAAAGAAACTCTCCATCGTCTGGCAGCCACGAAGATCAAAGATCACAGTGCAGACAAAAACACCCTTTTTTCCCCTCCAAAAACACCTTTTTTGCTCATAAAATATCTGTCATCTCCTTTAGCCACTCCTGGTTTGTATGTCTTGAGGGTTTTTACACAGTAAGCACCTTGTGCTCTTAGCAAAAACATGTAGTTCAGTGCCAGATGTTGTACACTATAAACACCAATCTTCTCCCCTGGTCACGGTCCCTTCTCCTACAGCCTAAAACTGCCCATTTTTGGTGCGTGCTCTGCTTCCTAATCTGTGCAGCTATATGTAGTAAAAAAGAGATTTTTGTTCAATTGTCCACAATAATTTAACCTAGCCATAAAAAAAAAAAAGATTCACTATACCTGGATTTGGTCATCATTCCTCTGCTTAAAAAAAAAATTAATGGCTTTCCACTGCCAAGCAAAATCCCAATTGCTCTGCTTGGCACTCAAAGCTTTCCATCATATTACGGACTTTTGAAGCCTTCCATGCCCCCACCCCACCCCAATCCCATCCCAGAGTGAAGTGTCATCCTCCTTCCCTCTTTGTTGAGGAAAGCCTTTTTCCCACCCCCTTTGTGAGAATCCCTAAGCAGCCTTGGAAGCCCAATCCAAAGGCTGCCATCTCCATTTTTTATATACCTTGGTCCCCCAAAGACAATCCCTCTAGCTAACTTTCGTCTGCTACTTCACCAAGTCCTGTGTTTTGTAACTCATTAATACACTTATATGTGACCTCGTAACACAGCATTAGTATCTTATCTCCCTAACTGGGTTATAAGCATATGAGACTGTGGGCTGGGAATTATCTTAAGAACTGGGCTTGGAACATAATGATTTCTACACAGAGGATGTTTAATGTTTGTTGAATGTATCTGTATGTAAATACCTGATTACAAGAACATTTACTTCTCACTGGACAGTAAAAAAAAAACAAAAACAAAAAACTATAGGCTTATAGTTGGGAAGGTACCCAAATCACTTACGAAGAAACTGAGGCTAAAGTAAAGTGACTTGCTTCAAGTCATTTAGGTGGTAAGTGATGGAAGAAAGATTTTAAGACAAGACTTATGCCTCCAAATGCATGCAGTCATCTTCACCCTGTACCACAGCTATTCAATGTCAGACTTAGGGGTGTCCACAAAAAGGGGGTACTTTTGAAATGGCGTGACTTTTCCCAAAGTGAAAGCGATAGTACATCTCTTAAGCATAACACCGTTAAGGGGGACTTTCTGAGAAAGAAAACTCCAGAACGAATCATGTGTGGCAAACAACCTCCACAAAAATACCAGCCCCAAAGTGATGGTGGTGTACTTTAGATTAGCCTATCTTGCTTTGACTTCCAAGTTTCAGTTGGCTACAACACATTTTCCATGCCAAAAACAGGTATCTCAAATACATCCTCAGATACTGTCCCTTGAAAGAATTTAGGACAATTCACTGAGAGAGAGATGAAAACAGCCAAACAGCTGATTCACCCCTACCCCCCACCAAAAAAAGTCTAGCAGGTAGCAGCCACTCCTCATGGTACTTTAAAGACTGTCCAGTAATAGAGAATTTTCAAAAAATCAAAGAGTTTGGGGAACATTGCAGAGCCCAGTGAAGACATTCTGAATAAACAAGGCTCAAGGGTTAAGGGTCTTTATACTGATATAACAATGGCCCTGTCCTTATGTAAAAGACAAAGTCATGGGGTAATTGTGCATGCCAAAGACAAATCATCTAAGGAATCCATGCTAAAGAAGATGTGGAAAGGGATAAGGCACAGAAATGTGCCAGAGGACTGAAAAGACAGTGTGCAAAAATACCTACAGATCCTATCAATGCTGTGATTCTATTTTATGCATGAAATAAAGCAAAATTCTATGCAGAGCAAAAAGCAGGGTTATCAGTGAAAAAGCCTGCCCTGAACAAAGATGTTTGCGTACAGAAGAGAAGAGGCAAAAGACAAAGTGTTCGGGACCAGAATACCACCCAGATGAAGCCTGGAAGCCCAGAAAGGAAAACCCCATGGTACTTTCTGGTCTGCAGAACCCCTCCCTCTGGCAAGTCATCCTCACACCTCCAAGTTATAGATGAGATTCAGTGTAGTGACACATTCATTATCTGCCACCCAAAAGAATGTACTTATGTGGACTCATCACTCAGTGCTGACTCTAGAATATAAGAAAAATGTTGCCTATCTCCTATTAAGAATCCACTAGCAAAGGCACCCCCCACCCCTGCTCATACCCATTTAGGACCAGGCAGAAAACCACTCACAAAGCATCAGGCTGCTCCAGGGCTGCCTCACTGACATGCTGTATTGTCCATCCCGGCTCCTGCCTGGGAACCTCTCTCAACTCCCTATCCTTTCTTCCAGAGCAGCAACAAAGCTTTCTTGAGCTCTCACTGATCCCATCTCTGAAGCCAGCCCAATGCATTCCCTGTGTACTTTAGGTTACAAAACAACTGTCAAGGGAGTAAAGAGTAGTAAAAAGTTCATGCTCCCTAATAATACAGACAACATCATCAATTGAAATTAGACAAAAGCACAGGCAAGGGAGAAATGATAATGAAAAGGGGAACCTAGGAAGTCTTGAGGTAAAAATAAGCAGTGTGTGTTAGGTAAATGAGATGGGTACCGAATAGTGGCTAAAGGATGAGCAAAGTAAAGAGCTTCCCTAAGTGGGGGAAACAGATTAACCCACACAGAGTTACCAGTGGTCTTTTTAATTTATGTCAAGTCTTTCATAAGAACACTTCCCAACTGATGCGTGTGTACAAAAGCCCTGTGAAACCGGGAAAATGCAGGTGTTCGCCCAAACTGCCAAGAAAGAGAAGTGAAATCACTCAAGCCTGCCAGGAAAACAGGACCAGACACAGACCTAGCTCTAATGTTGTGTACCCTGCCACTCAAGTCAAGAGCACTGGGAGTTACCCATGTTATCCAGTCAAGGCTCCAGGAGTTTTCTCCATCTGTTCTCCAATAGAAACACAGGAAACCTCTGGGAGTGTGAGGAAAGGGTTGAATTGGCTTACTTTCAGTTCACCTGCAAATTGGCTTAGCCTGTCTAGTCCCTTCCCCAACACACTCCTCCACTACATAGGGTTTCCTTCTTGTGTATTCTCAAGTTTTACTGGGTTTTTTTTTTAAAGTTTTCTAATTCTTCCATAGCGAAGAATCTTGAAATAGTGATATTATTAACACAGGGTAACACTGATGGTTAAGCCAGACTAAAACTATGAAGGTTGGCCATCAACTAAGTATTGCAGCACAGGTCCCAAAGATCACATATGCTTTGAGAAAGGTCCTGGTATCTAAAGTCCTCTTCCTCAGTATAGCAACCAGATTATAACCATTGAGTTTATTTCATATGGAATTTGGAAACTTTATGGTTCCTACTTTATTTCCTTCCTATGGTCTGCCTATGGTTATTGTAGTAACTGGCTAAGAATAATGTTTAACAGAAACATAAAATGTCACCAAACTAACAAGAACTCATTTTCGAACTCTATTCAGAGGTTGGGAACCTGCAGCTCCTCTAGGTCCTCAAGTGAAGCCCTTTGACTAAATCCAAATTTCACAGAACAAATTCCCTTAATAAAAGGATTTATTCTGTAAAACTTGGATTCAATCAAGAAGCCCCACCCAAGAATCTAGAGGGTCACATGTGGCCTCTGAGGCCACAGATTCCGGACCCCTGCAATATAAATGCTAAGATTTTATTTCTTCAAAGCACCAAATTGTTCTCTACCCTAATGGTGCCCTGGGTTTAACTAGAGTGTTTCTATGTCCTTTAAAATAAAACAGGGTGATAGTACTTCAACAGTAAAGTGTTATCTAAAGTAGTCTGAAATGGGCACTATCCTATGACGTCATCCTCCTTCAACATCATCCCAGGAGAGTTGGATGAAATAAAGATTTAGACAGCTCTAGGGATCTAGAACCCAGGGGTTAATCTATTTTCATCTGACAATTTGTTACGAGAACAATTACAACAGCTTGGAAATTACTATTTTCCTGAGTGTTTCAAGGTCTTATTAAAAATAAAACAAAATAACATATACCCAAAACCCAGGAAGTTCAAACCACCAGAGATTTTTTTCCCCAATGGTTTGGTAGGACTGAAAACGCCCGCATAATGATTCACAAACATAACTCTTCCCCTTTCTTTGATGAGGACTCACAGCTTCAGATAACCAAGAATTGGAATTCTATTCACTCTATAGGGACTCTTTAAAGGACTCTATGAACTAAACTGCTCTGGGTATTTTTAACAAAATAAACACAAAATGTCATATATTCAGATTAAATATTTCAAACTTCTTGGGGGGCACTTAAAGCATTAATATAGCACAATATTAAGATTTGCTTTCCTCTGATGAAATTAATCTGATTAGCAATTACGTGTCTTTAGGCTACCAAATGATGATTATAAGACCATCCTTACACATTACATAGTGGCTCAGCAGCACATGGTACTGACCATAGGGAAAATCAGAGAATGTGGCAAAAGAGTGGAAGAAAATTCCCTGGAAGAGGTGGTAGCAGATATTCCCTCCAAAAGGTCAGCTGTTTTTATTACTGCCTAACCTAAAAAAGTATGAGAAATGGGAAATCATTTGTCGAAAGAGGGTTTTAACTAATGTATGTTTTTTAAAAATTGTCTAGGCTTCCAAAAATATAATTCTTGAGAATTCTGTAAGAGATCAAATAATGGAATAAAACTGGGATAATTTATTCATATCAGTTAATCCATTCAACCTAAGAGTAGCATGGGGCTTAGACAAAGCCAATCCAAATTCACCTTAATTGCCCTGCTATAGGTAGGGACCCTATGTTGACTTAAGGAATCATCAATGGTCATACTTAAATGCCCTCAGTAAGTCTGGTGCTTGTGACGTTATTACAGCAGAGCAGAATCCTGCAGCTCCTCAGAGCCACCAGGTCTCTAACTCATATTTACTGTGAAATAAGCTCGTTATTTTTCAGGCTGCTCACCCTGAAACACCAGGCCAACCATTAGAAAGTGATTGCTAATGGCACAGAAGCCTCAGGTGCTACCTGGCGCCACTGATTAAAGTGGAAGCACTGAAGCTTGAGGAAGAAATTCCTCTGGAGCCATCCATGTTCAAATCCTGGGCCCAACCAGTGGTCTGATTTTGCCAAGTCATTCAACCTCTGTTGGTTCAGGATTTTATCACCTATAAAGTGAGTGGACAGTACAATCACTCTCAGTTTTAGAACTGAGCTTAAGAAAGGAAATGTACTATCACCACAGGTTCAATGACTGTCCTGAAGCACAGATCAACTATGAATAGAGAGTACAAATACAATCTCCAAAAAATTTCCAGCAAAGGACAGCTAAATAGTTGCAGATCAAGAAGCAACTAATAGAACCCAAACCTGCCAAAACAAAGAGGGACCCCAGTGGACAAACCACTGCATCTTGAGTCAAGAATACAGTTGTGACCCTGTGTGAGACATTTAACCTGGATTCATCCTAGTTTCTTCTTTTGTAAAATGGGTATAAGGCTACCTATCTCCCATGCTTGCTGTGAGGCCCAGATGAGTTATTTCTAAAATGTTGTAAGCCTTAACAAACTACATATAAATGCAAAGCTATAAAAGCCCTTGGTAAATCTTAAAAGTGCTACATAAATTTTCATTTTTCAAGTTAATAAAAAGACAACAGTAAAGATCATGCCAGGAGATGCTGCTTAGCAGCAGGAAGTTGTACAATACAACTTTTAAAGGACATCTCCTACACTATGGTACTCCACACCAGAAGCAGCAGTGCCTCTGGCTCCTGTTTTTCCCAAGAGTTGAACTGCATTCACATTAATCATTCATGCCCTCACTGGGTCATCCTTGTGACACATTTGGGAGTCTACTAGTTAGGGCTGAAAGTACAACCTGTGATCAGGGACCAAAGGCAATACCTAACAGCCTCAGTTAACTATGACTTCTGACATCCAATTTTGATATTATTCACTACACAGAAGCCAGAACTGTGGCCCATTATATTCTAGTTATGTGAATTCAAAAAATTTAGGTTCATAATAAATAGGTAATAATTTGTAAGCTATAACAGCTAAAGGCTGTTAAATGTAGTACTAGGGCTGTATTGAAAGAGTTATGTATACAAAGGCACAGTACTGAAGATTCTCATACCCAAAGTTCAATTCTTGTAGAATTTCTGAATAACTTGCTAGTTTCTATGCAAGACAGAGGCAGTATCAATGGTTTTTTTTTTTTTTTTGCTTTTTGGAGGGCAATTGGGGTTAAGTAACTTGCTGTAGTGTGTGTGTGGGGGGGGGTGTCTAAGGCCAGATTAGAACTCAGATCCTCCTGACTGTGGGGCCAGGAGTCTATTCTCTGCAATACCTAGATGCCCCGGCAGTATCAATTTTAAAGGAAATAGTCTTCTCTAATCTCTCTAGTGTCAAAAGGGGAGAAGAGATGTAATCTTTTTATCTGATAAAAGGATTTAACACCATTACTTCCTCAGTTTACTCGATGAAAAAAAAAAAGCCTTAAATCTCTATGTAAGCCAGTAGCTTGTATACAAGTTAAAAAGTATTGCCAAATGTATGGTCCAGAACCTACCTCTAATAAGATAGATCACAAGATTTAAAACTAGAAGGAAGCTCCCTTAAATCGAGTATCTCATTCAAACCCTCACTTCCTCAAGAGGAAACCTGAAGGCTAGAGAAGGTTAGTTAATTGCCCATGGACAAAGAGGTCAGTAAAGTCTGGATTTGAATTCAGGTTCTCTTGACAAGAGATCCAGGGATCCTTCCACTAAGTAATGCAGCAAATACACACACACAGCCACTCTTATTGTGCTTTAAATATATTTAAGTGTATAGAGAGAGATCACAAATTTTATTCATTTATCAGACTAGTAAATTTGCTTTACTATACCCAAGCCTCTTCATCGATTTTTAAAAAGCTAAGGCATGAATTTTCAAAGACTAAATGAGGCTTGACTAGATGTTTTGAATAGAAAGCACTTTTAAACAACTTTAATAGATTAACAAATGAGATTCATTTATCTACACTGAGGAAAATAAGCTGGCTGGTTCTTGAGTGAGAATCTGAAATCTTTTGAATAGCTCCTCTATGAGAGTTGGATTTTGGGGTCTCCTCTCAGTAGCTAGATTTGTGTTTCATTTCACAATCCACTTCTCTCATTCCCTAAGATACATTTCCACACCTCCACCGAGAATACCTGTTGTGCCATCATTCTATTATGAAATTAAGTGAAGGATGATTGTAAAATTTCCTAGGTAGTCATTTTACTCCCAACAATTTATTCTGAAAAGGAATGACATCTGTGTAGTTCTAAAACAGACCAGCACCCAGACAGCTATTACACTAGGTAGAAAACGTCATCCATACAAACCAAGAGTAATAAGCTCATTTCCTTACATATCTAGTCTAGCTGTGAACATGGAACTGAGCTTTGGAAGCTAGATGGCCTTGTCCAAGACTCTGGCTGCTGAAATTTTTTTTTTTTTAAGCAATTGGGTTTAAGTAACTTGCTCAAGGTTACACATCTAGTTATTTATGTGTGGGTGCTAAGTAACTGAGGCCATAACTGTGAAAGTCTTTAAAAAAGCAAAAGATTGTTTCAACTTACCAAATCTAACCTGTTTTCAAATTAATCATTTATTAGGTACTTAGGTCAGGAGTTATCTGAAAAATATGCTATTGGCTTGGGCATTTGCTTTTTAACAATATTCGGTGGCACTCTTTTTAAAAAGGTATGTTCATCCAAGAAAAACAAGATAACCCAATGAACTTGTCATGTTCTTAAAAAAATACAACTACTGGGGCAGCTAGGTGGTGCAGTGAATAAAGCACCTGCTCTGGAGTCAGGAGAACTAGAGTTCAAATCAGGCCTCAGACACTTAACACAAAAACTAGCTATGTCACTTAACCCCAACTGCCCTGCCCTCCTCTCCCCCTCAAAAAAACAAAAACTACATGAATGTTCCAAGGGATGGGAAGGAAAGAGCACAGGATTGTCCAAACCCTGCCTCCCACCCCCAATATGCATGTTACTTAATATTGCCCAAAATAAGCAGTCAGTTGGGGGGGTGGCATATGCATACATATTTAGTGTTCTGTATACATACACAGAGACACAATTCATTTTCACTGCAATATAATTTGTTGCAAAGGGGTTTGATCTGCATTGCATAAAGCAAGGCACCACAATTTAAAGAGTTCAGTAGAAATCTGTGAATACTGACGTTGATCTCAGAACAGAAAAGTCAACAGGTTGTTCATGTCTCAGTAAGATGTAGTATGTAATGTGTAACAAAGGTATATTGGGATATAAAAGTGACAGTGTAAAAAAGCCTTATGTAGTACCTTGAACTGACTTTACTATTATGACTAAAGAAAAAAAAGATGGTTTCACTCCTACCACTCATTTCTATTAATGTCAATATATTTTAATAGTGGCAAAAATGCACCATCAGGTAACGTCACTTGGGAGAAAAAAAAAACATGGTAAGATGATGTTTTTTACAACAGATAACTGTAATGCTTATTAAATGCAACTTTTATGGAAGTACAGGACTCCAGTGGCAGTGTTGAAAATAGACAGAACTGAACAAAAGAATCACAAAGCAGCAAGGAGTCTTAACAATCCCAAGTGCAACGTAGCCTATGAAGTGAGAATCTGGAGACAGATGTACACAGAGACCATCTACACTGAGCCAATAGAAGAACAGTTGTCCCACTTGTGCCCAGTGGGTGGCCTGAGTCAGAGATGCAGACTTAGCCAAGGGAGGAGTCCCAATGTTGTTCTCCATACCAGAAGAGAAGGCAAGCAACACAAGCCTTCACTTCTCAGGGCCTATAGCTCAATAACCATAAAACTGTTCAACTGACATGAATTGAGATGAGGGGCCCCTCAAGGGAGTGGACAACCAAAAGATACAGAAAAACTTTCGGCTGCCTATTAACACATGGCAAGCAAACAAGTACAGAGAAAAGGGATTAAAAAAAGTCAACAAAATGTATGACAGAAAAAAAAGATGGGCTGCTCTCATGATGACAGAAAGAGAAAAATCAACAGATGGCAGCCATGGTCAATTGGTTATCCAAAAAGTTTCAAGACAACCCAAAGGAAGGTGCTTGGCCTGCTGCCTGACTGCAAGTTCATCTACATTAATGAGGCTACAGATATACTGGGGCAAGTTACAAAACTGAGCCATAGCAAATATGCTGTAAACATCATTAACATTAATGTCATGGAAATCCTTTGTTCAGGCTGTGATGACCAAGGAATCACATGCTAGACACATTACCAGGGCAGGTATCCTAGTAAATGCTCATGCTAGCTTATCTGCACATTTATCTAAGCAGCTGCATGAATAAATTGCCAAGAACTAACTTAAGCTATTGGCTCATGGAGTTGGTATGTGGAATATACTTTGCAAAAAATTAAAAAAAAAGGGGGGGCCCCGAAACTTTAGTCATTTACTAACTTACATAACGGGTATTATAGATGGAGATGTTAAAGACTATAACTGACATGGAACCAAAAAGGCATGGTTCATTGTCTTCAAGTTGTAATGCAAATATCCAGAGGGGTTAACCACATCTGAGTTCTAACCACATCTCTTTTCCTAGCAAAGTGGTGACAGCAATTAAATTCCTAGTCCACATAGCTTATCACTAGAATAAAAACTGGACGATCAAGGCAGAGTTGCCTTTGGTCCAATGGTGCTAAAATGATAGAAGTCCTCCCACAGTGTTTTTTTTTTTTTGGGGGGGGGGTGGACACACAACATTTTTTCTATCTGCTAAATGAAATTAGCCTCTTTTCTAATCTTGGTGATTTCTAGAGGCATTGATTTAGGAAAGTATCTAACAACTTGATAAAAAGTGGCTCTGGGGGCGGCTAGATGGTGCAGTGAGTAGAGCGCTGGCCCTGGAGTCAGAAGGACCTGAGTTCGGTTCCGGCCTCAGACACTTAATGCACACACAAAAACCTAGCCGTGTGACCTTGGGCAAGTTACTTAACCCCAATTGCCCTCCGAAAAGCAAAAAAAAAAAAAAAAAAGTAAAAAGTGGCTCTGAGTTACCAAAAGGATCAAATAGGTAAAGAACTTCAGTGCTTGTCCCAGAGAAGTGGACACCAGCAGCTTTTAATTTTCTGTCTATTCATTACTCAAAGTGGGATGCTGGGTGTCCTACTTGAAAATTTAAAAAAAAAGGGGGGGGGCAGCTAGGTGGTGCAGTGAATAAAGCAACCAGCCCTGGAATCAGAAGGACCTGAGTTCAAATCCGAACTCAGACACTTAAAACACACACACACACACACACACACACACACACACACACACAAAACCTAGCTGTGTGACCTTGGGCAAGTCACTTAACCCCAGTAACCCTCCAAAAAGAAAAAAAAGAGAAAAAAAAACAACAAAATGCTAAAGCCTGAGTCAGCTCCAGCACCAACCCATCGGTGTCCTAGGAATGCAACCCGCCTTCATACCGAACAGGGCCATTAATAGCCTCAACAATATTGTACCCTATGTTTTAGAGAAGACATCAAAGGGAGCTGCAAGAGGAATTTACAATTTGGCAAAATAGTAAAATTATCAATTCGCTAACTTGTATGAATTCTCATAGGCTCCTTTATTATCTGTAATTAGGACTGATCTCTTCAAGGTATTAGTAATGTGCTCCAAAGCACCTGGATAGGTTTGTGGAAATAAGCAAACACTATTCCCTACAATCAACTAGTTAGAGTTCCAAACAATCAACAAATGTGACAGAAATCTGCAGATCTAAACCAAATTGGACTCATTTTTGGCAAATTAAAGCCAAAATTATGCTTTCTAAATGCTAAAAACAAAAACCCTAACACTTGGGAGTACAGTATTATGCTCTATTTACTACTGATTCTAATTTTAAGATATGTTCATTTGTAAAGCTGATTAACTCCCTTCTCAACATATACAATGGATGGGGAAAGACTAGCTGGTTCAAGACTTGGTGAAAAAGACCAGGGAGTAAATAATGAGGCAGAAATTAGAGATCAAAGGATTATCAAGGAATCTAGCAACAGAATACTATTCATGGTTTTAAAATACTAGAAAAATTACGGAGTGTGAACAAAAGGATGGAAGACAGAACCTCTAAGGAAATATTGAGTCAGTGGAGTGTGGCTTGGATAAGAGAAGGGTTACTACAATGTGATTCAGGAGGCTTGAGTCATTTCAAGCATCATCATGAACAATGAGAATGACGGGATGATCACTAACCATCTCTAAGAAGAGGAAACGGGCTTCAGTTGCTAAAGTTTGGTTAGATTGAAGATGAAAGCCTAGAATTACCAACCAAGTTACTAACCAGGGTCATAGAATGTGTCACTAGTGTTCTTAAAAGTTGACACCTGGGCAGTGTGTTATGCATTCAGCTTGGAACCTAGGACCTAAACCTCAGAGATGCCTTCCCCCTCCTATCATTGAAGAACATACTTTATCTTGTCTTTTCTTCCTCCACTTCAGACTAAGGTGTGTCTGCTGAGGTAGTGAGCAGAAATAAGCCCAACAACCCATGTCCACGTGCCCTTAAATAGTAAAGAACAGCCTTGGTGTCAGACAAGGAATAATGAAGTGCCTCCCTCCTATCAAGGTGCATCACTCTGGAGTTGGAAGGAAATAGATATTGTCAGATAATATGTATCATCCTTAAGGCTGTTATATGAAAGGGTTTGGGAGTTGGGGCTGAATCAAAGGGAAAGGACAGTATTTTTTTAAAAAGGCAACAAAATCTGGACATGGAAAGTAAATTCAAAGGACTAATACCTCACCTATCCAGATATACTAAACTCCATAAGGTAGGCCAACTGCAAACTTGTATGTTTTACCTCTAATCATCAAGTAATTTAATGTGGGTTTGTTCATGACAGATAACATTTATGCAGTCTGTTTGATTACTTTAATTTCTAATACATTAGGCTTCTCAAATCCTAAATTCATTAGAAATCATATTATCTGGGAGCTTATGGATAATTTTTTATCTTTAAAACAAAATCTAAGTGTTTTATATTTCAAAATGCTATATACATTTTATCATAACTACTCATTATTTGAAAGTCTAGTAACCTGTTTTAATGTTTTAAATGGCTACTGAAACATTACTTTTTATTTTTAAAAGGACACTAGGGGCACTTTTAAAAAGTCTTATTTTAACAGAATGTGTATTCTTAGAACAGAGGTGTCAAAACCAACAGCCCCTTGGTTTAGTGCCCCGTTTCTGTTTGAGATTAATACCACTGGTTTAGAAGCCCAGGTAGTACTGCCTCCATAAGCACCTAACCAGAGGAAACTGTCTTCATTTGCAATAATTCAGCACTGGCATCATGATGAGAATTTCTCTCCCCCTCCCCCCAACTTGACCCATGAGATGGCCAAGTCTCACCTATTTTGCTTACTATAATCATTCTGTTTATACTATAACAAAGGAAAAAAGAGCACTGGACTAGGATACCTAGTCCCTGCTCTGACACTTACTCACCATTCGACCCTAGGAAAGCCCTTTAATCCTTCATATTTTTTCTTCATCCATTAATAGGAATAATTCCTGCCCACCTCATAGCTGAGGCTCAAATGAGATGTATGTGAGATTAAGTTGAAAATGTTACAAGTGCTATGCAAATGTTTCCCAAATTCACATTTGCTAGAAGCAGGCAGAGTAGTGGGATAAAGAGCTGCCTCTGTGCCAGAGATGATCTGGGATCAACACCTAAATCTGACCCAAATGGGCTGTGACCCTGGGCAAGTCACTTAACATCTCAGTGCTCTAGGCAACTTTCTAAGGCTTTAAGCTGCAGAGATGATCTGGACCAGAAATGGGAGTATGAGGAACTCATGCCCGCAGGAGTTCCACATACCAGGGAAATCACAGGTCCAGGCCCCATCCTTAGCAAAATACAGCATTATTTTTATTAGCAATTCATTATTAAGACGTCATGGCTTACAAAGCATTTTCTATCCAGGAATCCAGGTAATAGGATTAGCATTATTACCCACATTTTAGAGAAGTTGATCCAGAGGCTGAGAGGAAATGGCTTGTCCTTGGCCACCCAGTCAATTTAAACAGATGGCATGCAAAACCCCATCTCTGGATTTCCAGGGCACAGCAGAATCACCCAGCTACTTAATCCCAACTGCCTCTAGTCAATCAATCCCTTTAAGAATGGAGGTTATGCTGGTTTCTGGCTCAGAGAAGGCCCATAAACTCTCACCTGCTCAGCTCAGCTATAAAGGTGTTAACTCAAAAATGTTTCCCTAACTATCCCCAAGATACTTTGCTGCTGCTGGACTGGGCAGCTCTCCCATGGATGATCCACCCCCACCCCCACCCCCACATACAGATGAGCACTGTCACCCTTTACCCTAAACTACCTAAAATAAGTTTACCAAGCTTCAGCCAAGGGCTTAATGAAAAGACAATTAAGTTATAGCTTTAAATTATTTTTCCTCCACTTATTTGAAATTGGCTATTGACTGATAGTGTTGCAAGCTTGCTCTTTATACATCTGGATGGTGAAAAAACATTATGGAACCATCTGGAACAGCAAATTTTAACTCTAAGGCCTATAAAAATTAACAAATATTTGATGTTCTTATAGGGATCTGGAAAAGAACCTCTCTACAAGAATACTCTCTACAAGTTATGGAAATAGCTAAGGTGAGGCAAGAAAGAAAACAGGACAAAGAAAAATTCAAGAATTTTAAAAGTTATTCTATTTTAAAAAGTGAACATTTCCACTTCTTAAGGCAATTAAGGAGAAACTGTTCTTACGGGAGCCTTGAGTAGACCCACCTCTCCCCTCTGGACAAGTGCTCAGCTGATTTTAAATCTGTGACAATCAAGGGTCAACACTTTCTTTTCTTAGGAGCCAATCTGAAATGTTTCCATAATAGGGAAAAATAATTTTAAACTGTAACCCAATGGCTCATTCCAGTGACAAGACAAGGTGGTATACAATTAGTACCACAGAGGACACCTAGTATGGTGGGGTTCATTTTAGACCTGCGTTCCAATCCAACTGCAGACACTAGCTATGTGTTCCTGGGCAAGTCATTTAACCTCTGTGCCTCAGTTTCCTAACCTGGAAAACGAAGTAGGTAATATTCTGTAGCCTCTGAGGGTCTCTTTTCAAGCTCTAAAACTATAATCCTAAAATCTATGTGGAGGATAGGATATGGGGCTCTCTAAACCTGTCTTCTCATTTGTAAAATGAAAACGGGACTTCTGTAGGTTTTAACATAAAAATCAAATTAGTGTAAAGTATACTGCAAAGCACTACATAAATGTCAACTTATTTCTTCAGTAATGAAGTCTTTTAACCTAAAAACCTCATCTTCTATTTTAAATAAAAGCACTTATCCTGGCACCCACCCCACCCAGTCCTAAAATATAACTTTGAAAATGAAGGTAATATAAAAGCTATCGTTTAATACCATTAGAAAATGTTATACTTAAGGGAAATGGATATTATTTGGAAATGAATGATATAAAAACCAAAGGTATTTAAAAATTAGAAAAAAAACCCCTTAACTTTGGAGCTATTCAATTCTTTTATGTCTAAACTGTCCCTATAAAGACAAAGCCAGCTTTCTAGCAGAATAGGAATTAAGCTCAATGCCTAGTTAGTGTCAAAATTGATTCAGTTCTACCTGTATCTATGTCCATTTCCTACTGAAATAGACCCTTCAAGTAATATTACAGCATGAGCCATGGAAGAGATGTTTCTTCTGATAAATTGGGAAGGGCAACTACGGAGTTCTTACCACTAATTCCAGGTCATTATTTTATACACACTGCACTGTCTTTGTTTCTGGAGGCTCTATGTCAGTTTCCTCTGAGGAAGGTGACTGGGCACCTGCTGCTTCATTCAGGGGAATGTTTGGTTGGATAGTCTTTTTTTCCACTAATCCTGTTTTTAAATATGCTGGTTTAACCACCACCTGGAAATCCCTCACCCTTATGTGGCCCATTTAATTTTCCTTCCCCTTTAAAATTTAAAAGTGGGGAAGGTGAGGAGGGGTTGCAGCCTTGTCCCAAGCAGGCAGTGAAGCACATGTGCAGTGAGTCTGTTAGGCGCACATCTGGGAAGCCTCTTTGGCCTGGCTGCCCGGCTTAGCGATTGACAGGAGATGGAGTTGCAACACACCTCGCCATTCCCAATCCGTGTCTGGTCTTGGATTTTTGCTTTGGTTTACCTCGGTCGCTTCCCCCATGCCACCTCAGCCTGATGTCCACCTCTGCAGCATCTCATCAAGGGCTGGAATGAATTCTTTTTTTGAAGAGATGTCACTTGTTTGACTAGGTCAAAGGATGTACTGGAGTGGTTTAGTCAAAAAACCACTCACCAAATACCAAAAATAACGTTATCTGTCAAGCCCAGTCTTGTCCTTTGCCTTCTATCCCTCCCACCCCCACCTAAAAGAACAGAAACCCCACTTCCGAAGAAAAGTGAATCACAGGACACATTCCTGAGCACAAAGAAGATGCAGACAGTGACAGCAGCACTCCTAGGACATAAGGAAGCCATTGTGACCATCTCTTCACCTACTGTGGAGAGCAGGCTCCCACAAAGGCCAAGGTTGTGGCAACGCTCCAGTCCTTTGATCACTAACCATTCCCACCATTCTACCGCTCACAGAAGGATAGAACTTTAGAGCTAGAAGGGACCTTAGAGAAAGGAAACCTAAAGTCCCTCTCTTTAGACAGATGAGGAAACTGAGGCCCAAAGAGTGAGAAAGGACTCGCCAGTGGTCAATGGCTAGTCAGGGCCAGCCCTTCAGTGTATCCCTCTACTTCCTGCTTTGTGTGAAGGGTCCTATCCTGCTTGTCTGGGACACTTCTGTTCCTCAGATCCTCATGTATAGGAGGTCCCAACCTCTAAGGAGTTCACTTTCCAGCAGGATCCCCAAATTGAAAAAGCCCTATGCTCATTTCTTCCTAGTCACCAAGCACTTCCCCCTTGGGACAGAATAAGAGGGTACCTTGGAACTGGAGAAGTCTCCATCTGGTCATCATAAAGCAGCAAACAACCACCACCACTTTCCCTCCCACCCAAGTGTGACTATTAAAAGGCTAACTTTAAGAAAACTGTATTGATTCAAATATAAACCAAGGTAGTTTTGATGATAGCAATTTTTTTCTTCCAAAATTAAGTTTAAAAACTAGAAGGTAGGGTTCAATTTACATATATATTTGGAACAATACAGTGATTTATGATGAACACTAGTAGTGTGAAACACTGTTGTGACTCTTGTCGCCCATTTCTAAAACTGATAGGAGGCATCAAGTTAAAAATTTGGTGTCCATTTCATAAAAACGTGGAATATTAAAATGAGCTCACTGCCACAGAATATAAACTATTAACACCTGCAGCTGAGGCCAGAGCTCAGAATTTATGAAGAACCTTTCCCCCAAATAAAATAAAGTTTTATAGTTAATCCCATTTATCATGCTAAAGGGACACAGCAAGATGAGAATGGGCATATATATTATTCACAACTAATTTGCCAACTATAGTCAGTTACTAAGATGAAAATATAATGCTGCTTCTCAGTTACAGGGAAAATGATGACTTGAAGATACGCCTCTCTTGCCCCAAGGATGCTGGGTAGTGCAGAGTGTGTGCATTCAATGATGACCATGCTCAAGATGCCAAGTTTCAAAAAGGAGTTACCAGCACATGGCTGCACAGCCCCATGTCAAAGACCAATTTTCCTCTCACCACTGCATAATGGCAACACCAGGTTATGCAGGGAACCCCATGTGGATGTTGTCAACATAACATCAGATCTATTTACGTTGCAGTGGTGAATGAGCTATCTGTGCACCTTCAAAAAAATAAAGCAAAAAAACAACAACAACAAAAAAAAAACCCACCACCACCAAGCAAAATTACTAAGGGAAGGTAGGTAGAGGAGAGAAGAGGACACGATGCAACAAACCCCAGGATCCTGCGGTGCTCCAATCTAACACTTTAGCTAGAACGACCTTCAGGGATATACTCAGCCACCTAAGTAACCTACATATAAGTAGAAAACATTTTTAATTCATCCAAAGAAGGTAACAGCTCGGATGGCAAAAGATGACAATTTCTGGATTTGTATTAGTTTTAGCTACATTCCCCCCTATATTTGAGCCCCATCTCTTAAATATGGCTCAGAAAATCAAGAATGTGAGGTAATAGTCAAGGAAAGGAGATAGATGACTTTATGATGAGCCAAAATGTGTGAATTTTAGAGGTCAAATATCTATTAAGACAACTAAGTCTTAATGCTATACTTACAAAATCTTTTTAAAACCCACTTTTTGGCTTTCACATGAACTGAAAAGTACATCTCGTCAAATTCAATTTTTCTATTCACAGAAAGTTTCCAACGAAAGAAAGGATTTCTACCAATAGTTTGCTTCTAACCTGCCAAATCTGGCCCTCTCCCTCTGGTCCTCCTCAGTGTACCATATATACATGGCTCTGCAAAAACACTATGGGGTCAGGGAGTAATGAACCTGGGACTTCATCAGTGTGGCAAGCTCCCGCATGGAAAAGCCTGGCACCAAAGCATATCCACAAACTCATCCATAACTTAGTTGGAGACTTGCCTAGGGCAATCAATGAGAGGTTAGGTGACTTGCCCATGGTAACAAATCCAGGAAGTGTTAGAGGCAGAATTTGAATCAAGGTCTTCCCTCATCCATTATGTCCTGCTACTTCTCAGCAACATATGAGCCAATTATATAGACAAGAGTAATGTGAAAACCATTTCTATTCTCTTCACCTAGTTTACTGTTTAATATTATGCCTAAACTTTAGCTTTACTAAAGTAATTATGATTTTAATTTTTTTCATGTCATTAATCCTCAATACATTCATTTCCAGGACTGGATTCCACACTGGGAAAATCCAGCAAAGCACCAAGAAATGATTAAGTTATGGCTTGGAGTTTTAAGAATTAATTAAGTTACTATGCTTTAAAAAAAAGGGGGGGAGGGGGGCCTGGATTGCATGCACTATTTAACTGGAGCAAGGTATAAAATGAGTTATAAGTCCTCCTTCCTTTTCATGGAGAATACCTCCCTACAAACTTAAGGCCAACCTAAGGCATATTCCATATGCTAAATAATGAATTACACCTTCCAAAGATGACCATATTGGGTTTTTTAAAAGGGCATTCCACTGGGATACAGTTCTTTGTCTTTCCTAAGAAGATCATTGTACATCTGATCATATGTTGTTTTGAAATCATAAACATTCGGCTTGTCTGGTGCTGGTCCTGGAAGTTTCACATGAGTTCCTGTTCCAAAGGATCTGACACTGAATCCTCGTTTGCTGAAAGACACAAGAAGAAGAAAAGATTCTAATTAGATTAATAACTGTCATTCAAAATTCCATTAGTCTGGATGGGGGGGAAGTGATGCTGAGGGAGGAAAATGTTAGTGTACTTGCCTAGAGAAAATCCGTCCCAGTTCTTAACCCTTCTATTTTAAAAATAAAATGCTAAAATATTAGTCATGAAAGATATACTATAGATTTAAAAATATCAAAATGAGCAGATTCATAAAGACAAAGGAATCTTTTCTTCAGCCACCATGAGGTAATTTCCTTCATGAAAAATCTAAACAACACCCTCAAAGTTCAATTTCCCGCTCCCCAAAAAGACTTCATTTCACAACCTGTTTCCTCACGCTCTAAATCACTTCTGAAACACTAAGGCTTTGTTTAAAACTATTACCCTACAAGTTCTTATAGTCAGTTGACAATTCTCTTTTTTTATACATAAGCACAATTAAAGAAATGTTCTAGAACCATCAAGTGTAAATAATGAGACCTTGGGAGGACACATCTAGCCACTGTCCCACTCCAACCCTACCTTCATGTTAAGAGCAATACTTACCAATGCAGAGATTCTGATTTTTTAAAACTTCCTGAAGCTTTACATTTCACATCATAATCCATTCTAAGTTTTACTACCACCACCAGGAAAAGCGTGTGTGTGTGTGTGTGTGTGTGTGTGTGTGAGTGAGTGAGAGAGTGAGAGTGTGAGAGAGAGAGAGAGAGAGAGAGAGAGAGAGGAGGAAGAGGGAGGGAGGGAGGGTCAGGCTGAGTTTGAAGCCTGTTTCAGCCTTCTGACCATCCCCCCCTTTGCCAGAGCCCTTCACATATTTTGGGCTCATTCTTTTACTATGTGGCTCTCAGCTTCCTTTCCAGTTTAATAGTAATTATAATAGAACTATAAGCAAATTGGCAGCAAAGTCAAAGGCCACTGCTCACTTCTTTCACAAACAAATGATTTCATCTTTTCTAAAGTTTTCCCACTTCATAAGATTTCTCAAATTTTATTTTGGTCAATGGTGCAATTTGATCTTGGAGTCCACATAAGCATATTTAATAATTTGATGTTACCTTGCATATAGGAATTTAAGATTCACCACCTGACCTGGAACACCTATTCAAATTACTACTAAATTTAAATTACTATAAATTTTAGTGCCAGAATTTTTAGCTTTGTAACAACTCAGAAATTATTGTATTAGCAAAACTGAAGTTCCAAAAGGTCTTAGATGCTAGTCAACAAATCCTACCAGCAATGTACTTCCTAGTCTTGCCTCATTTTCCAGAGGAGCAAAGCTAGGTTTTACTCAAGGCCCAAGGCTATCCAATCCCACCCTCAGTGAATAAACAACCCCATAAGATGCAGAAACATTAAGGTTCTTATTAAGGTTCTAAAAATTATTCCAATACTAGCCAAACCTGGGATGGGTCAACAACAACCCTTTGGTACCTATTCTGGATAAAGAAATTGTTTACTTGAAACAATTCTTAGAGCATCTTATTACCTTTCCTCAATTTTTAAAAATTATTTCTTCCAAAGTAAAAAGTTCTCATCTGCTATAAAATACCTGTTTTGGTTCAGGATTCAAACGAATTTGATTAAATGTTCCGCCCCCGAGGTTAAAGTAGTACTTTCCAAATACAAGGAAAGCCACACACTCAATTTTCCCCCCATGCTAAATAATGCAACACTGTCAGGAGTCTACACTGGGGAACAGTGTCAAATCTGTGATGAGCACTTCAGCTCTGAGCACTACAAAAAAAACCTGCTAACACAAAACTAAAAAGCAATTTTTTCTATGTTTAATCATAAATCTAAATCCAACTTTAGAATGGAGCTAGAATTATGAACAAAGGTCTCATATCAATATACACAAAACTATGCAAAGCCTGCCCATATACTGACGCTGACTAGCAAGACTGTGCTGTGGCCAAGCTGCAGCCCAAAGAGAATGCTTTAACCAACAAGTATTCCTGAAAAGTTGCCTGAAGAACCATTTTTGCAAATAAAATTCCATTCTTCCAACTAGCTTATATTAGAAATGGTAGGGGCGGCTAGGTGGCGCAGTGAGTAAGAGCGCCGGCCTCGGAGCTGGGATGACCCGGGATCGAAATTGGCCTCAGAAAAGAGCACCCACACATAAATCATGACTAGCCGTGTAACCTTGAGCAAGTTACTTAACCCCAGTTGCTTTAAAAAAAAAAAGAAATGGTAACAAACAGACTATACCTCAGGGACAAGTGATTTTCAAAAAATATTAATGTCGATATGAAAACAGCAGCATGGAATAATGCAAAATGTTGGAACTGAATTTTGTTTTGTCATTTTCTGTTCTACTCTACTTCCTTCTAACTATAAATAATTTTAACCCACAGGACTTCCCAGAAAAATGTTTGTTTCACTTTAAATTTAGTCACCTTCTCTCCCAAGGCTCACACTGTACAAAGTTTCACCCAAAGTAAGGACATCCTCAACTGATTTCTAGCAAGCTCTCAGCCCTTTCTTCTCACTGACTTTACAACTCCCAAAGTACTGATGGTTAACAATCTACACCACCCTTAAAGCGCTAAGAACTGCTGGGAAATGGTGGTAATTAGAAGTGAGAAATCCTCCAATGTATAGTTCCACACTAACCTATCTTAAAACTTCATTCTGCACAGAACAGCAAATCAATCATGCTTCTAACCAAAGCAGTAATACAATATACTCCTAGAAAATCTCCATGGCATTTTAAGTATCCCCTGCCAAGACAATACTGTTTGCTATTTGGGGAACAGTATTAGTCATTTTAAACTAGCACCACCCCACTAAAGGTCTAGGCCAGGGCTTCTTAAACTTTCTCCACTTGTGACTTTTCGAATTTCAGAGGGCATGCATGTGGAAATACATGCTTTGCATTCAGAACCAAGGCTTAATTTTTGTCCTGGCCAGATACCTTTTGCCGTTGCTAAAGCTTTTCATCATTAAAGTGCTGAGAGAAGTGACAGTAAGATCTTTGCAATAAATTGTCATATTGCCAAAGACAAAGTCAGTTAACCCATGAAATTTATTCAAAATACAATATAATTAATTCCACTAACTAATCGCTATATAGTCCTATAATGGAAAGGACAAAGAAGTCATTGTCTGAAGGTCAGGGACCAGCAAACTGCTTCAGTGATCCACATCACTGCAGTAGAGGCCAGTCCAAATGATTAGACTCCAAGAAAGAACTGCAATCATTCTATCCAATGATATTTCAGACAGTAAGATGGGCTATATGGTGAAAGCACCAACTAGACCAGAGGTGAGGAACCCTGGACTCAAGGCCACATGTGGCCCTCTAAGTCCTCCAGTGCAGCCTTCTGAGGAATCCAAACTTCAACTTCACAGAACAAATCTCCTTAATAAAAGATCTGTTCAGTAAAATTTGGACTTAGTTAAAAAGCTGACAATTCCCTGCTCCCTGAACTAGACAAACCATCCAAAGGACAATAATTACAACTGTGTTTGACATGTAAATCAGAAGTTTCCAATCCAAATGGAAAAAAATTTTTTTGCCTTTTTTGGGGGAGGTTTGGTTTTTTTGTTTGTTTTTTTGCTTTTTGGAGGGCAATTGGGGTTAAATAACTTGCCCAAGGTCACACAGCTAGGTTTTTGTTTGTGCGTTAAGTGTCTGAGGCCACATCCGGAACTCAGGTCCTTATGACTCCAGGGCCGGCGCTCTACTCACTGTGCCACCTAACCGCCCCTGCAAATAGAAACTTTTTAATCTAATGTAAAACACATTCCATTAACATTAAGTATACACTAAATCAATTTTAAACTATCCAGGGCTAATGTCCCTGACCTTTCTCTTACATTGCCTAGATGATAGAACAGAACAGAATTCACTCCTAGGGAGAACTAGAATGAGATCGGGGAGGAAAGGGGGGAAATAATGAAGAAACTCATAGAGGATGCTTCCGAAACTCGCCCTATGTTACTTACCTCTCAGTGGGGATATACAGGATCTTATAAAAGCAGAAAAAAAAAAACCTTAAAAAATATGTATAACAACTGAGTAAACATTCAATTCTCTTTCTCTGGATGGTAGGGGGAGAAACAAGGGAAGGACAGGAGAAGCAACTGAGTTTAATATCTGATTGTATACATAGCACAAATATCTTAAAGAAGGAAATGATAGGCTAACTAGGGCTCACAAAATGAATATGTCACACAGAAAGCTAAATGTTGTACTGTGAGAACAGAGGAGGATGTTATCTGGTTTGAATGAAGGTTCTGTGATCAACCCCTAAAGTCAATGAAGAGATTAACACATTACTGTCAACATTTTAATTTATGATAATCTATGACCTTATACTGTCTATCTCACTACTTACCTCCTATGTTCTATCTGAATAATGCTGAAACCAAGAGTACTTTAGGGACACTAAATTATAATCAATACTTGTGAACTTTACCTGTGACCCTCACAATTCCTTTCCAGTTCTGGTCCTTTGTTCAAATACACACACACACACACACACACACACCCCTTTGGGAGGATGGAAGCGGAAACAGATTTTAGTGAAAAGAAACTCTTTCCTACCTGGTTTCTTTACCTTCAAACTAAACATGATTCTGTTTCTGGAATCACTCAGGGGTGATCATCAGAGAATAGAGAAGTTGTTAAGATTATTTATATGAAATGTGCCATTACAACTCTAATAAAATACCCAATTAACAAGGTGCTCAATGGCTATGAAATGGCAATACCCTTTAAATGTAATAGTCAATTTTTAAGGATCTGACAAGTCAGCCTAAAGTAAATTAAAATGTTAAAAATGCAATGCAAAAATGCAATCTATTAAGTGCCAACCCCATAGCCTAGCACTGTTAGGCACAGGTACTACAAATATGAATGGAAAAGAAACTAAAATTGGTCCATAACTATTAGAACACACTACATTAGAAATGAGATATGAGGAATTAAAGGGCTGAAGGATTTTTCAGCCTAGAGGATTAGGAAAAGTGTCCTTGGGGAGGTTCCTTCTCTTTGACTTCGTAATAGAAGCATTTCAACAATAATATTTAGGATGGCCAGGGACCTACAGAAGAGAGGAGGGGAAAGAATGGAATGAATCTGAAGAACAATGAGTATAATAATTAGTCCCAGGAAATGATCCTGTAATGACAATTTGTTTATATTATCACAGTCATCATGATAAAGTATGGTTATTATTGAGAAACTGGGTGTGTCTTTAGCTGTCTTCAGCACAAGAAAGGCAATAGTGTGAGATGAAGAAGATAAATTAGGTTGTAGTTTAATGCCGGGCTAAGGAGCCTGCACTTTACTGGGTAGATAACTGGAAGCTACTGCAAGTTTTTCCTTTATAAGAGAAAGGATTTCATGACAACAGGATATCAGAGAGAACACCTTGCACCACAGTGCAGGATGGAAAAGGGGACAACTGAACACAAACACAAACTACAAGGGACCTTAAGAATCTAGCCCCAAGCTCTCAATTTGTAGATGGAAATTAGAAAGATCAAGAGACATATTTATTTTCTACAGCCGGGTAAAGGCCACCAAAATTTGAAATTAGATCTTCTGAGTCCAGTGATCTATTTCATGTATATATTATATGAGGAATGAGTTTTTCCAAAAATTGAGACTGATTTCCTTTCCTATATAATGTGAAAGAGGTGTAAATCATTTTTCTCCCCAATTGGTAAGATTTTAAATGTACCAAAGGTTTTTTTGTAAAGGTCTCAAGCTAGTCTTTTAGAATCCCTATGGGAGGGGAGACTAGGTGGCGCAGTGAATAGAGCCAGGAGCCAGGAATCCAGGCCCTGGAGTCAGGAGGACCCGAGTTCAAATGTGGCCTCAGACACTTAACACTTACTAGCCCATGTGATGTTGGGCAAGTCACTTAACCCCAACTGCCCTCCAAAAAAGCAAAAAATTAAAAAATAAAAATTAAAAAATCCCTATGGGAAATTATGGAACAGAATACCGCAGGGTAAGAAACAAGGATAAGTTCTAATGCATGCCAAAAGGAATATGCACATGGAGATCTGGGCTGGGCAGTACTGAAGTATAGAGGGGAGAAGTGCCACTAAAGGAATTTTGTTCAGCTAAGGTATCATTATAAACACCTCCCCAGTATACCTGAACCTGTTAAAAAATGTCACTGAGAAGTATTTGACAAATTAAATAAGAATGATACAATATAAGAGAATGCTAATATGCAGCCACAAGGATACATTAGGCTCCTATTTGGGTCAATACAACCCTGGTATAGAGGATCCTAACAATAATCATAATCAACTTCTTAAAACAAAACCTCAAAACCTTAGGAGCTGTATTTTCACAGACCAAATTTGCTTAAAGCTAAGTAATGTGCAAGATCCCAGTAGAAATATTTGTCAGTCTGCAAGCAGAAATAAACCAACAAATCATGAAAAACCCTCCATCTCCTCAACTCAAAGTCAATTGTTTTTCCTTCTAAAACAGCCTAGAGCTGTGCATACTTAGAAAAACACAAATCACCACTATCCAGGTTTTATTCTATTTTTATTTATCTTGTTACACATTTCCCAATTCTACAGTAATATGGATTTAAGTTTACTAAAAACATTTGCATTTTATAATCACAATTTTCACTTTACTAAAATGTTGATGGCATACAAATTAAAAAGATCAACATTCATGATGCCTATCTTACAAAACCTTATAAAGAAAAATATGGGACGGTAAAATATTTATGCCATTAAGAATCCTCCCATTTTAGGGGCAGCTAGGTGGTGCAGTGAGTAGAGCGTCCACCCTGGAGTCAGAAGGACCTGAGTTCGGATCCCGGCCTCAGACACTTAACACACACACAAATAACAAAAACCTAGCCGTGGGACCTTGGGCAAGTTACTTAACCCCAATTGCCCTTCAAAAAAAAAAGAATCCTCCCATTTTGCCAGTTAAGTGTATATAAGTGTAGTTATGATTCCACCCAATAATTAAAAAACCAATTCTAGGGGCAGCTAGGCCCAGTGAATAGAGTCCGGTCCTGGAATCAGGAGAACCTGAATTCAAATCCAGCCTCTTTACTCATTTACTAACTACCTGTGTGACTTTGGGCAAGCCAACCCCAATTGCCTTGCCTTTCCCCCCTCTCCCCAAAAAAAGAAATCAATTTTACTGATAACAGACAATTCTACAGGTGGTAAGTACTGGATATGCTGAAAAGATTAAGTCATGATATGCTCTAGGAACCTGTTAATTTTAAATTAATTTTGTTAATTTGGTAATTTAAAAAACCTTACCAATAAAACCACAGAAGGTATCCTGTATTGTAACTCATAAGGCTTTTCTCAGAATGACGATAGTTGAAGGGAATATATATGTATATATGTGTATACATGCATATATATGTATGTATAGGAGGGTATATGTATATATAAATAGATATGTGAATGTGGGCATATGTATGTTCATGTATACATAGAGGGCACATTATGAGTTGAATATGAAGGGATGATATCTAAAAAATAAAATTAAGAGGTGAGAAAGGGATCTATTGGGAGAAGAAAGGGAGAGAGAGATTAAGGTAATTTATCTCATAAAAGAGGCAAGAGAAAACGTTAAAATGGAAGGGAAGAGCAGGAAGGTGAAAGGGAATGGGACAACCTTATTCTCATTGAATTTGGCTTAAGGAAGGAATAACATACACACTCAATTGCGTGTCTTACCCTACAGGAAAATAAGGGGATAAGGGGAGGGATGATAGAAGGGGAGGCAGATTGGGGTGGAGAGCAGTAAGAAGCAAACATTTTTGAAAAGGAGAATAGAGAATAAGTGGGGGACGGGATAAGATGGAGTTAAGTCTTTCACAATACAACTACTACTATGGAAATGATTTGGGTAAAAACACATGTACAACCTATATTAAATTGCTTGTCTTCCCAGTGGGGGCAGGTGAGGGAAAAACCTTAAAGTTTTAAAAATAAATGTTTAAAAAAAAATGTCTTTTACATGCAACTGGGAAATAAGATATACAGGCACTGGGGTATAGAAATCAATCTTACCCTACTAGAAAGTTGGGGAGGGGGTGATAGGGGAGCATATAAGAGAAAACAGATTGGGGGATTCAGTAGGCTTGCTATTTTGGGGTGGGGGTTAGGGGAAAGATGAGAAGAAAAATTGTAACTCAAAATCTTGTGGAAATGAATGTTGAAAACGAAAATAAATTTTAAAATTTAAAAAAAAAAAGCTATCGTGTATCTTGTGTTCTGAGATGTGACATACTACTTAGAAGCTAGAAACTATAGTTTCTTTTTACCTCTTTAACCCAATGGAACTTTCCAGTAATAAAATAGCTAACCAGCATTTGGAGGATGAGCTTCCTATCTCTCTCAAAGAAATGATGTAAATTATGTGACAGCGTGTGCTATTTGGGTAAAATGTCATTTACAGAGAACAATTGAGCATTATATAACATTCCTGATGGCTGGAGATATATAAAAGGGCAAAGATTTCATGTCAAACTATTTCCTCTAGTCAATACTAATTTAGATTACTGAATGCTTTGACAAGTCAATTGACACAACCACATTTAAGATGGCAGGAATATCTTCATCCTAGGAAATATAACTTCTACTTAAAAAATTAAAAGTCAAATGATTGAAGCCCTAGATTCTGCTTCTTGCTCCCCACCCACCCACACCTGTCTTTGCAGAGGTGAGGTAAAACTCTGAAATGGCATCATCTAAAAATCACTTTTTTCATGTGTTGTTTTGCTAAACAATTGTCTCTTCTTCTGTTTTAAGGAATAGCTCTCTGGGAGGGGAAGGTTATATATTGTAAAATGTAGGTGATATATAAAAATATTCATAAAAGTTAAACTTTAAAATTCATTCAATAAAGTTATTTTAAAATTGTAGCATTAATGGGGCGGCTAGGTGGCACAGTGAGTAGAGCGTCGGCCCTGGAGTCAGAAGGACCTGAGTTGGGATCCAGCCTCAGCCACTTAAGGCACACACAAACAACAACAACAAAAACCTAGCCGTGTGACCTTGGGCAAGTTACTTAACCCCAATTGCGCTCCAAAATGCAAAAAAAAAAAAAATTGTAGTATTAAGATCAGAAATTTAAATTTAACTATGTTAATCTTCATGGTTTAACTATGGGATTTCACAATCCCAGAGAAAAGGTTAAATCTTTTGCAAATATCTATGAACAAGAACTTTAATACCAAGGTTGCTAATTTAACACAAGCACAATTTGAAAAAGGTACAGAAGTAAAACTTGGTCCTTCCAAAACAGTTTCTATTATCACACACAACTACAAGCACCTTAGAAAACCAATTTAGAAAGTGCTTTTGACACCCAGTTCCCATTATGCCAAGTTTTAGCAGGATCAAAGAAAACATCCACGGGCAAATAGCACAGGGGGGTAACTTTTTCTCTGGTAATGTTTTCAGTAAGTAATCAGCATGGTGTAGCAGAACTGAGGCACCTAATAGTGGAATCTGGCCTTTGTCAGCTGCCACCCTGAGATAGTGACACTTTGAGCAAATCCCTAATTTTGGTCCTCTTCCTCCAGAACACAAGGGGCCTGACCAAGATGACCTGAAAATCTATGACCTTTTAAATCCACTATAATCCAAATAAAATGTATATTATCTAATTTACAGATTAATTTCACCTCCCCAGCCAAGTTAGGTTTTTAGTTTGAAACTAGACTTATACTACATACAATACAGTTCATCTTTCTCCCCAAAATGTTGTATTGTTACTAATAAATGATTAATATTTTCAATTCCTCAAATTCAGACAGATCATATATTGAAGAAATGTTCTGCATCATTGCAAATGCAAATATATCTTCATTTTCAACAAATCCTGAAAAAAAGTTACTCAAAAATTAAGAGTTAGCTAATCATTAATAATCCTTGTAAAAAGTAGTTCTTCAGCACTGAAATAAAAGTCAAATTAATTGGTTCCTAAGGGAGGGTTTTCATCCACCAAGGACAACATAAAAAAATGAGTTTCTAAGTTAACAGGTCACACTCCAATAAATTCTTAAAAGACCTTCAGCTACACCTGAACTTGGTCTCTGAATCAATTTAACCCCCAAATGCAAATATGTGAAAGAAGAATGCCTTCTATGTGTGCACAGCAATGGTAGGCACTGGGTTACAAAGATTAAACCATAGTCCCCCCTGCCCTCAAGGAACTTAAAATGTGCTAGGGAAGTGTGGGAAGGAGGAGAAAATAGAACAAATCTATAACCTAATCCAAGCAAGAAAAACCAAAGTACACAAATGAGAGCAATCAAGTATGAGATTGGGTAAGGAAGACTCTCTTTAGCTTGGAAGTCAATCACAAGGTGACATCCCAGCTAGAACCCAAAGGATTTCAACTAGCTCCAGATTTCAGAGACCTTCTAGACATCGGAGAAGTAAATCCAATAAACAGTTGAGGCAGCAGAAGGTTGTTGTGTAAATAATAGTGTGAAATAAAGTTGAAAAGGTAGAATAAAGCAAGAAGAGGCCACACCTAAGAAGCCTTAATGAATCAGTAAGTGTCCTCACCGGTGATGTTCAATGCCAGATGCATTTGCTGACAGCTAAAGGGGGTGATCTATTAAAATTCTTCTCTATTTTTTTTTTTTTTAGATTTTTGGAGGGCAATTGGGGTTAAGTGACTTGCCCAAGGTCACACATCTAGTTTTTGTGTTTAAGTGTCTGAGGCCACATTTGAACTCAGGTCCCCCTGACTCCAGGGCTGATGCTCTATTCACTGAGCCACCTAACCGCCCCTCCTCTCTAATTGTTAACAGAACAGAACCTAAGATTATATTCCAGAAGAGATATGATGCATGCACAGTAATTACATTCTAAATGCTTGGTAAAACTGAAGGACAATTTATTAAAAACGCAATACTTTTTCTTTGTATTGGGCTTTAGGGATACAGAGATCAAGACAAAACAGCCTCTTGAGTTCAAGGTACTTCTTTCTAATCTCCTGGGGGAAAGCAGGACACCCAGGTTAAGAAAAAACACAAAAGAGATACAAACTTCATCCTGGACTAAAAAAGGCCTGGGCAAAGACCCAGAGGCAGGAAATGGGATGTTTTGTCCCGAGAAATAGGAAAAGGCCTAGTCAGCAGGGCACAGGCTCAGTGGGGGATTGGCCTGAAATCAACAGCCTAGAAAAAAAGTGTGGGGCCAGACATCCAAGGGCTATAAATGCCAGTGCCAGGGGACCTAAAGTTCTGACTTTGTCCTCTAAAGGACACACAACTGACAATTTTCAATATGCCCTGTGCACACCATTATTAATTACTACTTTAAAGTACTTAAAGCACTCTCCAAACATAGGATTCAAATATTTAAGTAATTACACTCTTGTGTCTAAAATTACACCAGACAAGCTAAATAAGATCAACTTCAAATTTATGGACATGATATTGGCTACCAGTCTGAATTTTTATTTTAAGCATTTTTCCCCTGAATTTTTGGGATAAAGTGAAGTTACCCTCTAAATTCTTTCTCTTAACTGTTTTTATTTGTTAAAAGGAATATGTGTATTTCTCCCCAGAAATGACTGATGTAAAAAAAACAAAAGGCATTAAATTATACTCATTTTAAATCTCATAACGTAGGCCCAAAGGACAAGCTAGTCATACAGAATATTACCATGCTTTACACAATTCCACTTTGTCACAGCATGGTGCTCTGTAAGATTCCTAAAGAACTCATAGGGGTTACTTTAAAAAAGAAATTTTAAAAATAAAGCTTTTGGTGGGATTAAAAAAAGCTCTAGAAATATATACACGTATATATCGTGCATACATACAACACCCACCCACACCCCCACATGCATATGAACTCCATGCTGCTCCCTTATCCAACTGGGAGAGCAAATGTCTTTGAATGAGGTTAAAGTATTAGTAAATATGAAATATTTAGCAATTTTGTCTTCCATATTACAAGGTTCATTTTAAGACAACCTTCATTGTAAGTTTCAAACTATCATATATTGGGGGAAATGAAGTGCAAACCACTTTGAGACAGGTTCTTCGAAACACACAGGTGGCTATGCAGACATGGTCTAGTTGAGGGGTGGGGAACTTTTGACCACAAGGCCACATGTGGTCCTCTAGGTCCTCAAATTTGGCCCTTTGACTGGACCTTAACTTCACAGAACAAATTCCCTTAATAAAAGGATTTGTTCTATAAGACTTGGACTCACTCAAAAGGCCAAACCCAAGGACCTAGACCACCACATGTGGCCTCCAGCCTCAGGCTCCCCACTCTGATCTAGCCAAAGAAATAATATCTGATCCTGTGATCACCCTTGCTAATCGGATAGGATTAAATCTCAAACACATATGATGCCTTCCCCTAAATGAAACTTATAATAAGCTTTAACTAATACTTAAATGCAGTAACTTGGGGATTATAGCTAAGTGTGATAACTCTTGTGATTTTTTACATCTACTCGTTAATTTCAAAATATCCTGCTGAACCCCCCCCCACCAAATTAACAAAAAATGGATTTCACAAAGAGTACGGGTGAGATACTCCAATCTCTTGTCAAATTCCTTCTCTGGAGACTATGACTTTTAAAAGAAATTACAAAATATCCTATGGATGCAATAATTTTGGAAATTCCCAATAAAACAATACATAGACAGCACCCAATGCTCAATTTATTAGAGGAATAAAAGAGGGTCATTTCCCCCCATATAAAACACATACAAATACAAATGGACTAAAAGTTTGTAGATTACTTCCATCAATGTTGATTGTAACCACCCAAGAATTAACTAAATCCTACCAAACTTGCCTAAGGTTCACACAGATTTGCCTAGAAACTTGTTTAATAGAAAAACTCATACCCAGCTCCTCAGCCCAGTATCCATTCCCTAATGCCACATTTTAGGTAAATAAAAAGTATGTTTTTAATCCTTTGTTGCTACAACTAGAGGATCCTCAGGTACCTTCCAGATCTAGTACTGTGTGGGAAAATGTGATCAACACCAAAATCTTATTAGCAATAAGGAGAATGTCCAATTTATTTTGTAAACAGGTTTTTGAAAGAGTAAAAAAAAAAATTTTTCCAAAAGGTGCTAAAATATACTAGACAAAGCACAGAGGGCCTTGATGACAGTTGCTGACAGAAAGACCTGGACTCAAAATTTACCTCAGAAGTAGTTGGGAGAATAGGCCAAGAAAGTGGTTTAACCTCTATAGTACCCCAAGCAACTGTCAGCACTAAGTTAGAGAGTAGCCCATCTGGAGAAATACATAAGGTATGGGAGTTTCCTTTCCCATACTCATGAAACCACAGGTCCAGACCCTGCCAAAAAATATTTGCAAAAAGAAACTGTACCAAACCTGCATTCAACTTTTATTAAACATGCAGCACCTGGGTCATGAGAAAGGCTGAAACTGAAATGCACAATTACAAATATTTCTGCCAGTAATTATCACTTGATAGATATGCCACAGTTGGAAAAGAATGAAATTACAAGTTTACTTTGTATAAAGGACCTGAAAATGTGAAAATGTTACACATAAAATTTAACAAAAGAAAAATTTAAGAAAACGATTTAAATTCACATTCCTGTTAGTGTGGGCCTTTGTTTTTTATAATGTAAGTCTTTGCACCGTCTGGCTCCCGCCTGCCTTTTCTCAAGACTCCCTTCACTAGACTACTCCAGCCAGATTGACTCACTAGCTCTTCTCCTAAAACGGCATTCAACTTTCCACCGGAGTCCCACCCCCCCACTCCAAGAACAATAGGATTCCCGACTCGTCTCCAATTTCGGTCAAGGATTGATTCTTTGTGTACAGATTTTTCTGATCCATCCTCTTAGTGGTCGGCACTCTCCAGTTCTCATAGGTTTACATGAGTGCCCTTGCCACAGCAGGATACAAACATCAATTAAAGCCAGGATTATTTTCTAGTTGACTTTACATACTTATTGAGTGCTCAGGGTACTCCCTGTATGGAAACTGCCCCCCCAGGTAGATGGTACTCCTCTAAAATAAACCTTACAGATTGGTTCTAAAGCATCATCGAGGTAAGCCCGGTCAAAAAAGTGAATGTCAGAGTTAAGTCTTGAACCCAGTACTTATAAACTCTCAAAAAGTCAGTTCTGAATCTACCATACCCCCTTTTATGTTTACTTGTTTTGGGTTGGTTGTTGGGGATTTTGTTATTGTTTTGTTCTAGTAAATTCCACCTGTACCGTAGTCAATAGGAACCAGGTCTTTACTAATGCAGATAAAAAACCTTTCAGTGTGCAATTGCTAATCTTGGAAAGCTGACTTCCTAACCAGATCTCTAATCTGCCTTTCCATTATTCTTACTTTTATACCCCCCCTTCCCCTTCCCTTTCTCTGCCTTCCCCACCTCGAATTCAAATAACATCAGTCCTCCGGGCTTTCTCCAGGTCCTCCCCCTAGTTTGGAATTGTCTCCTTGATCTCCATTTCCTGCTCTCCCAGTCCCAGTTAAAATCTCACCTTCTATGAGGAGCCTTTTCCAATCCTCCTTAATGTCTGCTACCTCACCCATCCCCCAAAACGAAGAAAAGATTTGCCCACAGTTCACCACTGGTCAACAAGCATTTATTGAGCTAGGGGTTTTTTAACTTTAGGCTCCTTTAAAAAAAAAAACGCCATGATTACCTTGGATCAGTATAACTTTTTTAGGGTAATTCTATGACTTTTTAAATACATTTAAAAACATCAGTCTAAGAAGCAGCCCAGTACAAAAATAAATAAAAGAATGAGCATTTAAACACTTACTGTGTGAGGAGCACAGTGTGCAAATCCAAAGCAGCAGAACCTGACCTAAAATCAGTGTTTATTTTAGTAAGCACTAAGTGCAGTACTAAGCACTGGGGATAGAAATTATCAGGAAAACGACACTCCTGGCCCTCACGGAGCTTACATTCTAAGGAACCTAGATCCTCAGATTCCAAGTAACTATTTTCACACTTCCCAAGGAGAATCTGACCACCCTCCCACCCCTATTTAAAAGCAAAACTAAACAAAACCAACCCCCAAAACCCTTAGATTGAAATTGGAAAGGCTTCCTTCGAGTTCCAGCTAAAACCTACTCCATCCCCTTTTAATTCTCATGTCTTTCCTCTGCTAATTATCTCCATTTTATTTTGGCGTTAGGCTGCTCTTGGGTAATTGCAGGCATGTAGTATGCCCTCCTTAGTCAGCGGGCTCCACGAGGGCCGGGGCTGGCAGGTCGGTTTGGTTTTCGGACAGGTGGGACGGGTGCAGGGCCCCTGATAACGCTTTGAGGACGGGATGAACGGTGGTGGCTGTTCTTCCCCGAAAGGAGAGCTGGGGTCCCCCGGCCCCAGGGGCGCTGCAGCAGGCCTTTCCTGGCATCCCCAGGCTCGGCCACGCGCCTGGCACACAGCAAGCGCCTAATTAATGTTGATCACCAAGCTGAAGCAAGGGCAGTAAACAGAAGGGACGGCCCCGCCCAGTCCCAGCGGGGGAGGGGGGGGAGAGGGGATGGCTGAGAGACCTATCTCGCTCCCACCCACCTGTCTACAATCGGGAAGGAAGAAGGGTCCCCGGGAGCTAAAGGCGACCCCCAGCGACCCACCCTCGGCCCGAGCGTTTCCGAAGCCAGAAAGTCCAGGGGTTTCAAAAACAAGTGGGGTCCTTGGGGTTCGGGGGAACCCGCCACCCCGCTCGACTCTGAGCGCGCCGCCCCCGGGCCCTCAGGACCTCGAGACTAGAGGCGGGCCGGGGAGGCCGGAAGGGCCAACAGTCGGTGCGGTCCCCGCCCGAGCCCCCTCCCCCAGCGCGGTCCCGGGGCCCGTTTACGTGAGAGTGGGGTGGAGTGGGGTGGGGTGGGGGGTGGGGGAGGGTGGGGTGGGGGGTGGGGGAGGGTGGGGGGGGGGGCGGCGGGTGGTTCCGGGGACAGGCGGGGGCGGAGGCCCTGAGGGGCTACCTGAGGATGTTGTGCGCCTCCATGCTCCGGTTCTGGTTACTCGAGCAAACCACGGCCACTCGCAGCGGCGACGACGGCATGATGGCTGCGGCGACGACGGGGGTGGCGGCGACGACAACGGAATGCCGCCCGCAGCGAGGGCCTCACTCGTCTCTCCCGTTCCGGGCACCGACGGACGTCGCTACAGCAGTCGCCTCAGCTCAGCGCGAGCAAAATGGCGGCAGCGCCCGCGGCTAGCCCGACCCAAGAGACGCGGCGACGTACAGGACGTCGGGGGGAAGACGGCGACGGCGTTGACGTCACGCGCCGAGGCGTGACGCTGCCTGCGTGGCTCAACCCTGAAAACCAGGGGTTGGAGGGAACAGGGGCCCTGCGCAAGCGCAATGGTGGCCAAGCGCGGGCTCCGCCCTCCGCCGCTCCCCTTCCCCCGGAGGAGATGGGCGCCGCTCCTCAGCAACTCCGCCCACACCTAACCCCCTCCGCCCCGCCCCGAGACTTCGCCTCCGGCTTCCGGTGGGCCCCTCCTTCCTCTGGCTCCTCCTCCTCCACCACCTCTTCTTCCTGTTCTTCTGGCCCCCGCCCCCCACCTCTCCCGCCCTCAGAGGCTGTCTGGTCGCGAGTTCCAAAGCAGTCTGGTCCTTTTGAGAAAGGTCTGGAGCCTAAGGTCCGGCCACAGCGCCCGGCTCCGCCTCGGACTCTGGGCGGACTGAGGCGTTTCGGCCGGGCTAGCGCGTTTAGTCCTGCGTGAAGGTGACATCATAATGCCCCGCGGGTGAGCGGTGGAGAACCGAGATTGTGAGGCCTGGGGGCCGGGCTCTCCACCCCCACCCCCAGGGCGGGGCAGTGTTTTTGCCTTTCTTTGAATCCCCTGAGCAGGGAGCACACAGTAGGCGCCTAATAAATGCGTCTGGCCTCAGCCCCCCTGGGGGCACTGCAGGTGGGAAGGGGGTGCAGACACCAGCAGTTCGAGGACCTGAGCTTGGGTCCGAGCTGGAGCACAATCCTGCCTATAATTATCCTGGACCTAACCCCAGCCCCGCCCCCCAATCCTGCCTTGGGGTTGGGTCTGGGCTGTAAGCCCCAGGCACGCATCCAGCCAACAATCCTCTATTAAAGAGCTCTAATGGTTTACACGCAAGTCCATTCAGCGGCCTCTGGGAGCACTGGATCAGCTGGCAGGAAACCCCCTGGTCTGACAATGAAACCTGACCCCTGGGTGAAAAGACAAGCCTGGGCTGGCTATTCCAGACTAAGCCCTGGGGAGGCTTCCCTAAGTCCAGCCGTTTTTACCCCAGGGCTCTCCCACCTCTGGCCCAGGCCTTGAAAACTTGTTTTCTCTGAATCAAGATAAACCTAGCCCAGATCAGTGCTTCTGCAAGAAATTCTTTCAGGTTGGATCCTCAGAAAAGCATAGTGCGGCTGACTGCTAGGTTTGCCCTGTAAAGGAGGTGCCCTGAGGAATAAGTACTATGGTAGGCCCTTTTTGCAAATGTTATGTCATGTTTGACTTTCACAACAACCCTGGGAGGAGGTTAAAATGGCTTGCCCCAGTATCTGGAACTGGATTTGAACTTGGGTCTTATTGACTCCAAGCTCAGCACTTTATTGGCTGCTAGGCCAGTTGCTTCTGTAGTTATTAAGGGGAATGTAGAGAGGTGTCTGGGTGGGTGGAGTCTAATCCAAATAGGAAATAAGGCAGACACAGCCCCAGGTCTCCTGTGATCAAGACCTAAGGAATCTTGGAGACCAGAGATTGCAAAAGGATGGACTGGAGATTGAATTGGACCAATAGAGATATGTGTGGTAGGTGGCCCCTTCTCAGTCTTCGAGTTTGGGTTTGTAAGAGCTGAAAGAAACACTTTTCTGGTAGCCTCACTAAAGTTGGAGAGGTCAATAGGGTGGTGTTTCTGGCATCTGGCCTCTTTTCATTTATCTGAATCCAGAGGCCCAATGCCCAGTGCCACCTAGCTGCCTCACTAATGAACAGATCTGATCCATTTTGGAACATCTTTCATTTTAAAAATTCAGTGTCATAATATTTAGAGAGGTAGAGTGCATAGATAGGTTCTACAAAATCACAAAGTCCTTTCTTTAGCACACATACTAGCTATGTGACCCTTCCTGAGCAAGTCCCACCTTCTCAGTATTCTAGGTAACTGGAGGAAGAGGAGGAGTTGAAATTCTCTTTAAGGTAGAGAAGACTGTTGTTATTTTGGAGTCATTTCAGATATACCTGACTCTTTATGACCCTACTGGAGTAGTTTCCCATTTCCTTCTGCTCATTTTATAGATGAGGAAACTGAAGTAAACAGGGTTAAGTGACTTGCCCAGGGCCACACAGCTAGGAAGTGTCTGGGGCTGGATTTGAATGCAGTTCTTCTGACTCCAGGGCCAGTGCTTTATCCACTTTGCCACACATCTGCCCTAGAAAAGATTATACACTGGGAATTCTCCACACTGATAAAATCAAAGGACTGAACCAACTTTCTACAAATTAAACTTTGCAGGGGTGGCTAGGTGGCGCAGTGAGTAAGAGTTTGGATGACCCGGGATCGAAACCGGCCTCAGAAAATGAGCACCCACCATAAATAATGACTACCCCAATTGCTTTAAAAAAGAAAAAATTAAACTTTGTAGAAGTCAGTGCTATTGTGAGGGTGGGGTTAAAACCACCCATTTGGTTCTGGTGCCTTAACTAGGGGCAACCTTTTATTTTTTTTAATTGAATCAAACAACACAGGATACTGAACAGGATCTGTACACCTCCATGACTCAAAGCCATTGTGTAAGAGAATAGTCACTTTGAATAAAAGAGAGAAGCTATCTGGGAAGTCAGTCAGTAAACATTTATTTTTGTCATCCAGTCATGAAACTGAGGCAAACAGTGTTAAGTGACTTGACTTGCCAGTGTCACACAGCTAGTAGGTGCCTGAGGACACCAGGCCCCGGGCTCTATGCACTATGGTGCCACCTAGCGGCCCCAAATATTAAGGGCTACTGTGTGCCATGTACTATCTTAACTAATAAAGCTACAAAGAAAGGAAAGAGATATATAAAGACAAGTAAAAGACATTCCCTGCTCTCTGTTTGGAAAAATTTCAGGATCCTTCTGAGGTACCACCAGTAAAAAAACCATCGCAGAATACAGACAGACAGGTAAACTGCCACTTATTCACTCAAGAATGTGACACATACCATCAGTGGGTGATAGACACGTGTGCCCCATCATTTGGCAGAAGATGTATATCCTGTATTTCTAAGTATATAAGTATAATCGGCTCTTTCCCCATCTTCCCCTCCTGATGCCTGCCTCTCCACTATACAACCATCATTCATTGATAGGTGCTACTGACAATCAAAGCTGTCAGCACAAAGAGATTTAGAAGACAAAACCCAGGTATGTTATATGTGCTTCAGTGTAGGCTCAGAGTTCTCAAATAACTCTGGGCCATGAACAGATTTCTTAAAAGCTTATATAATCTGGGGCAGCTAGATGGTGCAGGGAACAGAGCACCAGCCCCAGAGGAGGACCTGAATTCAAATTTGGCCTCAGATAATTAATACTTACTAGCCTTGTGACCTTGGGCAAGTCACTTAAGCTGAATTGCCCTGCCTTCCCCACTCCAAAAAAACAAAATAAATAAATAAAGCTTATATAATCTCCAATTACATCAGAAAAAAAGGAAAAATGTATAATTTTAGATTATAACCAATAACACTGCCATCACTCTAGTGCTTCACCTAGCACCTGGATTATTGCAATAGCTGCTGGTGACCCTACCTGCCTCAAGTCTCTCTCTGTTCCAACCCATCCTCCCTTCAGCCACTAAAGTGAACTTTCTTAACGTGCAGATCCAATCATGTCACATACACACACACACACACACACACACACACACACACACACACAATAAACTCCAGTGAAGTAAAGAGAATCAAGTTCAGCTCTTCTGCCTTCCAATAGTAAATGTCAATAGAAGAATAGATATTAAAGGTAGAAATTTCTCTCTCTCCCTCTCTCTCTCTCTATATATATATAGATATAGATGTAGATATAGATATATATGTATACATATACAAATTTCTCTATATATATATCTATATAGATATATTGATATACATATATCAATCAATAGCAGATAGACTAGAATTTTTGCAAGCTTAATGACTCGAAAACTGCAAATTTACTATTATAGTAGTTCATCGTGAAATTTTAATGACATCTTTTCAGGATAAAAAATATAACATAAAATGAGGTTAGATCATGTTTTTAAGTACTCTAAATTTTAACCCAGGGGGTGTCTAGGTGGCGCAGTGAATAGAAAGCATCGGGCCCTGGAGTCAGGAAGACCTGAGTTCAAATTCGGCCTCAGACACTAAACACTTACTAGCTGTGTAACCTTGGGCAGGTCATCTAACCCCAATTGCCCTACCTTCCCCCCTCCAAAAAATATAAAATAAATAAATATTAACACATCCCATATGGAAGACCTGAAAGATAGTAACACATTCTAAGTTATCAATTCAGCTCAGCAAACATGTATTGAACATCTTTTATGTGTGGGACATATAGATATATTCCTTTTCTTCAAGGAGTGTACAATCTTCTGGGAATAGTTGGAAACAGGAAGAAAACAAATACAAATGATGTAATATTGAAAATAGTAGAAATGATAGAGCACCGGCCCTGGAGTCAGGAGGACCTGAGTTCAAATGTGACCTCAGACACTTAACACACTAGCCATGTGACTTTGGGCAAGTCACTTAACCCCAATTGCCCTCCAAAAAGCAAAAAAAAAAAAGAAGAAGAAAGAAAGAAAATAGTACAAAAGAAAAAATAGTTTGACTAACTTGTAAATGTAGGCAAAATTTTAGGTCAGACCTTGTCTTTTTTTGTCCCCAGCCAATATATAAAGTAAATCATAATGTAGCTGTGGACAAAATTACTTTATTATTATTCCTAGATGGAGCCTATAGTTGAAGGATACCATTAGTGAATGTTGCTTATATCCTTATTAAAGATGTCAAAGAAAAAAAAGAATATGGGGAAAAATAAAAATATCTCTTAACATGCTAAATTAGTCATTGTAAACTACACTGGAAACTGGAATCTGAGATCAGGAGAATAAATTATCTCCAGCAATGTAAATTCACATTAAAATGTATTTAGAGTCTCTTTTTTATTTATGATTCCTTTTATAAATTTTTATGTTAAAGTTTTCATATATCTTCTAGTAAATGTTGTCACTATATCTATAGAAAAGCATAAGCGGGTAGCTCAGTGATATTTTGCCATTGTGGATAGTAACACTTTGTGATTTTGGAGGCTTATATGGAGTGTGTTAATATTTAGAAGTTTTAATGCCATAATCTGACCTCATATTATGGGTTTTTATCTTGAGAAGATCCAACAGAGATTTTGTGTCATGTTTATAATGATTCCTTTATCACAAGCTTCTAAACAGTTAACCATAATTAACAAGTCAGTAAAATTCATACTTTGCCTGAAACATTTATACCTTCATAGTGCTATTTACTGTTTCTGATCTTTTCTACATTTAGACAATCTCATCAATTCAACAGGTTTTTACTAGGCATTTGCAATGTGAAAGGCACTCTTTCACTTTCTAGGGTTAAAAGAAAAAAAAAAAAGGCAATTCTTGTCCTTAAAGAGTTTTCATTCCACAGGAATGGTACAAAATATAACCTGATAAATTCAAAATAATATTCAAATTTCTAGAAAGTCATTTCAAGTGGGAAAAAAATGCTACCAACTTGGAGGAGGGGTGGATTTGGGATTAAGAAAGACTTTTTGTGGAAGGAAATGCTTGGCCTGCACTTTGAAAGGATTTAGGAATTCCAAGTGGCTAGCATAAGTGAAAAATGCATTCACCAATTAAAGTATTAATAAAATGAAACTATATACATAAAATAAAGCATATACATAACATCCATAATGAAACAGGTAAAAAAGAAATGCTCTGTTTGGCATTTAAAGCCCTTCATAACCTGACCTCCCTCCTATCTTTCCAGTCATTTTTTACCTACCTTACTCCCCAACACATACTCTTCCACCCAGTGACACAGCCTCCTGACTGTTATACGAACAAGACACTATATCTCTCAGCTCTGGTTATTTTCTCTGACTGTCTCCCTTGCCTAGAACACTTTACCTCTTCTAATCATCATCCTAACCTTTCTGGCTTTGTTTAAATTCCAATTAAAATCTCATCATCTCCTAGAAGCATTCCTTCACCCCTCTTAATCTCCAGTGTGTTCCCTCCATTGAGTATTTCCTATTTATTCTCTATGTAGCTTGCTTTGTATATATTTGAATGTTGTCTCCCCCATCATATTGGGATTTCTTTGAGGACTATCTTTTGTCCATTTTTGTATCCCCAGCTCTTAGCACACTGCCTGCCTAGCACATAATAAATGTTTATTGACTGATTGATTACAGCTACCAGGAGGAGAAAGGAATTTTCAGTGCAGACAGGTAAAAGTAAAGATTAACATTTCAAATTATGCTTATAAGATTTATGTTTCACAGGTAACTGAAGAAGGATATAATAACAGATCTGGTTTAACAAAAAGCACTAGTGAAAAGAGTCTGATTTACCACCATCAAGTAAGCATCATAAATTCTTTTAGCACTCATCACTCCCTGGTTTTCTTATTCCCATGGCAATAATTGAAAGTCTTAGGAAAATCTCAGTTGGCTGTGGGACTTTCCTCATAATTAAAGTAGCTATTCTGGACCCAAAATAATAATGCAGAAAACAAATTTTTAAAAGCCATGATACTATTATAGATACTGATTGGTTTTTGTCCTTTGTTCTTGAACAGAACCATGTTGGAGTCAAGGTACAGTGTTTCTGACCTTGGAAGACTTCACCACGAGTTGGGCATAAATAGTCCACAAGAACATTTGGAGTGGAGATGTCTCTAAATCTGAACATCTCACCTTTCAAGCTACTGCAATTCTGCTTTGTTCATAGAGCACAGCACCTTCTTTGATGCAGGCACAGCATGCTGGGCAGTCCTGTGCCAGCATCTCCCGTGTCATGCAATCTATTCCAAAGTTCTTCAGAGAGACCTTGAGAGTATCCTTGTTTTGCTTCTTCAGACCTCAATGTGAGCTCTTGCCTTGTGTTGGTTCTCTGTAAAATAGTCTTTTAGGCAAATGTATATTTGGCATTTGAACAACTTGGCCAGCCCATTGGAGATTGGCACTCTGTAGGAGAATTTAAATGCTTGGCAGTTTAGCTCATGAAAGGACCTCTTGGGTACCTTATCTTGCCAGGTGATCTTCAGAATCTTCCCAAGACAATTCAAATGGATACTGTCCAGGGTTCACAGCATACAATGAGGTCGGCACAATGGCTCTATAGACCTTCAGTTTGGTAGGCAGCCTAATACCTCTCCTCTCCTGCACTTTCCTTCAGAGCCTCCCAAACACTGGCTTAGTACTGGCAATCTGTGCATCAACCTCACCATCTATGTGTACATCCCTGAAAAGTATACTGCCAAGGTAAGTGAACTTATCCACAGTATTCACAATTTCTCCATTTATTGTAATTGATGGTTCCACATATGGAAAGTGCATACTGGCCAGTGGAGAACCTGTGTTTTCTTGGTGTTAATTATTAGGCCAAAATTAGTAGAAGAGGCACAGAACTAATCCATACTTTGTAGCATCTCAGCCTCAGAGGCTGCATTGACAGTACAATATAATCTGCTATCTCATCACTCAAATGTTTTCAATAAACTGAATTTTGCCAAATGAATCAGCCGTGACAAAACCAGGAATTAACTAGAGGCAGATATAAATGTAAGGTTAGATGGAACACTCCACCTCTGCCTAGATGTTTCCAGTCTTTCCTAACTGGAGGCACAAAGCGATTGTGACTGAACTCAGAACTTTTTTTTTTTTTACTACAGATATATAATATTTTTTTTTCTTTAATTACATGTTAAAACAATTTTTAAACATTTGCTTTGTTTTTTTTTTAAGTTTTGAGATCCAGATTCTATCCCTACCTCCTCTTCCCCCTCCCTGAGAGGGTAAATAACCAGATACAGGTTATACATATATTACATGTGCAATTATATAAAACATTTCCATGTTAGTCATTTTGTATAAGAACAAAAGAATAAAAAAAGAAAGAAAAATTTTAAAATAGCATGCTTGACTCTGTATTCAGATACTATCAGTTCTTTCTCTGGAGGCGATGGGGTGCTTGGTGTCTATATTTGTAATATCAGTTTGTAACATCAGTTTGTAAAATCAATTTGTAAAACCAGTCTTTAAAATCACATTTCCCCTTCCTCAGCCTCAAAACATTAACTCTGCCCCTTCCCCCTGCCAGCATTCTGCCCAGCAACAGCTCATGAATTGTTTATCTCTGCTTGGAACAATAACAAGCTACACCTATGAATCCTTCACTAAACCATCTATAAACATTTCAGCTTAGGCAAATGTTATCTCCCCCTAGTATAGTGGCCAGCTGCGTCTATGGATCCTTCAATGCACTATCTATAGGTTAACTCCTTAGCCAATTATACACATACTGAGTCTCTGTTAGCCTTGGTTCCCAACATCCATCTTGTCAAACATGACACTAATGGGTAGCAGACTCGGCACTTCTAAGTCAGTCCTGACCACTAGCATACTTAGTGACATTTCAAGCCTAAAACCACACCCCCAGGTAGCCCCTGCCTTAGGCTGTTTCCCAGTGAATTATGGGCAATATACCTATGCAGTTGACATTAAAAGTGCATGTTCCTTTAAGCTTAACTTAACTCCTTAACTCCTCCCTAATCCCACCATTACTCACCTAGTTAGCATAATTGACACCTGATTTACTGTCTTGACTCCTTAAAACTATGCCTGTGACTTCTTTAAATTTGCAGGTTCCCTAAGAACCTTTGTCCACTGTAAATCATAACAATAAATTTTTTACAATCCTGACTTCAAGATTTCTTGGGCCTACTGAATTCATTCCAGACTGCACAGCAGGGACTCTGGTCCTCAGAGCCCCTATTGCCATTTCCCCCCATCAGAGGCAGATAGTATGCTTCATCATTAGTCCTTTGGGATTGTTTTAGATCATTGTATTGCCAAGGATAGCTACAGTTCTTCATTGAACAGTGCTGCTATCATTGTGTACAATGTTCTTCTGGTTCTGTTCACTATTCATCAGTTCATGTAAGTCTTATAGTACAGTAATATTCCATTACAATCATATCATATACCACAACTTGCTCAACCATTCCCCAATTGATGGTCATCTCCTCTATTTCCTATTCTTAGCCACCATAAAAGAAGTGCTATAAATATTTTTGTACAAATAGATCCTTCCCCCCCCTTTTTTTTTGGATGTCTTTGGGATGTAGACCTAGCAGTGGTTTTGCTAGATCAAAGGGCATCATTTTATAGCCCTTTAGCTATTTGAATTTGGAACTTTTCAACTAAAATAAACATCCTAAGGTGAAGAGAAGGAAATCTAGGGGACTTTTAGGGCCCTTAAAATGAGGTGATTATTGTAGCAAGCTGTTCATTCCACTGTGATAGATTGATAACCCGCCTTTGAGTCAAGAAGATTTGGGTTAAAATCCTGCCTCTGATACTAGCTGTGTGATCTTAGGTGAGTCTAAATGTACCTCCATAAACTGTCACATTATTGCTTAGGACTTGCTGATTTTTGTATGCTCTGAGTGTAATTAAATGGTTTTGGATCTTGTCTCTTTGTCATTGCTTATGTAACTGGCAGCAGTGCCTGTTAGCGAATCCTTGGATTTTTTTTCCCCACAGAATACTAAAATAAAATAAATCTAAGCTAGAAAAGGGAGGGCACTAGCAATCGGCATGATCAGGAGAGGCTTTTGTAGAAGATGGTGCTTCACCTGTGTCTCAAAGTGAGGTGAGGAAGGACGGCTTAGCACATGTGGGGTACAATCTGGGCAAAGACATGGAAAGGGGAGATAGAGCAAAGAGAAAGACAGTTTGGATAGTATGGAGGAGGTGGATGAACCTTTGTGATGTGAGTTTGGGGAAAACATCTGAAAATATAGCCTTTGACACCAAGGAAACTGACTGGCAGGGTTATGTAAATAGAGACCTTCAGGCTATATTTTTGTCTTTTATAGGAGGGAGGACCCAGACTATTTGGTCTTGAAGGAAGGCTCTCTATTTTGGAGATCTCTTGGAACAAATCTGACCTTAAGCAACTCCCCCGACCCCAGGGCTTGCCCATTTCCCCGATGTTACATTCTGCAGCAGAATGCTGCACTTTGGCTGTATGTTGATTGATTAATAGATGTTAGCCAACCTCAAAAACTATAAAAACCCAATCTGTACTCTAAAAAGCTGAGGCATTAACCCAAGTAATCTTCCTGGGTGCCCTAATACATTGCTTTCTGTTTGACTACTTACTTCTTGACACCCAAATGTCAAGTATAGTCCTCAAAGTGGGTGAGATTCTCCTTGGACTCTCATGCCCAGGCTGGAAAACTCCTACAACAACATTAGACTGAAGAATATAGGAAAGGGAAGAAAGTACCATAAGGCTAGAAAGATATATTGGGCTCTCAAAACCAAACTATCAATTGGGGAATGGCTGAACAAGTTGTGACATATAATTGTAATAGAATATTACTGTACTATAAGAAATGACAAGCAACATGATTTCAGAAAAACCTGGAAAGACTTACATGAACTGATGCATAGTGAACAGAACCAGAAGAAATTATATTTTACTTCAGAGGCAATAGAAACTATCAACCTGAAAGTTTGGCTAAAGGGGGCAAACAGGCAAGGTGATATGTAAATTCATATTGTTTATTCCATTTGTGAGGGATAATTTGCAGTGAAGTTTCCCCATTCTGAAAAATCAAATCTAGAGTGGCTTCAGCATCCACTAGGCCTAAGTTTAGAAGTCACCTGACCTTGCAGGAATCTGGGACTTAGAGCAATGGAGACCCTCCCCAATGCCACCTCAGCACAAGATATGCCAAATAAGGACAGAAGTGCTTTCTCAAATGTACATTGGATGATCTACTGTTTCCTTGTTCCTATACTTGAGGTAGATTGCCCTGCTTAGATTGTACTCCTGACTTCCCACCAATGGAAGAAAAGGGTCAGGAGGGGGGTGGGGGAGAATTCCATGTTAGGGCTTTATAACTTCTCCATTTCCTTTTGTAAATTGCTTCTCCTCCCTGACCATTTGTCAGGAGGGTGGCCCTTTCTCAAGATCCTATTAAACCATTTTTTTATGCTTCCCATCTTGAGAAACCTCTGAGTATTATTTGAGTAAGGATTTCTGTTGCACACAGTTTTTGGGGTGCACATACCTTGAAGCTAGCAAATTTGTATGTACAAGGAACCAAAACCTAAATTCTGACTGCATGATACAAGATTGACAAAGTTTTTATGTTTCAGGACAATCCCAGGACATCTGTGTCCCTCAGATTTATGGTCTTCATATATTTTTTATCCATATTATGAGAAAAGAAGTTTCTTAGTTGTAAATACAAATTGACAAGACAAAGTAGGGTCAGTTGGAATTTATGATCTCAGGATGTTTGTTTCCTGTCTCCCCTCCCTCCCCCACCAATCTGGAATATGCCTCCAATATAAGAGAAATCCCAATGACTCTGAATGTCCAGGCATCCTGTTCCATTGTCAACCTTATTTGGTCTTCCAAGATACAGACACAAGAAAGGGTATTTTTAGAGTAAAGCAAAGCAGTCTGATTGATTAGTTCAGGCTTTGGATCTAATTGGAGTTGTCAGAACTCACTAGAGTTTATTGAGGAAGGGACATGGTCAGATCTGCCCTTAAGAAAAATTACTTGGATCAAATTAGGGAGAGACCTGAGGGAGTGAGAACACTTGGAGGGAGCCATTGCAGGTGACAAGTGATGAGGTACTCAATTCCAATGGTGACCACACCAGTAGAAAGAATGACTTGGATAGAAGAGAAATGTGGAGGTACAGATGACAAGTTCTGGTGATTGATTGGGTATGAGGGGTGAGAGAGTGGGAGGGTTTGACTAAATCATCAATCCTTCTTGTGGAATCACACATGTAATACTTCTTGTGATGCCCCTGGAGAAGGTTTCTTAGCCCTGTGAGGAATGGAAAAGGGGTTTCAATGCCTTGCTAAAGGACATGGGCAGCCATGTATGCCTCCCCCTGAATACAGAGGGCTGTATTCAAACAGGTTAGCTAGTGGGCCAGAAAGAGTATCTTACTTAATAGGTCTTAAACAGAGTGATTCTACCTTCTGGCCCTAGCCCTTCTTCCTCTTTCTTGAATATTTGGCTTGGAATTTCCTCTGGGGTTTCTCTTGATGGTGGCAGGAGTACCTGCTCCCTCTACCCTTGCAGCAGCAATGGCATTGAACATTGCAAACTGGCCTGAAGCTGGGTCTTTTCTGAGCATGTGCCCAAGCCATCCCCAGTCCTCATTTATATCTGGCCACTGGACCCAGATGGCTCTGGAGGAGGAAGTGAGGCTAGTAACTTTGCACAGCCCTCCCTCACACATCCAACTCCCTTGCAAGTTATGGCATCATCTTCCTGATGTCATGGTCTATAATTCTCATTGATGAAGACTTTAAAAAATAACCCATAACTCCCAACATGTTTTCCAAAGAAGATGTTAGATAAAACAGTAGAATATGGCATATTCCATATCACTGTTGAACATCCATTTCGTTTTGACCCTGGTTGCTCCCCATCAATTCACCTGTGGTTAACATCTTCTAATAAGTCAAGGAGTGGCTCAGGCTGAACCTTCTCTCAGGGGTCTTATGGGAGAACTCTGTCCCATACATGTTCATGCCATATTCTACTATTTTACACAAGAGTTTCCTAGGACAATACTTTGGGAGTTATGGGTTATTATTTTAAGTCTTCACCAATGAGAACTGCCCACCTGAAAGTTTGGTTAAAAGAGGCAAACAGGCTAGGTGCTTACAAATTCATATTGTTTATTCCCTTAAAGCTAGCAAATTTGTGCTTGCACAGAGCCAAAACATAAGTTCTGACTGTCTGATAAAAGAATGACAAGCTTTTTATATATTTTAGGACAATCCCAGGATGTCTATGTCCCTCACATTTAGGGTCTCCATATGTATATAATTTAAGAGGAAGTTTCTTAGTTGAATAAGTTGTCAATACAAATTGACAAGACAATTGCCGAAGTTGTGTCAATTACAATCCCAGGATATCTGTGTTTCCCCTGTATAGTCCCTAGAGAGAAGTCCCACTATTCTGCATAAACCTGAAGAATGCACCTTGTCAGCTTTATCTTGTCTTAAAGTTGCTGATACAGGAAAGGGCATTTTTAAATCAAAGCATGTCTGGTTGATTAGTTCAAGCTTTGGCCCTTATTGGGGTTCAAATGATCTGAAATGATTATCAGGACTCATAAGTCCTTTGTGTTTTAGTCATTTCTTTTGTGTGGAAGAAATAGTTAGCTGTCTAGGCATGATCTATTTAAATACCTTTCTGCTCACTTTTGGGCAGCCCCTAGACCTGAGTAAAATCTAAGTGAACTCTAGGGTAAAAGGAGCCATAGATAGGGAGAAAAATATCTTACTTCCTGTCTTTAGAGGCCAGCATCTGATCCCCAGATCCAGAACTGATTTCAGAGGGAATTCCCTATATCCCCTCTAGGCCAACCCAGGTCTATTGTTACACTATTATTAAAACCAAGCAGAGAATTCTTATTTTAACACAGTTGATAAATGTAAGGAAACATTGAAATCATCTTGTATATGTGTCTTAATGTAAAGGTGCTTTCTCCATGTGTCTTCAGGTAAAGTTCTCACTCTGGAGAGACTGAAAGATAAAGACATTGAAATATGCAAATGCAAAATAGATATATACACTATATCTATCTATTTATCTATCTGTATGTATGTATGTATGTACATATGTATGTAAATGTGTGGTTTTATACATATAGATGTCCTAGAAGCAATTGGAAGCTCCATTAGTTCAATTGCATAAGAAGAAGCCAGTGAGATAATGAAATTTGCCTTTAGCATAATGACTGTCTTCATATATTTGATCCCTACCCACTCAACTTAGTAAAATTTCCCTAAAGAGTATGGGAGGTGAAACTGACTGAATTGAAACTTATCACCCTAAACCTGGAATTCTTAACTTTTTTTTTAATGTCATGGATTCCTCTGTTGAAACTTATGGACCCCTTATATGCACACTTTTGTTGTTACAGCTCAGGTCTACCCCAGAACCTTTCCTTGGAAACAAAGGCAACTTGAGCCAAACAGCTGCCACTGGTATCCTTACCCCTTCTCTTGGGATTCACAGCATGAAGGATGAAACAGCCAGAATTAAGCAGTTTTCTTTGCTCAGATTGTCATGAGTGGCTGGCATCCCATGATCGGGCCTTGACATCTCATACTACCTCTTCTTCCTCTCCTAAAAGTATAAAAACCTTTTTCATGGGTTTCTGGATAGGGAAAATCCATTATGCTCTACACTCATGGGGGTAATTCCAGGAACTCACCGCCTTCTGAAACACCTTAGAAAGTTTTGAGGTACCACTCTGTAGAATTTATTTTAAGGAAAAAATAAGAATTAGATCTTATAAAAGTTTTAAAAGCAATTGACAAGATTAATGAATGACTTCATTGCTCCAGGACATTGAAGGAAAGTTAGTTGGCAGAAATCCAGAAATGAAGAAAATAAAGAAGATAACACCCGCAGGGGAAAGCCACCCCTCCTAAGAAGGCATGGGTTTGACCCTAAGAAGTAGGATCAAAGGCAAGTCTTAAAAAAAAGGCATAAAAACCATAAGTGGGCTAGATTATGACATAATCATTTTTTTTTTAAAGCAATTGGGGTTAAGTAACTTGCTCAAGGTTACACGGCTAGTCATTATTATTTATGCGTGGGTGCTCATTTTCTGAGGCCGGATCTGATCTCGGGTCATCCCAACTCCGAGGCCGACGCTCTTACTCACTGCACCACCTAGCCGCCCCTTTCGGGCAATTGGGGTTAAGTAACTTGCCCAAGGTTACACGGCTAGGTTTTTGTTTGTGTGGATTAAGTGTCGGAGGCCGGCTCCGAACTCAGGTCCTTCTGATTCCAGGGCCTGCGCTCTATTCACTGCGCCACCTAGCCGCCCCATATTTCTTATATTTTTTTTTTTTTTTGGAGGGCAATTGGGGTTAAGCAACTTGCCCAAGGCTACACGGCTAGGTATTTATTTGTGTGTGTGTTAAGTGTCTGAGGCCGGATCCGAACTCAGGTCCTTCTGACTTCAGGGCCAACGCTCTACTCACTGCGCTACCTAGCCGCCCCCGACATAATCATTTTTAAATCTTGAGTTACTGTTCTCATAATTGGCATTTCTTGGAACAATACTGGAGTTCTTGGGTCTCGTGGAAACAGTCATTGTCTTAAGTCTTGGGGGTTACGATTACTCTCTGGGGTACAGAACCAGAGCTGTGTGATAGGAACGGGAGTGCTGTACCTGGCAGTTACAAGGAACAAGGATTGTGAACATGTGATGAATGACCCTGAGAAATAGGGGGAACTAAATTCTAACTAAATGAAGACCTGGTGCTGGTCCAAGCAATCCACTTTGCCAGAGGGCAAAGTCATTCCAGAGGGCAAGCATTATTGTTATGCCAAGTTCAGGGCATAGCCTGCTTGCTGGGCCTTAGCTCTGAGAAACAGGGTATCTCTAAAATAATACTGACAATTTACCTCAGGACTTGACGTTAAATAGTGGCAGTAATGAGATTCATCAAAGATTATGTCTTACGTGGTACCCAGGAGTGAACTTTGGGTACCAGCATGGGCCCGTTGTGCCCAGTCCCTAACCCTATTGGACCAGTAAGGACCTAATCACACTTGAATCTGTACTACTGTCTTTTTAGCTTGAGTTGGCTCTTTAATTGAGAATTGGTTTAAAAAAAAAAAAGAAATACCCATGGGCAATCAATTTTGGGTCTACTTTACCTGGCTCCCCAAAAGGGACTGAAGTCAGTCAAATGGTTTCCAAAGTATAATTTAGATATTTGCAAGTTTTTGGAACATTGGCAATCACTAACAAAATCTGATCCCTGAAATTGTTGGTCCCAATAGGGCTCATTTTGATAGAGATAAAATTAGGTACCTAAAAATGTCCCTTGATAAGGAAGGGTCAAAAATCAAATCCCCTAAATAGGATTCATTTGACCAATGGTTGTTAGAAGCCATTACGAGGAAAGCAAAATCTAGGCTCTCATCCCTCCAAGAAAACATTTTAAAATTTTAAAAATTGAAAAAGAGGCTAAATCTAAAATATTTTCCCTCCAAGGATTAGGCCAATTGGAGTCTCAAAAGAAAGAAAATGAAAAGCAAAATAAAGTTTCTCAGGCATTGTGAAGGACCTGAGGGAGATTATCAAGAACTTCTATATTAGCCTAATATATGGGTCCCAGAATTTGACCTAAAAAATGAGTTTTCTTATGTTCACACTAAGTTATTTTTAAGGAAATTGTAGCATTTTGTCTATCTTTGTGGTGTGTTAAGCGCCATGTTGTCATATCATCTATGTTTAAAATCAAACTAGCCTTTTCCTGAAGCCGCTATCACCCACCTTTTAATGTTTTCTGTTTGTCAGTTGGCCTGTCAGTCTGTTTGCATTCTTTTCTGTGATCATGTGGCTCTAAGAGCCTGTGAAATGTAATTCTATGAACCCTTGTTAGCCATTCTGGTAAATTCTGAGCTTTCAAAAAGACCTTTCCTTTCCCTTTACTTGCCTGAACTGATCAAATTTGGGAATGTAAAGATTATGTTGACAAAAGAAAAGTAAGCTTATAAAGAAATGTTAGAAATGTTCATTGTATACGTGGGAGTTTCACAAATTAAAGTTGGGAGGGATGATTTCTCAGATGTGAAGCCTCCTCAAAAGGGTTAATAGTTTGTATTATTGAAACACAGTTTACTCCCTTACAGAATAACATCTGCAGTTAGCCACGATTTGCAACTCGGCCTAAACTGCAAAACTTTTCGATTGCAAACTCCCTCCTTTTCTTGTCCTTTGTTCTTCATTGCTGGGGAAGATTCACACAAATAGATTGGGCCCCCTGAAGCCCAGCCAATGGGATAAGGGGAAGAGGGCTGGGGGGGCGGGGTAGGGGGAGTGGGCTCCATTAAGGTATAAAAGGGCCTTGCTTTCTAGACTCAATTTGTACTTCCCTGGCCAGCACTATTAGGGCTACGAAGCAAAGTACGCTTTCTCATGAGAAGGCAATAAACTCATTTCTGCTTTCAGGTATCTAAGTCTTTGTATTGATTTTTAGTGGTCTCTGTCCCACACAATGTGAAGTAGGCATCAATTTAGAAATAACTTTTGAACTGGTATGTATTTTGAATTTAGAAATTTTGCTGTAAATTATATGACTCTTACTCATTTTTATAACAGATTCAGATTTATTATTTCATAGCTAAGAAAAAAGGAAACCTTCAGATGTAGCCCCCCACCTCTTTCTTGTGTCTCGTACCTTTAATTTTTAGTCTTCATTGAGATTAAGTGGTAGTCTCCCATCCATCCTAAACCACTTGTCAGGAATTTCAGCTAAATTTAAATTAAATTGAAAGGCTTATTTAAAACTTCTTCCCTTTATCCAGCCAGGCTCATGTGATTTTTATTAGATAAAACAAACCTTTCTTGCTTTCTTATCTCTCTACCTGAAAAAGCAAAGTTGTTTTTTGGGGAAGGGGACAATTGGAGTTAAGTGACTTGTGGGAAAAATTGTCCAATCTTCAAGAGAAACCACTGAGGCAGAGCTCTGAGCCAATGACACTTTATTAAAGGGGCCATGGCCCCCTCTAATAAAGTGGACCTCACATCTTCCTCACAATCTCAGGTGCCCATTTCCTCTGGGAATATAAACACTATAAACACTAGTTTTATAGTTTAAATGCTTCCTTCCTTGCTTCCCTCCCTCCTTCCTTTCTTCTTTTCCTCCTTCCTTCCCTCCTTCCTTCCTTCCCTCCTTCCTTCCTTCCTTCCTTCCCTCCTTCCTTCCTTCCTTCCTTCCTTCCTTCCTTCCTTCCTTCATTCCCTCCTTCCTTCCTTCCTTCCCTCCTTCCTTCCTTCCTTCCTTCCTTCCTTCCCTCCTTCCTTCCTTCCTTCCTTCCTTCCTTCCTTCCTTCCTTCCTTCCTTCCTTCCTCCTCCCTCTGTTCACATGAGGAATTATACCCTTACATGTGTGTGCTCTGCCCAAAGGAATATAAATTTTGATGATTTAAACCTTGCAAGGTATCTTGGGCTTTGGGGGCTAGATTTTTTTTTTCTTCTCTACTTATTTACTCTATCATTTTTTTCCCCTGAAAAACTGGGACAATTAGCTCTTCTGTCCCATGTAGTTTCATTTATGATTTCTTGAAATAAGAGCCCTGGAAAACTAGACTTTGATAAAGCCCATCGGTATTCAAATGAAACTACTTGACTATGCCTATATGCAAATCACTCTGACTCCCTGATTAAACAATAATAATAAGTTTATTAAAGGGGTCGCCTCCTCTAATGAAATAGAATAATAATAATTGATGAAGTTTGCTAAATAATAAGTTTGGTCCCAGCCCAAACCTTACTTGGTCATTGTTTGGATTTTGATGGCTCAGAGTGAGTATAGATAGCAATTGTTTCTGTTCTGGCCAGAAACCCTGAAGGTCTCCCTGTCCCAAATTGATTTGGTTGTTTTTTGAGTAGGCAAACTATGCCATCTTTGGTCTCATTTCTCACCTAACCTTAAATCACTGAATCATTAAAGGGGTGTTGCTTCAGACAAACTGAGACCTGGAAAAGACCTCAGCTTAAAAAGGCCAAGGTCTCCCTCATCTGGGGCCATCTCCAGTCATGCTGATCTATGTCTTGGCACTGGACTCAGCTGCCTCTGGAGGAGTGAGGCTGATGACTTTGCATAGCTTGGCCTCTCTTAAATCCAATTAACTTGCAAGTTAAGACATCACCCTCCTAATGTCTTTGGTCCTCTTAGAGAACTAAGGATGAACAACAACAACAATTTATATATCCAGACAATACAGGTGGAACAGGCCAAAATTACAGACTTTTCTGGAGGTCCTGCCAAAGTTAATGAACAGGCTCTTGGAGTTGGGCTGATGAGTAGATGTCAAAGCATCTACATGGGCTGACAGGCCATGGAAAGGGCAGGCCTGCAGTCTGGCAACCAGAGTCACTCTTTGGCAAAATGCTTATAGTCATCTCTCCATGTTGGGAAATAGAGGAATGACAAGGGACAGAGAGGCAGCAAAAATAACTGGGGGTGGGGCTTCCCATGTAATTGAGTCACCTCTGCCACACTGGGCTTGGTCACCATAACAAGGAATAACAGCCATAGAGGTCCTCTAGTTCAGGGTTTCGTAAACTTTTTCCATTCGAGATCCTTTAAGCACTTCTTAAACCCCCTATGGAGACTTGAGCCACAATTTGGAAAGTGCTGCTTTAGCTTCCTATGATTAAGCAAGTGAACTTACAATCTGCAGTTGACAGATTTGAGGCCTACTATCAAAACTTATAATCACTAGCCCTGTGGAATCATGTCAAACTGATTAATACTAATTGGAATAAAATAGGGGCCCAATTCATCATCTATTACATTTCCCTGGAGTCACACAGCTAGTAAGTATCTGAGGCTAGATTTAGACCCTGGTCCTCCTGACTCCAGGGCTGATGCTCTGTCCACTACAGCACCACCTAGCGGCCCCAGTAAAGAAGTTTCAAGAAACAATACATGAAGAGGGTGACAATCTTAAAATGTTTAACAATACGCTATACAAAAGTGTTAAACTATAGATAAGGCTAGACCTATTAAGTCTACCTATTTGTTAAAAAAACAAAACAAAACATTTTGATAACAGACACTGTAGTTGGTATGGTATGTCTAGTGAGACAGGAGAAAGGAAAGGTTGTATAGAAAGTGAAGAAAGATCAGACCCTAAGATCCCAGCCCCACCCCTTCTTAGGCAATTTCTTCACCAGTTTTAAAGGCTGAATAACTATTCTTCCTATCAATAAGATACCCAGTAGAAACTTAATAAATGCTAAGGGATTAACTGAAGCTAAGAGTACAAAGAAATTTTGTTCTAATTCAGAAGCAGCTAGAAGGTAAGATGTCTTCCTGATCTTTAGGCTAAAAACTTTGATTGGAAGATGATCATGAATACAGAATATTTATACAATCTGGTTTAATTGGATCTCAAAACTAAAGTTTGTAGATTATGTTCAATTTAAATCCAGGGGAATTTTCTTTGCCTAATTCATCTGACTTCAGGGAATTGTGTTCAAAATTGAAAAAAAAAGTTTTTGTCCCTTAAGATACTTTTTAAATAGGTTTTACTATAGCATCCTTAAATGTAATCATTTTCGAATTTAATCAATTTGGGGTGGCTAGGTATCGCAGTGAATAGAGCATCCACCCAGAACTTAGGAGGACCTGAGTTCAAATCTGGTCTCAGACACAAAACTAGCCGTGTGACCTTGGGCAAGTCACTTAACCCCAATTGCCCTACCTTCTCCCTTCCAAAAAGCAAAAAAAAAAAAAAAAAATTAATCAACTTATGTTTAAACTGTTTATTACCATTGTCAAAGCTGTTTATATATAAAATTTTGGTAAGAATTAAGAAATACACTTCTCTTAACTTAAAATATTAACTCTCTTCAGATTCTGAAAAGTAAAGAGTAAGCAAGAAGAAAAAAGGAGTAAATATGGTTTAATTTGGAAAATTGCTTTGAGGTCATCTCTGAAGGCCATATAACAGATCTTTCATGTTAACTGGGCAGTTGAGCCTTTGTAAGCTGGCAGAGAACTTAGGAGAAGCCAGAACCTTATGTTTCACCAGGAGCATAAACCACTACATGGTTCCTAAAAGGTTTTGTAATTACCAAAAACAGCTTAATGGTTTCTTCTTTTAAAAATGATTTATCCCACAAACTTCTTCTGTGACTAGGGGAAGGCAATGCAAATTCTATCTTCTTCTTCTAATTTTTTCCCCCTCTTTTTGGAGGGGGGAAGGCAGGGCAGTTGGGGTTAAGTGACTTGACGGAGGTCACACGGCTAGTAAGTGTTAAGTGTCTGAAGTCGGACTTGAACTCAGGTCCTCCTGACTGCAGGGCTCTATTCACTCCGCCACCTAGCCATCCCTCTATCTCCTTTTTTGAGAGAATGAGAGATGTTTGGAGCTATTTGATCTCTTGGAGGATGCCTAAATTTCAGCTAATCAAATAATAGGTTATAATTGTGATAGGTAAATTAACGAAGAAAATCACCTGGGTTGAAATGAACTCTACATCTTGAGAGAGGTTAACAACAGTATTTACTAAAGTTATGACAGATATAAAAGATGAAGCATGTTGTGAGAGCATGAGGAACTTTTATTTTAAGTAGAAACAGTTAGAGAGGGGGCATCTAGGTGTCACAGTGAATAGAGCACAGGCCGGCCCTGGAATCAGGAAGACCTGAGTTCAAATCCTGCCTCAGACGTTTAACACAAAAAAACTAGCCCTGTGATCTTGGGCAAGTCACTTAACCCCAACTGCCCTCCAAAAAAGCAAAAAAAAAAATGAGAGAAAGCCAATAGAGAAAGTGATAGAAGGTTAGGAGAAATTTGATGAGTAATAGGTTCCTAAGTGTGATAATTGGGATAGAATCCTGTCACTTTAAAAATCTTTGGCAGTGGATTAACTGGAAATAGTCAATTTGATCATATGAAATGGTTAGAACAAATGGCCCTTGTATAAAATATGATACTAAATAATTGAAATTATAAATTGAAATTCTCCATGATACCATTTGGAAAATAGATCTGAGTACAATTGAATTTATTCCGGCCTCATTTTAAGTGAAATATGTCCCTTCTAGAATTTATTATACAGATTCACAAACTTGTTAGCTGTGTGGTTTTTAGCCATGTTCCCTTAGGTACTTGATTTGTAATGTGTATAAGGACAATGCCTAATATTAATTTCATAGTGAGCTATATTAGAAATATTATTAGAAAAGTGTACTCTTCTTTGATTCTTTTGTTAAATTGTTAAAAGATTGATATAAATATGTTTAAAAAAACTTTTTCAGAAATATAGAAGATAAGTCGTTTTCCCCTTTTGTTCTGATTCTTCTTTCACAATATCACTAATGTGGAAATATATGTAATATAATTTGTACATGTATAGCCTATATCAGATTGCAGGCTGTCTTGAGGAGGGGAATTTTCTATGGTAGGAGATATGCTTACTGGGAAGTCCTAAGAAATCAAGATGGTGGTTTGTTCTTATTGGGGTTAATGTTTGTAATGTCTAATAAATAATAGAAAGTAATGTTTGTGTCCATTTATAGTATATTAATAGTTTAACTGCTAGTACTGATAAGCATGAGTCTAATAGTTGCTGCCTTCACTGATGGGAATCATCTCTCTGTTAGAAGGGCCAATCCACTAGACTTCCTAAGGGGTACTAAATCTTATGAAAGTGAATGTTGAAAACTAAAAGCTAATTAATTAATTAAAAAAAGAAATATAGAAGATAATAATAATGGATTTCTGTGAAGTTGGCATAACAAGGACCCCTTCCTAGTAAGCATATTTCCTAACATATTTCTTGTTGTTCCAGCATGTCCATTTGGGGTTTTCTTGGCAGAGATACTGGAGCAGTTTGCCATTTCCTTGCTCAACTCATTTCACAGATGAGGAAACTGAGGCAAACAGCATTAAGTGACTTGCTCAGGGTCATATAGCCAGTAAATTTCTGAGGCCAAATTTGAACTCCGGTCTTCCTGATTTCAGGCCCAGTGCTCTATGCACTGTGCCACCTAGCTACCCCCCCCTCCCCCATACTTAGTGACACACAAGGTTCCTTCTCTGTCTGGTGGATCTGTGTCTTTTTCTGAGGTTATTGCCCGGCAAATTGGCTTTTCAGTGCTGCCCTCAAGAGAACACGGGTATGTTTGAATCTCAACCAGGCGTGGGGCTCTGAAGCTAGCCTACCCAAGATCAGGCTGAAGATTAAGGATCTCCAATGGGTTTCTTATAGTTAGTTTAGACCTTAACTGATATAATCAGACCAACTTCTGATTGGTGATTGATTTACCTAAGTTTATAGTAAAAGAATCAGCCAAAGTTAACACAATTAGCAAGTGTCAGTCAGCTGTTTACCTAATTTGGGGTACTCTGTACCCCAAGAAAGCAGCAACAGGATCAGCCTTAATCTTCTCTCTAGAAGGGAATTTGAGGGACACATATTATTAACTGTTGTTTTCTAAATCTGGGGAACACATATCATTAATAGTTATTTCCTAGGGACGGCTAGGTGGCACAGTGAGTAGAGCGTCAGCCCTGGAGTCAGAAGGACCTGAGTTCGGATCCGGCCTCAGACACTTAACACGCACAAACAAAAACCTAGCTGTGTGACCTTGGGCAAGTTACTTAACCCCCAACTGCCCTCCAAAAAGCAAAAAAAAAAGTTGTTTCTTAAATCTGGGGGCCATACACACATCATTAGCAGTTGTTTACTACACTTAGAAGACATATGTTATTAGTAGTTGCTTACCAAATCCTTTACCTTCTGAAATACTGAATTTCAGTGTCCTGGCTCCTTAACAGTGGTGGCTACCAAATTGTGTAAGATACTGAATGGGACTCTTTGGTAGGTGAACTCTTTCATTCTGGCTGCTTGCGGTATTTTTCCTTTCACCTGGAAGCTCTGGATTTGGACTCTGATGTTTCTGGGACTTTTCCTTTTGAGCTTTCTTTTAGGAGGTGGCCAGTCTGGGCAGTTTTCTTTCTTGAAATAGTATGTCTATGTACAACATATACTGAATTACTTATCTTCCCAGAGGGAATGGGTGACAAGAGAGGAAGGAAATGGATCTGAAATTCGAGGTCTTAAGATTAAATGTTTCAAATATATATAAATACTATTATTAATACTCTTTTGCTTGTAATTGGGAGATAAGATGTGCAGGCATTGGGACACAAAGATTCACCTTCCTCTAATGGAAAAGTCGAAGGGGGTATGGGAGAAGATATGGGAGAGAGTAGATTGGAGGAAATATCTTGTGGGACTGCTATTCTGGGATGGTGGGTAGGGAAAAAACAGGGGGGGAAAATAATTGTAACTCAAAATCTGGTGGAAATGAATGATGTAAAACAGAAGTTAATAAAGCATTTGTTTAAAAAAAAAAGAAATAGCATGTCTAAGCTCTTTTTAATTTGTAGCTTTCAGATAGTTCAAGGATTCTTTTTTTTTTTTTTTTTGGAGGGGGGAAGGTAGGGCAATTGGGGTTAAGTGACTTACTTGCCCAAGGTCACATGGCTAGTTTTTGTGTTAAGTGTCTGAGGCCAGATTTGAATTTAGGTCCTCCTGACTCCAGGGCCGGTGCTCTATTCACTGTGCCATCTAGCTGCTCCCATAGCTCTCATTTCTTTTTCAATTTTAAAAAAGTATTCTTATTCCATTTATTGAAAACATTTTTGACACTCTATTGCTTCATTTCTTTTAGGCATTCTAGTTGGGTTTATGCCCAAACTGTGCTTTTCTCTGAGGCATTGCTTATCATTCTCTTCTCCATTTATGTTTTGAGTTTTCCAAACATCATATTACCACATTATGGTGGGATTTTTTTCCCTAGTCTTCCAACCTAATTCCTGATTTTAGACTTGATGTTAGGGTTAGGTTCTGCTATGTGTCTGGGGGGGAGGTTTGGGCTAGTTCTGATGCTTTTTTGGAGAACTGTGTGATTGCAAGTTATCAAGGGACATGGTAGGGATGAGCAAGTTTTAGTGTTCCCAAAGTTGTCTGATCAAGGGAAAAGCCTGATTTCTGCCCCCGTATCTAAGTTCTGCAAGTTCCTGAACTAGGTATGGTCATATTACTGGACTCTGCCCCTATCAGAATTGTTGCTTTCCCTTTGGTCTGGTCTACCTGCTTTGGTTATCCCTTGGTAGGTTGAGCTAGAACTAAGACATTGCTCTTGGGTCTGAGCCCCCCACCCCTGCTGCAGTTGGCTTCTGAACTAGTTTCTTTTTCAGTACATTGTCCAGATGATCCCTAATTGGGAATGTTACCTCTCTTATGGCTCCCTTCTCTGAACAGAAGGGCCCCCCTTATCATGAAGGACAAAGTTGAACAGAAAGAGATGACTCCTTTGGCATGACCTACCCCTGTTGCTGCTGCTTGCTCTGAGGCAACTGTTCCTCTAGTACTAAAATTGCTTGTTACAGCTCTACTCAGTACCCATTATCACCTTTTGGACCCTAGACTTTTATTCTTACAGCTTAAGATTGCATTCACATTTCTTTGTAAGCACCCTTGTCACACATCATTCTGCTGACTCATATTTCATTTGAGGTCGAGAGAGCCCCTAAGTCTTTTCCACCTAAACTCTGGTCTGCTCAGGTTGTCCCCATCTGGCAGCTGGATAAATTATTTTTTTTGTACCCAAACAGGGACTTTATATTTATCCCAAGGGAGATTTATCTGCTTTAAATTCTTCATATCATTTCAACCTTTTGAAAACTTTTCACATATTAATTCTGCCACACAATGGTATATACAGTGATAGTTGCCCAAGAAGCCACTGAGATTCCCTCCCCACGTTCAAAAACTGTTTTTCTATCCTTTGATGTTTAAGTCAGTTTAATCCAAGATGTCCCACTGGAACCCACATTCCCCACCAGAGGGCAGCAGTGTCCTTCTAACCATCCATCAGGTCAGTGGCTGTTCTTGAAAATAAACCCAGTGGCGTCTTGGCTTAATCTGCCAGCTGTCAACAGCTCTGCAAATTCAGCCTGACACCATTTTACAGCCGTTCCTATAGAGCTTCTCTAGGGTGTGGAAGAGGTCAATTCTGGAAGTTCCATCCTTAGCATCAGTGAAGCCGTACAGTCCTATGGATCTGGACCCAGATGACCAGGATTCTCCCTCTGACCCTTAGTACCTGTGTGACCATGACCATGATCAGACACTTACCCTCCCTAGATGTCAGTTAGAGACCCAGGATCCTATGATTCCTCCAGGATCTGGCTATTTCTCTCTCATTTCTCTTTCTGTCTCCTTTTTCTCCTCTCTGTCTCTCTGTCTGTCTCTTTCTCACACACACACACACACACACACACACACACACACACACACACACACACACAAAGGACTTTATCCCTTCTGTGTTACCAGCATTCCTTAACTTCAAAGGCAATCCTTACAATGACAAATTCCTTGTGTCTGTAACTCCCCTAGTCATCATTCAGGGCCTTTCCTTCCTTCCTCAGGAATATTCTCCGTCCCCGCCCCGCCCCCCCCCATGGTCCCATTTGCAAACAGGTCAGGTCAGAGGCACACAGTGCCCTGGCTTCAGCTCTCAAAGTGGCCAGGAATAAAGATGGATCTTGTCACTGTCACTGAGAACGTCCATGCTCAGCTGCAGCGCTCCTAGCCAAAGCATCTGGAAGCTGTGCTGGTCCTTTCATCTTTGTTCTCAATGGCTGGGTCAGGGGAGGGCAGGGTGGCAGACACAGGACTTTGGAGAGGTACAGAACAATTCTACTATCAACCAAAGTACTCAGCATTCTGAGAAAGGAACTCCTGATATTCTCTCTCCCTTTAATCTCCCCATTTCTGTTGATGTCCTGCGGGCCTCCAGTCAACCCAAGCACTCATCCTTAGAATTATCTATTATCTTGTTTGTACTGTCTGGCCTCCTCCATTAGTCTGTGAGCTCCTTGAGTGTAGGGACTGTCTTTTGTGTTTCTTTGTATGCCCAGTGGAAGGGGGGACATATAGGGAAGTGGGGAGGTAGCTTTTCTGGGTGCGGGAAGAAGCCACCCTCACCCTTTTTTTTTGTGCTTCTTTGGAGGGCAACTGGGTTTAAGTGATTTGCCCAAAGTCTCATGGCTAGTGATTGTGTCAAGTGTCTGAGGCTGGATTTGAACTCAGGTCCTCCTGACTCCAGGGCCAGTGCTCTATTCACTGCGCCACCTAGCCATCCCTCTATCACTTTTTAAAGACTAGATAATCAACACTACAATTAGTCAAGTTCTGACTGGTAGTATGTCCTGATTTCCAAGATGAAAATGCTTTAACAAGCTGGTAAGAGCTGGCTCCAGCACATCTTTCTAGTAACCCAGGTTTCCAGCCTCAGAGTCATTATTTGCTCTTCCTTCTCTCTCAGCTCTCACATTCAACCAGGTCCTTTCAATCCTGATGATAATAACTTCCTAATTAATTGATCTCCTTGTTTCTCCTCTCTCCCCTCTCCAGCCCAGTCCTCCACACAACAGTAATATATGTGTGTGCATAAGTGTGTATGTATAGACAAATGTGTGTGTGTTCCAGACAGAGATCTGACCACACCATGCCCTCACTCAGACATTTCAGTGGCTCCCACTTGCCTCTAGGATAAAATATCAAGTCCCCCAACTTGGTGTTTAAAGGCCTGTTCAGTATGACTGCTCTGTAACTTCATTGTTTAAGACAATTGCTCATAGCACAATGAGAGACTATGATCTGCACATGGTAACACACCTATTACAGTTGGAGGACAGGACTTGAACCCAGGTAGTCTTGACTTTATTTTTTTTCTTTTTTTGTCTTTATTAATTTGTTTGTTTACTTTTAGTTTGCAAGATTCAGTTCCACAATTTCTTGAGTTTCAAATTTTCTCCCCTTCCCTCCCCTCCCCACCCCCATGGCAGCATACAATCCAGTATAGAATCTGCAAATACTTTAACATTAGACGTTAGTCAGGTTATAAATAAGATAAAGAAAGAGAGCAGGTAATTTCCTTCAATCTGCATCCAAACTCTGTTCTTTCTAGTTCTTTCTCTGAATGTAGACATCTCTCTCCATCATGAATCTTTTGGAGTTGACTTATAACCTTGCGTTGCTGAGAAGAGTCAGGTCTATCAAAGCTGATCATCACACATACGTTGTGTCTGTAATTGTGTACAGATTTCTCCTGGTTCTGCTCTTCTCACTCAGCATCAGTCTGTATAAGCCTCTTCAGTTAAATATGAAGTCCATCTGCTCTTTGTTTCTTATGGCGCTATAGTATTCCATTACATTCATATACCACATCTTATTCAGCCATTCCCCAAGTGATGGACATCCCCTTAATTTCCTAGTCTTGACTTTAAGACTGACTGGACGATGTAATGGATGGAATACTGAATTTGGAGTTAGAAAGACCTGAGTGTGAATCTTGCCTCAGACACGTACTAGCTGTGTGTCCCTGGGCAAGTCACTTGACCTCTACCAACCTCAGGTCCCTCTTGTGCAAAATGAGGATAATAGGAACCCTACCTCCTAGGGTTGTTGTGAGGATAAAAAGATAATATTTCTAAAGTCCTTTGCAAACATTAAAGCATTATGTAAATGCTAGAAAAAAGTATCAGGGCTAGGATTTGAAATGTGAAACTCTTTCCATTAGAGGCAGTGTGGGACAGGGGATACTAAATCAGCCTTGAAGCCCCCAAGACCAAGGTTCAAAATTTTATTCTGATATAAACTGTGTGACTGAGGAAGTTTGGGAACTTCCCAGTGCTCTGGGCAACTTTCTAGGTCTGGGAGTTACAGAGAAGAGGCATATTCTTCCTCAAGGAGTTCCCTAGACCAGTGAAGCCACAAATCTGTCCTGTTCTCCTTCCACTATAATTGACGGGGTTTAATGGTTACTAACTATTAACTGGTTCAGTTAGAATGCTATACTTTCCCCTCAGGGACCTTTCAGTCTAATAGGGAGGTGGGGTGGGGCTTGGGAGGGGAGCACACAGTGACATTTACCATTTATACAAATACCTAGAAGATAAGGTTCTCAAACACAAGAGGAGGGCCCCAGAAGATGGTCTCCAAGGGCTCTGGCAGTTCTAATGCTTCCCTGGCAGGGTTTGTTTGAGGTCTAGATCCTGACATTCAGAAGGACACTGAAGACATTATGGTCCATTCTTCTTCTCTGTCATGATGAGGGCTCTCTGCCAGTGGCTCCCTCCCCCACTAGGACAGTAAGGACAAAAGCAGCCAGTCATTCCTGGCACTGATACGGCACTAGCAGGAGCCTCATGAAAATGAGAAAGGTGAAAGCCACTGCAGTGGACCTGGGGCTGGACAGCTCCAAGGACAGCGGCCAAGGGGGCTCAGTGAGGGGATGAAGGCTTTGTGAGGGAGTGGGGCTCAATGAAAGGATGGGGGCTCAGTGATGTAAGTGGGAGGTCTGTGGCTAGATGCTCTATGAGGGGTTCAGAGGCTCAGAGAATGCAACAGTATGCTGATTGAAGAGGTCAGGAGAGCCCAATGAATGGTATATTCAGTTAAAAAGATGGGAGTACAGCACTTCCTCTTTCCTCCATCTTGGAGCCGTAGAGGCCTGCTGGAAACAGCACTTCTAGAACAGCAAAATGACTGGAAGACCGTGGTCCAAGGCCATTTTTGCTGGCTACAAGAGAGGCCTACAAAACCAGAGGGAACATATGGCTCTTTTGAAAATTGAAGGCATCTATGCAAGGGATGAAACTGAATTCTATTTGGGAAAGAGATGTGCTTATGTCTACAAAGCCAAAAACAACACGGTAACTCCTGGTGGGAAACCAAACAGAACAAGAGTTATCTGGGGGAAAGTTACTCGGGCCCATGGAAATAGTGGAATGGTTATGGGGCGGCTAGGTGGCACAGTGAGCAGAGCGTCGGCCCTGGAATCAGAAGGACCTGAGTTTGGAAACCTGCCTCAGACACTTAATGAACACACAAAACAAAAACCTGGCCGTGTGACCTTGGGCAAGTTACTTAACCCCAATTGCCCTCCAAAAGGCAAAAAATAAAAAAAGAAATAGTGGAATGGTTCGAGCCAAGTTCAGAAGCAATCTTCCTGCCAAGGCCATTGGACACAGGATCCGAGGGATGCTCTATCCCTCAAGGATCTAGAATATGAAAACTGATTAAATAAAAATAAAATTGCACATTTTTTGCAAATGTAAAAAAAAGGTGGGAGTATAAAGAGGAAATGGGGGTTCAGTGAGGGGAATGAGGCTTCAGAGAGGGCAAGAGCAGTTCAAAGAGAGAAAAGTGAGGCTCAGGGAGGGGGATAAAGGTTCAATGAAGGAGACAGTGTGCTGAGCAAGTAAGGAATGAGGATTCAGTGAGGGGACAGGAAGTTCAATGAAGGGGATAGGGGCTTAGTGAAGGGGATAGGCATCCAATAAGAGCAAGAAGGGTTCAGTGGGGAGTCTGGGGTTTCAATGAATAGGACAGTGTTCTGAGTAAGGTACAGATAAAGGCTCAGTGAATAGGATAGCATGTTGAGAGGGGAGAGAGAGAGCCTCAATGAATGGGAGAGGACACTTAATGAGGGGGATAAGGGTCCAGTGACTGGAACATGACGGTAAGTGAATGGAGGAGTGCTTAGTGCAGTTTGGCACAGGGTGCTCAGGGAAGGAGCAGGGAGCTCCAGGAGAGGATGAGGGAAGAGGGCTCTCATGGCGAGGAAGCAAAAGGAGGAAGCTCCCAGATGGCCATGGTTGTAACCAGGGTTGTTCTGGGATCCCTTCCAGAGGGAGACAACCTCTTCATAGCTAATGCTAAACTTTTGCTAGGTGTGAATAGTTTTGGAAGAGTTCTGTCATGTTGGGGTATAGCCAACTCCATTTTTACTCTAAGACTATCTTTAACTCCCTACATCTGCATGAGCATTGTGAAGGCTGGGGGGAACAGTTCCTCAAGTCTCTGAGAGGGAGAGCAGGGCCAGGGCATCATATGCTGGATGCTTCTCAAGGACTTTTGACCAGCTTGGGAACAGCAGTCTGGTATAGGAGGCACATGGAATAGCATGAAAGAGTGTGAGGGGCCCTCAATTTGTCAGTAGAAGAGAGTTGAGTTGGGTCTTGCCATGAATCTTGTGTGACCCTGGGCAAGTCACTTGTTTCCCTCTGTCTCAATTTCCTCATCTCTAAAATAAGGATAATGCCTGTAGTACTTCCCTCATAATGTTATTGGGATCAAATGAGATAATCCATGTAAACATCATGTAAGTTATAAAACTTAATGCACATACTTATTGTATGAGACAGCATTATGCAGTGGAGTGGTTCTCCTTGGGTTCACCATGACGGTCCACACTAAAAATCCGTTAATGGAGCCTTAAGCCACAAATGATTGCCCAATTAAACTGCAAATATATTTTTCCTCTGTGAGAACAAGCATGTGCATGTTTAAAGCATTATAAGTTTTCTTCTTCAGAGATCATGTGTGTAGAGATTACCTCAAATTCTGACCACTTCTAACAAAGTGAAACATGTCCTTGCAGTTTCTCAACTTGTCATCCAATTGTTTCCAAATCCTCCACAAGGAATCAACATTAGAGCACAAACTGCTTCCCAATAGATGGTCAGACTCATGCATATACCCTAATTTATTTTCTATGCCCTGTACAAGAGTAGCTCTCTCATTCCTCTCTGTTACCCTCTGATCATACTTCATCAGCTATGTAACCATTTGGTCAACATGTTATGAACATTTGTGTTCTTTCAGCACAAATGTCAGTTAGTGTGAAAACCATGGTTGCTGGCTATTCACATTACAAGTCATCTTGAAACCATCATGGACCATTACACACATTGTGCTGAAACAAACCTTAATGTTGCCCCTTATTGTAGTTTTATTGCTGTTTCCCTCTTTAAAATTATCCTCTGCTTATGTTGTCATTCTTCTATCTGGTAGGTTTTCAAATGAAATGGTTGGCAGCCCTTGTAATCATTCAGCAGAGTTTTCATGAAAATGTAGCTGGTGTCCAGATGGTAGAAATTAAGAAAGTCACTTGTGAAGAGAGTCTTTCCTTACAGAGGTTAGTTTATATATAAATACTGTTTTAAAATGAAGCAATCTGTGAAGTTAAACTTTAGGTACATTTATAATTTAATAAGGAGCTTATCAGCCAGTAGAAAAGTAAATATTTTATGTTGTAAAGAACTATTCATTTTCATCGCTTGGCTAGGTAGCTAAAAATTAAAAGAAATTTAATTTCCATCTCTCATCATGAGAGCTTGTAAAATTCTCCTACCATTTCCTACAACACAGTCATGCAAAGAAAGTCATTTTCACTTTATTCTTGCATTAAATCAAAATACAGAGATAAACTCAAACAGAACCAGATTTAAGATCTGTGTTTGTCTGGTGCTCAGCCAAATGTTGTAAACCTTTGTTCAAATAAAAAAGTCCAATGCAGAAATTTAGTTTATATGTGATTATAATATTACATTGACCATCTTCCAAGTTGTAACTCATTTTATTAAAAAAGTCATATCTGTTCGATAAAAAATTTAAAATAAGGGAATTTCATATGAAATCTTACAGATAATAGTGAGCATATGAAGTCTGGCTGGATTACTTTTAGTCCTTACAGAATGTTCCACACAAAATATTGATAATTATTTTATGAACAGAGTTTTGCATTTTCATATTTAGAATTTTCACAGAGGTAGAATAAAATTTTATATTTTGTAATTATAATTATATAATGTACATTTTCATTTGGAGCTTTTGTGGGCAAAAGTTATGAAGTTATGGAAAGCACCTAATGAATAAATCTAAAAAAAGCCACTATGGACAGTATCCTAAATTACCCTGGGAGTCCACAACACAGTTTTTTTGTTGGAAGGCCCTTGAAGAACAAAAAACATCAGGAGCCACTGATATAGGGGAAAGAGCCATGGGTTTTGGAGTCAGAGGGCCTGGGTTTGAATCTTGCCTCTGATTCCTCCCACCTGTGTGTCACTAGACAATTCACTTAAATTCTCTGGGCCTCAGTTTTCTCATTTACAAAATGAAGGAACTGGACTAGATAACCTATAAATGAACATTAGATGGTCCCTTTTTAGCTCTAAATTGTTGATGATTATGGGGACATTGGGAATTGATGCTGCCTACTCCTTCCTTTCAGAGATCCAAGGGCCCCCCTTATACCTTAACCTCTACTAGGAACCTGCCTCCCTTTCTTTTCTCTCTCTCTCTCTCTCTCTCTCTCTCTCTCTCTCTCTCTCTCTCTCTCTCTCTCTCTCTCTCCCTCTCTCTGTCTCTGTCTGTCTGTCTGTCTGTGCATGTGTCTCTGTCTCTCTCTCCATCTCTCTCTCCCTATCTCTCTCTTTCCTTGTCTGTATGTCTGTCTCTCTCCTCTTGGAGGACACTAGTATCAGAAGAGAATGTCCATGCCTGCCCTTCATTTCAATTGTTATACAACTCATGAGTTGGTTGGTGGTTGTCCTTCATTCTCAAAGAGGACCAAAATGACATCACTATGCTAAAGTCAAGTTTCACTGTGTCCGACTGTGACTGATCAGAGTAATATGAGCTCAGAATGCTCTACCACAGGTCAGGCACAAATAGTCCCTGTGAACATTTGGGGTGGATTCTCTAAATTTGCACATCCTGCCTTTCCTTTGAGCTGTTTCAAATCTGCTTTGCTCAGAGAGCACAGCACCTTCTCTGATATGGGCACACTATGCTGAGCAGTCCTGTGCCAGTGTCTCCCATATCACACAATCAATTCCAAAGTTACTGAGAGAGACCTTGAGAGTGTCCTTGTATCACTTCTTCTGACCACCCGGTGAATGCTTGCCTGTGTGAGTTCTCCATAAAATAGTCTTTTTGCATTCAAACAACGTGGCCAGCCCATCTCACTAGGTTCCCTGACACTGTCCCAGCTCAGAGTCCCCTGGAGGGATTCAGGACACAAATGAACTGAGGAGAGCCACCTTTGCCCCACCTTTTACTGGTGGCCAAAGCCAAAACTTCAAAACTTCATACATACAAAGGACCATAATAGGATGGTATATTGGGTAAATAAACAGGTTGGTGTATTCAAGGGCTTACCTCATATCCTTTGCTGCTTTCTTCAATTCAATTTAACTAATGTCTAATACCAACCAGGCATTCCTGGACTATCTGATTGCCTGCCCAGAGCCCACCACCAGGAGCTATCAGATTACCCTTGTATACACACAGGAATTTCACAAACATTGCAGTGGACTATGTCAACAGAAGAGTATTTGAAAGGACCAATCAGAGCCTCTACCAAGACCATAGGAGCCTATGGCTTCTGACTCCAGGCCCAGCTCTTTATTCACTGAGCCACCTAGCTGCCTCCTGTATAAATATTCACCATTATTATTTATACAAAGTGTTCCAAAAGTCTTTTTATAATTAATTAATTTTTGTTTTCAACATTCACTTTTATAAGATTTTGAATTCCAAATAATTTTCTCTCTCCCTCCTTCCCTTCCCCCCCAACAGATGGCAGGCAATCTGATATAGGTTATACATTGTACAATCAGATTAAACATCTTTCCACACTAGTCATGTTGTGAAAGAGGATGAAAACAAAAGGGGAAAACCATGAGAAAGAAAAAACAAAAAAGATAGAAAACAATATTCTTTTTCTGCATTCAGACTCCATATTCTTTCTCTGAAAGTATATAGCATTTTCCATCAAGAGTCTTTTGTCTTGGATCATTGCATTGCTTAGAAGAGCTAAGTCAATCATAGTTGATAATTGCACAATGTTACTGTTACTATGCACAATGTTCTCCTGGTTCTGTTCACTTCACTCAGCATCAGTTCATGTAAGTCTTTCCAGGTTTTTCTGAAATCTATCTGCTCATCATTTCTTATAGCACAATAGGATTCCATTACATTCATATACCACAACTTGTTCGACCATTTCCCAATTGAAGGGCATCCCCTCAATTTTCAATGCTTTACAAAAAAAGAGCTCATATAAATATTTTTGTTCGTGTGGGTCCTTTTCCCCATTAAAAAAAATGATCTCTTTGGGATACAGCCCTAGAAGTGGTATTAGTCCTAAAAGTCTTGATGCAGTTTTAAACTTTAATAGCTTAGATAGCATTCTTTTTTTCTTTAGTATTTCATTTTTCCCCAATTACACATAAATTTTTTTTCAACATTTGTTTTTAAAATTGAGTTCCAAATTCTCTCCTACCCCTTATTGGGAAGGCAAGCAATTTGATATATGTTATACATGTGTAGTCATGCAAAACATATTAAATAGCACTGTTTATTAATATTAAATTATACAAACATATATTTATAAATATAAATGTCATATATTCATAAATGTAATAATATATAAAATAAAATAATAAATATTAAACATATTAAATAACACTATTCAGCAATAATGGTCCAGAAAACCAGATATTACAGATTTCCTCAAGGCAGACTTGCTGACCACTATTCATAAAGTAATCAGGATCATATATAATTAGAGTTGGAAAGAACATTAGAGGCTATTGAGTTCAACACCCTGATTTTACAGAGAAGGAAACTGAGGCCTGGTTGAGAACATGTTGCTATGCAGAGAGAGGGGGATGGATGCAGTATCTTATGGGTCTGGAGGAATCTCATGAGATCTGGGGGCCTTTGGAATGGATGAGGGGTAAAGGTCAGGGGGACATACTCCTGGTGGCGGTATTGTGTATAGTTATGTACATAATTAAGACATGGGAAAGAAGGAAGAAGACCATACAAGGATTTATTTAGATATCCATGAAGCCTATGTATAATGATGAGGAGGGAAAAATATAAAAGTCACATAAGCATCTGATAAGTTAATAACAATAGCAGCAAGCAATTATATAGAGGTTTGTAAAGCACTTTACAGCTATTTCTTCATTTGATTGTAAAAACCACCTTGGAAGGTAAATGCAAATATTATCTCCATTTTGCAGATGAGTAGATTAATACTAAGAGAGAGGGGCAGCTAGGTGGTGCAGTGATTAGAACACCAGACCTGGAGTCAGGAGGACCTGAGTTCAAATCCAGACTCAGACACTTAACACAAAAAACTAGCCTTGTGACCTTGGGCAAGTCACTTAACCCCAACTGCTCCTCAAAAAAAAAGACTAAGCTTGTATAGGGACATATAGTTAAGTAAGTGTCCGAGGCAGGATTTGAACCTGAGTCTCCCTGACTCCATTGTACCAGCTCGAAACCTCGTGGCTAGCCTTGTTACAAGGCTAAGTTTATGTTATGTGCAAGTTTATGTTGTGTGCATTGTGCTAAGCATGGAGCATACAAAGAAAGGCAAGAACATGGTCTCTCCCAACAGGGAGCTCGAATTCTGATGAGAAAGACACATGAAAATAACTACACACACAGAATACATACTGTGTAAATGCGAAGTAATCTCAGGGGGAGGGAGGTGGCTGGTGCTGCTCATTCCATAATGGAACTTCCCTAGAAGATCCTCTTGATACTGTATAATTCTCGAGATGGATGGACTCTATTGGATAGACTAAAGGAGTTTGTGATATAGTCTCTCAGCCTCAGTTTCCTCATCTATAAAATGGTGAGAACAATAGCACCTTCCTGACCCAGCTGTTGTGAAGATCAAATGAGATCATGTACGCAAAGTACTCTGTGCATTATAAAGTGCCATGGAAGGTATCCCAGAAGTCTCAGTGCAATCTGAAGGCATGAAAGCTTATTAGCCTAAATAACATCACTTAAGCTGTTAAAGTTTAAAGTTGCACCAAGGCTTTTGGGAAAGTATGGATAAATAACAATGATACAGCCAATATTTACATAGGAGGCAGTGCAGTAGCACAGTGGATAGAGTGCTGGGCCTGGAGTCAGGAAGGCCTCAGATACTTCCTAGCTGTATGACCCTGGGCAAGTCACTTAACCCAGTTTGCCTTAATCCACTGGAGAAGGAAATGGCAAACCACACCAGGATCTTTGCCAGGAATACCCCATGGACAGCACTGGGGTGCTGTGGTCCATGGGATCATGAAAAGCTGTACACAACTGAACAACTCAACAGCAACAATGATGTTTATTTTGCATTCACTGTATGCCAGGCATTATGCCAAGTGCTATGCCAAGCACTCTACAGTGATTACCTCACTTGAACCTCATGATAACCAGTGCTAATACACACGCACATGCTACATATAAATTTATAGATGATTGCATATGCATAAATTTATTTACATATGCATCTCTTCAAGTACCTAAAAAAAACAAAACAAAAAACAACCATAGCTCTGGGGATTCAAGAGCAAGTCTGCTCAAGACTTTCAGTCAGAAACCTAAGTAAAAGTAATGACCTGAGACGGAGTAAAAAGTATCTTCGCTTCTGTGTTAAATACTCACTAGTTGACAATCTAGAACACACAGACTCTCTTTCTCCTTCTCTCTTCTCCCTGTCTTTCTCCTCTCTGTCTCTGTTTCTCCCTCCCTCCCTCCCTCTCTCTCTCTCTCTCTCTCTCTCTCTCTCTCTCTCTCTCTCTCTCTCTTTCTCTTTCTCTCTTGTTTTGAAGCCCCCCTCCCTTCCACATCTATCTTTTGGAATCCCCAACTCCCTTCAAGATTCAACTCAAGTGCCCCACCCCTTCCTCAAAAGCCCTCTCTTAATTCCTCAGTCTCTCTCCTGAGGTCCAATCCGGGACCTGAACACTAGATGTCTCATGAATGTCTAAAACTCAACATGTTTAAAACAGAGCTCATTGTCTTCTTTCCCTAAAACTTTCCCCTCTCTTGCATTTCCATATTCTGGTTGAAGGCGCTTCATTCCTTCTGGTCTCCTGGGTTTGCAACCACAGTTTCAAGCTTGACTTATCACTGTCTGTTAACCTGTATCCATTCAACTGCCATATCTTGCCATTTCTACCTTCACAATATTTCTTACAACCAATTACTTCTCACTATTCATATAGGCACTGCCTAGTTTGGGCCTTCATCACCAACAGCCTTTTTTAATTGATATTTTTTTAAAAATAAAGTTTATTGAGATGTTTTGTTTTTACATCACCTAAATTACATCTTTCTTTCTTCCCTCTCTCCCCCAGAAGTATCTGTTATAACAAAGCGTTTTTAGGGCAAAGAGGAGAAGGAGGAGGAGGAAAAAGAAGAAGAAGAAGAAGAAGAAGAAGAAGAAGAAGAAGAAGAAGAAGAAGAAGAAGAAGAAGAAGAAGAAGAAGAAAGCAAAACTAATCAATACATTGAACAACCTGATGATCTGTTACAATTGCTTTCTAACTGGTCTCCCTGCTTTGTCTCTTCCCCATTCTAATCTTATCCACATAGCTGCCAAAGTGATTTTCTCTAAGGTCTGCCTATCTCGTTTCCCTATACAGTACACTCCAGTGGCCTCCTATTGCTCCCGGTAGAAAACGCCAAATGTCTTTGACTTTTCAAATCCTTCCCAACCTGGCGCCAGCCTACCTTTCCAGCCTCACTAGAAATAGTCTTTTTCCTATATGCTATGGTCCAACCAAACAGGGCTTCTTGCTGTTCCTCCAACATGACTCAATGTCTGTGCTTTTGCAGTGGCTGTTCTGCCTGGAAGGAGCCCCCTCCTCACCTCCTCCTTTCCATCCTTCAGTGCTTGGCTCAGGTACCAATTTCAACATGAAGCCCCTCCTTATCTCATCTACCAGTGCCCTCTTTCAAAACTATCTTATATTCTGTGTATGTCTTAGTGACAGATTATATTAACTCAGCAAATGCCTTGGGAGGAGGCAATATATATATGTCTCTTTCCCGCTAACACAGCACAGTGTAATACTCAGAACCTAAATAAATGCTTCTCAACTAGTGTATTGATTGTCCCAGGTGGTGGTGTTCATCTTGTCCTAATCCTGAAAATACTTCATATTTACTTATCTCTGTGCTCCTCTCCACAATGAAAGGTAAGCTTCTTGGAGGCAGAAAATGTTTCAACTTTGTCTCCAAAATTCTGGGCAAGGAGATACTCAAGAAATCCTTGTTGAATTGAAAGGAACCTTATTAATGGGGTACAGTAAAAACGATATCTTCCATTTTACTTGTGGAAAAACTGAGGTCAAAAGAGGAGCTGTAGTTTTTGTGGTGACTAAGAGTTTTAAGTCCAGGGGATGCCCATCAATTGGGGAATGGCCAAACAAGCTGTGGTATATGATTGTGACAGAATATTATTGTGATATAAGAAATGACAAGCAGGATGATTAGAAAAACCTGGAAAGACTTATATGAACTGATACAAAGTGAAGTGAGCAGAACCAGGAGAACATTATACACAATTGCAGCAATACTGTACAATGATCAACTGTGAATGACTTAGCTATCCCAGCAATACAATGATCCAAGACAATCCCAAAGGATTGATGAAACTACTTCCAAAGAAAGAACTTATAGTGTTTGAATACAGACTGAAACATGCTATTTTTCTTTCTTTTTCTTTTATTCTAGTCTTCTTTACAAAATGACTAATATGGAAATATTTTATGTGCTTTCACATGTATAACCTCTATCTGATTGCTTACCATCTCAGGGAGGGGAGAGGAAATTGAATCTGGAACTCACAACTTAAAAAACAAATGCTAAAAATTGTTTTAACATGTAATTAGGGGAAAATAAAATATTGTATGTTAAGAAAAAAAGAAGAGCAGTAGCCCATTACATAATAATAATAGATAACATTTTATAGAACTTTAAGGGATATTTCTATATATGTATATATAGTATATGTGTGTATATGTATCTCTCTATATATGTATATATAGTATATGTATGTATATCTCTATATATGTATGTATGTGTGTGTATCTATCTCTATATATGTGTATATATGTATATATCCATATATGTATATATAGTATATTTGTATGTGTATATATCTATATATGTATATATAGTATATATGTGTGTATACATGTATATATCTCTACATATGTATCTATATCTATATCTATATCTATATCTATATCTATGTGTGTGTGTATCATTTGACTTGTAAATCAGTGGGGGAAGTGGGAAGAGAACCCAAGTGTCCTTCCCCTCTACTGGTTGCTTCAGATTCAGTCCAGGGTAAATATGCTCGAGGGAAATGGAGTTCAAGGGGAATGGTTGGAGAATCCCTAAGTTTCTTCCAAGTGCCACTTCCTTATTGAAGTCTTTCCTGCCATATAGCTATCCTATATCCTGGGCTATGCTGAAGCTTGCTAATAAGCATCTTACTATCAAGTTTTCAGTGTCTCAGAAATCAACAAATACTACAAATCAGGGCTTGATTTATTATTTTGTTGATTGTGTAGCCTTAAGAAAGTGATGCAGAAATGTTTTTTAAAAAAGGCAGATTAAAATTAAAAGTGTGTCCTGCATATGTCTTACCTACCCCCCAATACTACAATTTTAAACATTTATCAGCACACAACTGTAATATACCTGAGGCAGCTAGGGGTGCCATAGAGTGCTGAGCCTGAACTCAGGAAGACCTTAGACACTTACTAGCTTTGTGACCCTGGGCAAATCACTTAGCCCCACTTGCCTCAGTTTCCTCACCTGTAAAATGAGCTGGAGAAAGAAATGGCAAACCACTCTAAGTATCTTTGCCAAGAAAACCTCAAACAAGGTCATGAGGGGTTGGATCCAACTGAAAAACAACAGAAAAAGTATTATGTATGCCTGCATACATACATATATATTGAAGCAATGTGGTATCCTGGAAAGAATTCCCAGGCTTGAAGTCAGGAATGTGTGAGTTCAAATCCTGCGTCAGACACTTTCTAGCTGTCTGATCATGGCTGAGTCACTACTTTCCGTCTCAATTTCCTCATCTGTAAAGTGGGGCCAATAATAGCACCTCCCCCCAGGGCTGTTTTGAAGATAAAAATGAGAATATATGCCTTAAGAGTCTTGCAAATATTAAAGCGCTATATAAATATTACCTATCGTTTTTATTATTACAGATGAGTCATCCCTGATAGGAGGTAAATTTCTTGAGGACAGAAACTGACCCTTACTGTCCCTTCCTGCTTAGTACACAGCAGGTGCTTCATAAATGCTCTTTGACTTTCCTGGCTCACTGTTCGTACCTAGCACCACTTGGCACATAGTAGATACTTAAGGAGTATTTGGTGATCAGTTGGTCAGTGTAGAGCACAGAGCACACGTTGGGTGCTCGATTCATTTGAATATTTATTAAGTGCTTGCTGGCTATACGGCCCTGAGCTTGCCTACTTTCTCTTACTTGTTTCTTTATCCTAGGATTAGGTGATATTGAAGTCAAGCCAGGCCCACCTCAGCCCATCCCCCACCCCCATCCCTGCCACATCTGCTGATTTTGGACCATTCCCTAATCATCTGGGCAGAAAGCCAGACTGCCCTGAAAATGTCAGTCTCTCTTCTGCTCCCCTCCCTCCCTCCAACCCTTGTAATTTATCTGCCACTTGCCAGGGATGAGTAATTCCCCTGCCTAGCTGGGCCCTTTAGCTGAAGGATGGGGAGGAAAAGGAGGAGAGAGACCCAGAGGGTAGCTGAGGGTACATATCAGCTTCACCCCCATGTGCTACCTGTGTTTGTGTGCTGGGATGGACTTCCCCTCTCCCAGGTCTTGGTGGCTGCCACCGATTCTCTCAAATATGGGGAACTGGATTCAGTGACCCCTCAGATCCTTACTAGCTCTAAAGCCATGATCCTGTGAGCCTTTGAAACAAAGAAGCTGTTTATTTCTCTGCCTTGCCCATCCCTTTCTCATTCCTGAATTCTGGTTTATTAAAACTTTGTCCCTAATATTCACACTTACAGCTTGCTTACTTCTCTGCTCTCTTATCACAGGACTGTAGAAATATGACATTTAAGAAGAGGCCTTCTAGTTCATTTAGTCCAACCTATACTTAGTACAGTTAAGTGTTTATCCATGGTCACACATCTAGTAAAACCACAGATAATTAAAATTCTTGCTTTCTCCTGTCTGCACCATGCTTTTTTTTCTTCTGCAGGGCTGTCCTAATTAAAGGTGAGAGGCAGTCTGCCAGAGAAGGACAAGACCTTATAAAAGTAAACATTTTAGAGACAGAAAGGGCAACGGAGATAGATCACTGTCATTTTATGAGAAGAGAAATTGATGCTCGTACCCAGGTCATCCTATCCACAAGTAGTAAATGGTAGAGGTGGGATTTAAAGCCCAGGTCCTCATGACCAATGGCATATTCATTATTCAAGGAATTCATGTGGTTAATCCTAGCCAGCATTGATCATACCCCCTTCCCAATTTCCCTATTCTGTTGGGGGACAACTTCCTGAGGCCGACTCATCTTCTCCAGAGGCTTGGACTATTGACAGAAGAAAGGTAGAATGATCAGAGCTTGGACCTAGGCACCAACAGCATCTATGGATCCTTTCTATAGTATTTTAGCACATTAAGAACAAAATGGTTAAAAAGTGAATGTTGGACTCTTTCCCCACTGTGGTAGCACCCCACCCTGGCTGAGTGCCATGTCCAATCCAGTCCTGATACACATTCCTCAAGGTATCTGTGTTGCTCCATGGGGCAGTGTTGTAAGGTGTCTTCTGGCCCCTTCAACTGAATTTAAATTAAAAGTTAATTTGAGAGTGTGTTTGATGCTGTTTGCCCTAAGTGCCAAAACTGCTATTATAGTTCTGGCCTGGACCCCTACCCCACCACACACACACCCACTTCCCATTTATAATGAGAAGAAAAAGGACTGAGCCAGTCCTACTTAGGGTAAGGACATAGCATGGCTGAAGGCCCTGTAGCACTCTGAGCATTTTCCAACCCGTCAGTACCAAGGACAGGACTCAAGCCAGCCTGACACATTTCTGGGCTGTCTGTGACCTGCCCTAAGCTTCACTCTGCAGTTTGTGGGAAGGCCAGGTGGGGTTCTAGGGACCCACCTCCCCCTTCCATTCTGGGAGCCCTTAATTGCTGCCTTTCCTTCTCCAGCACGCTCATATGGGTCATTAGAGAGACATTTGGTTTATTTCTAGCTGCAGCAGCCGCTGAGCTGTCTGTCCTCCCCCAGCCCCCAATGCCACCAAGCATAACTGCCTGGCCCTGCACCCAACCCAGCTTTCAGCTTGAATCCCCAGAGGCCTCACTCTCCCTGAATGGACTGGGTTGTCAGGTAGGGCAGAGGGCAGAAGAGCATATATGCACCTGGAACCAACACTCAGAACTGAGAACACAAGTTTATTTGCAGACTGGCTCAATGTGGACAGGAGCAGTGCACCTCTAATCTTCCGCCCCCTCCAAGCAAATCTGGAGAGGCCCCACAGTCCACAGAGAAGGGAGACCACATCTGAGAAATCACATTTTCCTCCCTCCCCAACTCCCCTACCAGAGGACTGCAGTTACACATGGACACTAGACAGGCTGGACACATGGACACAGTGCGAAGCAGGAGTGGGGGTAAACCCCAATACCAAGGTTACTGATAGGCAGACATTGCCCCTTGGGGGAGCCAGGTGGGGAGGAAAGAAGCTGTCCTTCACACTCCCCATGAACAACAGCCCTGGAGGGCAGGCAGTCCCATTTCACAGATGGGGAAGTTGAGGCACAGAACATCTAAGAAAAGAGCTAGGGAGAAACAGGAATCCTCTCTTGGGCTAAATTGTCTTCCCAAACCAACCCAAATACACCATCCCTTAATAAATAAGTATCCCACCCCCAATATTTACACAGCAATATTTCCTTCAATCTATCAAGACAGAAAAACAAAGATAATTTCCAATAGCAAACATTACACGAGTATATGGTGTAGTCACTTCTGTGGTGGCAGAGCGATTAGCCAGGAAGAGGTAGGGAATGAATCTCTAAGTAGGGAGGAGCTTGACATCTTCTGCCTTCCTTCCCTCTCCCTCAATGGAGGAAAGAGGGAATGGGGCTAGATGGGTTGATCAACAATGACTTCTGACCTGGTGACCAATCCCTCTTGAGCCTTGATACTTAGACCAAGCAGTTGTATGGGCCACTTGGCAGCAAAGGGTAGGCCAAAAGCTTCCCCCGAGAGTTGGGTCCAGGGACAAGATTTGTCTAAGATGGTGAGGGACTCCAGGGAAGAAGCCAGAATCCCCAGGGCTCCCATGTCCACGTATACTGCCTCCCCAAAGACAAGAGAATTACTTTCTCAGATGTCTTCCTTCTACTCCTCTACAATTTACAGCCTCCTAGGTCCCTCTTTGACCCAGAAGGAACTGTTGTATTGTGGATACTACTGGCTAACCCATGTTCCTAGCACTTAAGGGTCCAGGTGATTTCTTGGACAATTCCCATACCCCAATGGTCCAGGCCCTACCAAATCATGGGCAGATGTTTTGGGTCTCAATGTCCAGCTGTAGCCTGGTAGCTGAGCCTCAGAATGGAGCCCTTAAGTCCAGCCGGTGGCAGCACTGGCCACAGCTGTAGAGTTATTCAAAGCTACTCCTAATCAGCGGTGATGTGGGTATTGGCTCCTCCCCTGAATCCACTGACTGAGCTTTTCCTTCTGCTTGTTTTCTGAATCTCAAGTCACTCCTGTACTGTCCAGATGATCAGTTGGCCTTGTCCTGGGAGAGCTGTGGGCTCCCTCCCTAGCAACCAGCCCCAATCCCTAGCTGGGAAATACCAGTAACAAGATACTAAGAGCAAGGGAAAAACACAAAGCTACATCTGCCTCTCTCAACAGGCCCTCAAATCTCTGGGGAAAACTTATCCAGAAGCAACTTTAGTCCAGAAGGCAGTCACTCATCACACTTCCTAGTGGTTGGGGAGGGGAAAAGCAGAAACAGGGATGGAAGGTAGATGACCACAGTGTAGTTAATATGTGTTTGGGGAAACAGAAAAATAAGGGGATGCTAATAATCTTACCAGGCAAGATCTGATTAGGGAAAAGGAAGGAGGTGAGGAAGGAGGGACATGCAGCAACCAGACTGAGACACACACATACACATACACACACACATACACATACCACAGAGCATAACCTGCCAGTCCCAGGGAACCAAAGTCAACTAGATCAGAGATCTATAGACTCAGACACGGAAGGAACTTTGTAGGTCAGCTTTTCTAGTTCTTCTCAGTGTATAGACAAGTAATGGAATCCCCAATATATGAAGTGACTTGCCCAAAGTCACATGGCAAGTGGCAGACAAGGGATTTGAACTCAGATTCTACAGCTGCAAATCCACTATTCTTTACACTAGTCTAGCCCAAAGCAAAGGCCATCAGGGTTAACTGGCTCCTGACACAAGTGAACACAGATCCTGGATGGACACAGCTCCTCACATGGACAAATGGGCGGGTCTCCACGGGGTAAACTTTCCACCCTAAGGCACGAGATAATAGTAGGTATTGGAGTGATGCAGCTAAGAGCCCAAGCTCGCTACAGGCTGGGTGTGGAGGAAGAAAAAAAGGGCAAAGACTGGGCTGAATCACCTCCTAGAGCGCCTTGTGGGGCAACATTGTGGTTATCTATAGTAGTCACTAGACTCATGGAAGAGGCTGCAGTGGGGATGCGGAACAGATGAGGAACTAGAAAAAGCCTCCTCTTCCCTTCCCACACCCCTTCCCCTTGGCAAGGAAGTCCTTCAGTCCACCTTCCCACTGGTCAGGCCTGCTTCCCCCAAGCAAACAAGAAGTTGGTCCACACAGGCACTTGGTGTGAGCCCATCCTTCCTGTACTGTGGCTCTTGGGCTCAATCTTTTATAATGGGCATAGGCAATAACCAGTTGGGTGGATTGTGAAGCAACTTTCTGCTCAAAACCCTTCTCTCCAAGGCCCTCCAGAGGGGAGGAAGCATCTGCCCTTCTCACTCCTGGAACACACTCATAGACCAACCTCTCAGCTGCTCCCTATTATCCCTGGGAAGCAATTTTAGGTGCAAGGAGCCAGTTTCGGTCCAAGGATGGTGAACTTTGGGGAGGGTCTCTCAACAGGCCTTCAAACCTCTAGGGAAAAGGCCACCCAGAAGGCTTAGCACAGAAGGCAGGATGGGAATGCACTCGGGCTACCTGACCCCACCCTCTAGGTGATGGATTTTTTTTCTCTCCCCCACAGATGGCACAGCTTTAATTTTGAAAATTCAAATGAATTTGGGTTTGTGATTCTCAAAGTCTAACCAAGGGACCTCCTGAGGTATTGCCCAGCCAGGTGTTTGGGAGTCTGTGGATTAGGTGATGCAAAGAGATTTCAGAGAAGTGACAATTTGAAAAGGGAAAAGTGGGAACTGGTGGGTTATTTCGAATGTGGTGGTGAGTGGGGTGGAAAGAGGAGATGGCCTCAGAGGGAATAAACACGGCTTGTCTCTAGAGCTGAATCTGAAGGGCTGTGTGCTGGTGCTGACTAGCCTAAGACCCCTGAGGCCCCTACTCACACACTGTACAGTAAACTAAGTCTCCTTATTTGGCCTCTAACTTTGCAAAATACCAGGGAGCTGCTGTGGGTCCTCCTCCCCCTCCCTCTGAGGGGCAAGTTCCCCTCCATCCCAAATACTGCCCAAATACAGCTGCAGTCAGGCTTGAAATGTCAAAATCACTGAACACTGATGGGAAAGAAAGGGCCAGTGGGGGAAGGATTGATGTTTTCAAAGTTCCCTGAACCCCAGCTCCCATGGACCCCTACCCCAGGTCCACAAGCTCCGTGTCACCTGGGGCTAGGGGGAAAGAAGTGGTTCTTGCCTCTTCAGACTTCCAATTTAGCCCTTCCAGGTCTCAAGGTAGTCTGCACCCCACCTTCCAATGCACTGGCCCCAGTTCTGGGAACTGGAGTGGAGGAAGCTGGGTCAGATACCTGAGGCAGGGTAGGGGGGTATGTGAATAGAGAGATTTGGGCAAGGGGAGAGGGACTTGATTTGGGTTCAAACAAATGCATCCCCCCTCCTAACAGCCAGAATGCTTTCTGGACCTTAGGCTTTCCCTGCCCAGCTCTCTGACAATCTCCTTCCCACATCACCCAGTCCAGTCCTGTCCCATGGGTGGGGGGGGGCGGGGGCCCTCAGGGCTAAGTCCTAGAAAGAGCAGAAGGTACTTGGCCCCTCTTCAGTCTCTGCCCACCTGCCTGGCAGGCTGTTTGGGCCTGGGATCGCTGTCCTGAGGGCAGCATCGGCCCCACCCCGTGGCCAGGCCTTCAGGGCTGTCTCCGGCCCCTGGGGCGCCCGAAAGCAGGGTGCATGAGGTTCTCCGTGATGTAGGCCACCAGCAGACAGATGATCACGAGCATGACGCAGATGGAGCCCCCGACGGCCGTCATGGCGATGACGATATCCCTCATGCCAGCCGGCTCGGCCGCGAACTCCACGCATTCGGCGGGTGGCGGCGGCGGCGGCGTCGGGGACGGCGGGGCGCCTGGGGGGGAGGGCTCCCGACGAGGCCGGCGCAGCAGCGGCTGCAGGCACAGGCGGTAGCGCACGCTGTCGTGCACGTCGGGGACCAGGTAGTCGCGACAAGAGGCGCCGAGCTGCACGCGGTCGCACTGGAAGCGGGTGTAGCTGCCGTCCCAGGAACAGTTGAGCGCGAAGCCGCGCAGCTCGCGGGCCGGCGCTGCGGGCGGCGGGCGCCACTGCAGCAGGACGCTGCTGTTGCGGAGCACGTTGGCCACCAGCGTGCGCCCCGCCGAGCGGTACGCCTTGCACAGGCGCTGCTGGCAGCGGAAATCGGGCTCCGGGCTGCGGAAGCACAGGCGGCCGGTGCCGGCCTCTTGGCCTTCGCTCAGCACCTTGTAAGGACACCACGGAGGGTCCGGGCCGGGCTCTGCCTCGGGCTCCGAGCTGGGCGGCGGTGGCACCGGTGGCACGGGGTCGCCGCCGACGCGGGGGAGAGGGGCTAGGAGCAGCAGCAGCCAGGGCCAAGGCACCGGCTGGCGGGGCGCTCTCATCGCGGCTGGGGGCTCAGCGAGCGGCAGGGGACCCCCGGGGCGGCGGCGCCTCGCGCCCTGGGCCAAGGTCACGAAGGCGGCGGTGGCGGCAGCAGGGACAGCGACAGCCGGCGCTGGGATAGCCGCTGCAGCGCGGGACTCTGGGCCCGGGTCCGCGGCAGCAGCTTCCGTGCCCCCGGGGCATCTCCCAGGCGGGAGGATGAGGGGGCTCCGCTCAGTCAGTGCCCCGGCTCCCACGGTCCAGCATCCGCAGCGGAATGGTCCTCTTGCTCTCCCCGCGCTCCGCTCGGCTCGCTGCGGCTGCGGAGGCCAGCCGGCTCCCTCCTCCCCGCGTCTCCGCCCCCCGTCGCCGCCGCCAGAGCCTGGGAGGCAAGCGCGTTGGCGAGGCGGGCGGACAGACCGCTGAGCCCGTCCCGCGCCCCCTCCCCTCTCCTCCTCTCCACTCCCTTCCCTTTCCCTTCCCTCCCCTCCCTTCCTCTCCCTTCCGCTAGTCTCTTCTCCCTTCCCTTAGTCTCCCCTTTTCTTCTATTCTCTTCTCTTGCTGGCCTTCCCCGCCCCCGCCAGCGCCCAGTGCGGGATCCCGAGCCGCGCCGCCGTGGTGGAGGCGGAGCCTACATTAACCCTCGCCTCAACGTCGCCCTGCTCCTTGGGGAGAGGGAGAAGAGAAAGAGACCCGGAAAGGGACACCTCGGGAGGGCACCCCAGAGTTCTTCCCCTGCCCAGGACAGCTTTCTCTCTCCCTCTCTGTGTCCCTGGGAAAGGCTAATGGTAGGGAGGGTCCTGATGTCTCAAGTGTGCTCTCTCCAGGTAAAGTTATGGAGAGTACTACTGCATCAATCCATAAATATTTAAGTGCTGAGTACGGGGTCTGGGCCTAGGGACAGGACTTGGGATTTTTTTGGTATAAAGGGTGAAGAAACTCCCTCTCCCTTTCCTCCCCTCCCCCCTCTCCCCCTTATTATCTCCAATTTCTCAAGTCCATCATTATTTACTCGTCCCTTCCCTTGCACGTTCCGCCTCCCCTTCTCTTATTAGCCTGTTAACTCCTTGAGAGCAAAGACTGCGTTTTGTAGTTTTTTCCCCTTGCCTTTCTTTGGATGCCTCTGTGCTTAGTACAGTGCTAGGCACATAGCCGGTATTTAATGACACAGGTCAGTAACCCACAGAGAATTACCTGACAGGCTAACCTGGAATATTCCAGGCGCTCTGGACACTTGCACCATACAGGGTGTGCACACATAACATGTATACACACGAACAGATACAAAACCAAAAGGAGGTAAGGGGAGGAAGGGGAGAGGCCTCTGTCAAGGACCGTGTTTAACTGAACCTTGAAGGAAAGAAACTAAGCCTTCTAAGAGTTGGAGATGAGGAAGGAGTGCGTCTCAGGCATGGAAGGCAAATATGGTAGATGGGACATGAACTGGCCACCCGCCCCTGGGCTTTGAAGGAAACCAGACAGCTTTACACACACTATTTCCTCCAGCCCTCAAATCACTCCTGTGAGTTCGACAAGTTTTCTTAGCCCCCTTTGACAGATGGGGAAACTGAGGCACAGAGAGTTGAACTGACTTGCCCAAGGTCCACTAAGAAGTAGCAGAATTTGAACCTACGTCTTTCTGACCTCAAGTCCAACAGCACAGATATTGCCTAAGCAATACTAGCTATGTGACCCTAGGCATGACCCTTACCTTTTCAGAAGCTCATCTGTAAAATGATGGGTTCCTGGGGGATAGATCGAACTCCCAAGACCTCTCTCCCAACTCCAAAATTTTGTGACTAATACTAAAACTTTATGGCTGGATTATCATCCCCCAGAGAGGCAGGAGAGTGAAATGACAAGGAAGCTGGCCTCCAGCAGTCCCCAGGCTAAGGAAGGTATGAGGGACACTGATTCATACTGGCTGTGTGATCCCAGCTAGTCTCAGTCTTCCTGATCTGGTTCTCTATTCTCTGTACCTCACTGCCTCTCACGATTCCCATCCAAAAATTACATTTTGGCCCCATTGGATAAGGGAGCTTGTTCTGCCCTCCTCAACCCCCAGGCCTTCTCACTGGCTGGTTCTAATACCCAGCATGAGCCCCTTCCTCCTCATTGCTTGAAGCCCCAGGCCAGATGACACTTCCTCCATGAAGGCTCTCCCTATCCCCTCACTTGCCAGTTTTCTCTCCCTCTTCATATCCCTTTGCATTTTCTTGTCCATCTCCTCCTGGAGAATGGAAGCCCTTTGAGGGCAGGGATTGTCTTCTTGTTATCTTTGTATTGTCAGTGCCTGGACATGCTGGTTGAGTTGAATTTCCATTGTACTGTATTTTCTTCACAGAGAAACTTTCCAAAGGTTGGAGATATAAGTTGGGTTGGGGTGTGGAGAGGGGAATGGTGAGTGAACCAGTAGCTAGCCTCAAGAGCAGGAGTTAAATCATTCTATGCTGGGAAGGAACCAGCCAGCCATTTGGGCAGGAGGCAAATGGGTTCTTTCTCTTCCAAGAAGTCTTCCTGTACTGTTCCAGCTTACTGTGATCTCCTTCCCCCATGAACTCACAACCATGAGATCCCAAGGTATCACAATTAGAGACAGTGCAATTCAATTCATTTTACAGATATGTAAACCTGAGGGTCCCCTCAAAGTAACCTGTCCAAGGTCAGATAGTGAGTAAGGAACAGAGCTGGATCCAGAATTCAGGCCTCTTGACTCCAGGTCTGGAGGACTTTGCATTATTCCAAACTACCCCTTATAACTAGCTCATTCACCATGGCCAGCCTTGTGACTGGAAGTTCAGGCACTTAGCTCCAGAGTGTGATTGAAGGCCCACCCCCCCCCACAACCCCCTGCTATTTAGGTGATTGTCCTTCAAGGTTCTCACCACCACCTCCCTCATGCCTTTACAAATGCCCCCAGTTCTTAGACCTCTTTTCCCCCTCAAATTGTCCCAGAGCGCATTTTGATCTTTCTCTTATCTGGGTACATGTTTGCTCTGTCCAGTAGAATCTAAGCTCTCTGAGGACAGGGATTTTTTCTTTGTATCCCCTAGCATAGTTTCTGGCTACTCTGGCTACTTAATGAATACTCATTGACTACAATTTGTTGGACTGAACTTTACTACAAATGGCTTATTGGTGTCCTCCATAGGACCTAGAGTAATATATCTTGGGTCTAAAGTTTACACTCAGGAAACACGTGAATGAATGAATGAATGAATGAACCATCCAGCCAGTGCTGAGAAGCATCTGAAGAGTCCTTTGAGCTCTCTAGAGAGTTCCATTGTTTGAATTGTCTCAGCCTTGGTCCCCATCCAAGATGGTTAAACCCACTCCCAGCATCTCTGCAGTGATGCCTCTTGTGGATTCTGCAGAGCTTTGGGGTGGGGCCCTTAAAGTCCCTGAGAAGGAAGCTACCATCTCCTTCAGTTGCCCACGCCCTGCTTAGTTTCTCAAAGTAGAGGCTTGCAGAGTAGGGCTGGGGGTTGGGGGGTGGAGCATGAGCTCTTCTTATTGGCTCACACTCCCTCCATCTCCCCTAGGATTCCCCATGGAATCTCTGGGGAGCCTTCACAGTCAAAGCAACTTGGCGAAGACCTTGGCAGGAAAGTGTGGCCAAAACAGAGGTCTACGCTCAACTGGGTCAATCCCAGGAGATTAGATGGCTTAGTTTTAGAGCCCTGTGGCTTTCTCCTCCAATAGAGTGCCCAGAGGGAGAAATGACCTCAGTCTACCTTGGGGAGTATGTAACAGGACAGAGGATTCATGGAGGACTTTCCCTATATAAATGACATTGTTATTATTACTGGGGCTCATAGGGAAATGAATGCAACCTTTTCCAGAAAGATCCTAGGATCAGTCCCTTCCACACTTCATAGAAGCATCAGAGGATTTGGGGCATGATCACTGGATCAGAGATCTTGAGCTGAAAGGGCCTTAGTGGTCATCTAACCTAGTCTCCTGTCTCATAGTACAGAGGAGGAAACAGGCTCAGGGAATTTATGTTCCTTGCCCAAGGCCACACAGGTGAGTGCTAGAGGTGGAAGCTGTACCAGGGTCCTCTGACTGCATAGTCCTGTGGGTCCCACCCCACTTTGCTGCTCTGGGTGAGCTAAGGGTAAAAAGAGCTCTGGGCAGCCTGGGGAGGGGGGGAGCAGTTGCTGCAACCAAACAGGCTGGGCACACCACCCAGCAACTCAACTGCCATATGGCTGACCTCAAACTTTTGTCCCACTCTCTCTGATTGGGAGAAACGAAACAGCAGGAACACACACTATTGGTGACAGACATGTATAAGTCCCACCTTTTTCCTTTTCCCAAGAAAAATTCCACACCTCTTATTGATGGTGGGGACTAAGAATGGCATTTGTGCCCACATCACAGGGCCTCATGTCACCTTCTTCCAGATCAAACATCTAAAGACAGTGAATTTAACTCAAAATTTTATTTTCTGTGTGTACAAAATGGATATTAAGGATTGACTATACATTATGTACAGAGAAGCTGTGGATTGCCTAGCTTCAGAATGTCCTAAGTCAGGGCAGAACCTCCATCAAAGGCCTGACCCTCTACCCTACTGGGCCTTGGCCACAGAGAATCTAGGTCTGGCACCCCCACCTAGGGTCTGACTCTCTCTATCCTGCTGGGCCCCTGGGGTGGGTACACTGACAGTCCACCCCCTAGACTCCAATCCCTAGAAAGTGACTAGAGGGAAGAAATGTCAGGGAAGGGAAATGGGGAGACACTTAGGAGCCACCTTGGTCTCCCTTTAGCCCCTGGGACTGAACCAGGGTCTCACCTCCAACACCCATTGGAGTTCTGGATTTATCTGTCACAACTCAGACTTGGCCCTGTAGGCCTCTGTCCATCCCAGCTGGAGCTTCAATGAGCTTAGTTGGCAGAGGAAAGACGTTCCTTTTTACTTATGTTTCACACGTGTGCTCAAGGCAGTTTGTCTGTCTGTCTGTCTCTCCTGGTCTAAAGACAAGGCTGACAAGCTGGAAATTAAAATCATCACCCTCCCCTCAACAGCTCCTGGTTTGCAATCCATCCTCATCTCCAAAGGAAGTCAGAGTCATGGCCCCACTGCCCTATTTCACTTCTAAAGAAGCCTTTGATTTTGAGGCCCTGAGCTGTCCAAATGCCAACATTAGGGACTTGTAGGATGTGGGTGGGTGGGGGGTCAGAGAGTTGATATCTGAGGGCTGGAGAATAAAGGGCAATGCCCAGGGCCACAAGGATCTCTTTCCTAGCTCAGCTGTTCTCCTTAAAGGCTGTATGGTCCACACAGCCTCAGACTGTCCTGTGGGTATGTGCTGGGGCAGGGAGGGGGGTACCCTATAACTGTGTGCTGGGGTAGGAAGGCAGAAAGTAGGGTACCGCATAGTTTGCTGGGGTGGGAGGGAAGGGAGAGTGTGCCCCAGAGTGTGTGCTGGAGCAAGAAGTAGGGTACCCCATAGTGTGTGCTGGGGAAGGAAGTGAGGTACCCCATAGTGTGTGCTAGGTAGGAGGGAAGGCAAGGGGGTGCCCTGTAGTGTATGCTGGGGCAGGAGGGCAGAGGGAAGGTGGAGCTGACTCCATTCTTCTCACATAGAAGCCTAGACTCTGACCCTTCTATGCTATCTAAGGAGGACAGGAAGCATAGGGGTGCAGGAGAAGAGGGAGGGTCAGTCAGTAGTAATTATCTCTCTGGCCAGGGGCCTCTGGGTGACTCTTGGTCTCAGGTACCAGCTCCAGGTCAGGGTTCTCATCCTAGAGGAGAGGACAGATACAAAGATATCAGACATCAATGGGAAGTAGAAGGAGCAAAGAATTTCGTCAGAGAACCTGGGTTTAAATCCTGGCCCTGCCCCTCAGAATCACAGACTCCAAGGTTGAGGGCTGGTTGGGGTGCTCAGGTCATCTCATCACCATTTTAGAGATAAGGTCAAGTGATCTGCCGAAAGTCACAGGAAACACCAGGGGACAAACTTGAACTCAAGCCCTCTGACTCCAAAGCCAGTGTGACCCTGAGCAGGTCACTGGACCTCTTGGGCCTCAGTTTCCTTATCTATAAAATGAGAGGGTCAGACTAAATAAATCCTAAGGTCCCTTTCAGCTCTAGAATTATCATCTTATGTTTGTATTTGTAGCCCAACACAGCACATGGCCTAGCATATTATAAGTGACTGATAAATTCTAGTTTCCATCTTTCTTTATGATGCTAAGGAGAAAGACCAGTGCCTTTCTTCTAGACCTTTAAACCTCCAACTCCAGAAAAAGACTGAAAAGAGGGAGCATCTCAGCCCACTATCCTCCCAACTACAGCCTATGTGGGAGCCCCCAGACCAGGCCCCTCAATGCCCTCAGGCCTCACCAGCTCCTGATCATCCTGGAAATCATTCAGTAGCTCAGTGCTGGTCCTGTGGGGTCCTGCTCCAGCCTGTGGTCCCAAGCCAAGAGGCAAAAGTCACGAGGCTGGGCTTCAGAGAGCCTCAGCCTCTCAGGCAGAGTAGCTGCTACCCACCCCACTGCTTCACTGTTTCATCACCTGCCCCTGATCTTCTGGTCCTTGTTCCTGGGCTTCCTGAGCTTGCTGGGGTCTCGGAGCCCCCTCTTCCAACCTTGGCTGCTCTACCTCTGCCTCTTCAAACTCATCCTCACCCTGGTTGTTGGGATCATGGGCAGGGTCTGCAAGGGTATCAGGTCCCTGGAGAGAGAAGCCAGAGTGTGCAGAGCCCTCCAGGTGCCACCCCAGACCACCCTCAGGCACTCAGGCCCCTGGGATCCTATACTCACCACTGGGCCCTGGGCTTCTGGCTCCTTCCTGAGCTGTATGTTCTCCTCCCGCTCAATCATGCCAGCATCTGGGGGGAGTGGGAGGGCAGAGGAATCAGCCCCATAACCCTAACTGGGGAGGGGGAAATGCCACCTAGCCAAAGACACCAGTCAATCTCCCATTCAATGTCCAGAAAGGGAGGCCAAGAATGAGAGAGGATAATGCCACCTCCCCCTAGTCACCCATATGCTGGGGGCCCAGCCAGAAAGAACACCATCAGTTCAGGGCTTCAACCCTTTAACAAATGTGGCTGACTTTTTAATGGGCTTTGGATGAAGTCATGGGGTGGGGGTCTGAGGAAGAATTTCTGACCAGGAGTGCCTGGTCAATCCAGCTTCTCTCTCTTACATTTCCAATCCATCTTTCCACACAGCAGATTTGTTTTTTGTTTTTTTTTTTCTAGTTCATGGGTCTAACCCTGTCACCCCCCCCACCCCCACTCAGGAAGCATCAGTGACCCCTAGGACATCTAGGATAAAATACAACTCCTTGGCCTGGCATTTAAAGCCCTTCACAATCTGGACTGCTGACACCTCGGTCATCTGCATCTATTCTGTTAATAGATTATCTTGTCAGAAAGAATGGAAGTTCCATGAGGGCAGGAACTTTTTATCTTTGCAAGTCTAGTGCCTAGCAAAGTGCTGGTTACAGCTAGCTAGCATTTATATAGCTCTCTATGCAAAAAGCTTTACATATGGTAACTCATTTGATTCTCATCATCAAGAGATGTTGTGAGGTAAAGGTTATTATTATCCCCATTTTAGAGGAGTAAACTGAAGCAGAAAGCAGCCAAGTGACTTTTCCAGAGTCACACAGCAAATAAGTATCTGAGGCAGGATTTGAATTTGGGTCTTCCTGACCCCAAGCCCTATTCTCTATCCACTGCAACATCTAGCTGCCTGGTATACAGCTGGTACTTAATAAACATCTGGTGATTGATCATAAGACCTTTTCAGACTGAACTCTCTTACACTCTGTGTTGAAGGCACACTGGCCCACTTGGTATTCCTTGTATGTGAATTTCCCACCTACGTGCCTTTGAACCCCATACCTGTAATGCTCCCTCCTCACCTCTGCCTCGTGGAGTCCCTCACTTCCTTCAGAGCCCAGGTCCAGTGCTGCCTCTTACCAAGGCCACTCCCCAGCTGGTGGTAATCTCTATCTTCCCAAATTACTTTGCATCTTCTATATTTTGTATATCCTTCTTCCCTCCAGCAGAATGGATGCTCTTTGAGGGGAAGGAGCTATTTCCCATTTGTATCCCTAATGCCTAGCACATAGTAGGGCTTAATGAGTGCTTGATGACTTGAAGTGAAAGACAGTCTCATCAGGGCAATCCGATAAAAGTAACCTCTGTGCTGGTTCCTATGATTCTCTAAGGCTGCTTCAAGAAAAGGATGAAGGGAATTATGGGAAGGTCAAGAGCTTGAGCCTGGAGAGCCTCCTCCTGGCCCCAAAGGCTCATTAACATGTAGCAGTATGGCCCACTGGCTTGTTACAGTGTATCTCTAGGCATGTAGCAGGGTGTCTCAACTGATAACAATATCTCCTGAACACTGTAAATAGTAACAGCAACATTGTACAACTATGGATTGACCTAGCTCTTTCAGCAATACAATGATCCAAGACAATTCCAAAGGACTCATGACAGAAAATGCCGACCACCTCCAGAGCTATGGAGTCTGAATGAAGATCCAAGCTGACTGTTTTCTCTTTCTTAGTTTTTTTATTTCCCCATGGTTTTTTTCTTTCGTTCTGTTTCTTCTTTTACAACATGATTAATGGGGAAATGTTGAACATGATTGCACACATATATCCTATATCAGATTACCTGTTGTTTTGGGGGGGAGAAAAATTTGGAACTCAAAATCTTATAAACGATGAATGCTGAAATCTTTACATGTAATTGGAAAAAATAAAAAACTATTTACATTAAAATATCTCCTGGTATTTAACTATGTGCCTTCTGATTTGCAACAATTTACCCCAATTGCCAACCAATATACCTGACGTGTAATGATATATATCATTACAATAACATAACAATGTATGTCCCCTGACTACCGACAATGTGTCCCCTTCCGCCATTAGAGCATTCATTCCATTTTGCCAAGGGGAGGAAACAAGGCCCCAAAGAACTTGAGCACCAGGGGTGCTTGATTTGGAGAACAGAGCTGGAAGGGACCTTGGAGATCCACTTGGTCCAATCCTCTCATTTTGCAGATGGCCACTGAGGGCAGAGGAGGAGGGTGACTTGCCCAGGGTCTCACAGACAGTAAGGGCCAGGGCCCTTTGACCCAGGTTCATGGTTCTGCTGCCAGACTGGGGCTGGCACACTTACCCATCTCTAGTTCCTCCTCATCAGGTGCTGCTCTTCTGGGGGCTTCTTTGGTGGGGGCTTGGTGTTCTGCCCCTTCCCCTGGGTTGGCGGGTGGAAGAGGTTGGCCCTGCCCCAGGGGCTGGCTGCTCGGAGGATAATGTTGGCTCTTCTCTTGGGCATTCACTCTGTTGACAATATCTTGCCAGCTGGGGGATGGAAAAGGGGGCTAGGGCTAGATCTCAGGGAGGGTTCACCAGAGAGAGACCTGCTAATAATAACACCTACTCTAGCATTGTAACATTTGCAAAGCTCTCTATTTGGTGATCCCCTTTGCTCTCTAACAAACCTTCCAGGCAGGAACAACCGTTGATCATTCCTATCTAACCGAGAGGAGCTCCTAAATGGCCCCTGACCTCAGGTTTCTCTGAGCCCCTCTCCATCCATCCCTATCTCCACTATGCCGGAGACTTGACAGCAGCAGAGGTCCTTGAATTCCCTAAGCACTTTTTGGGTGTGTGACACCCTTGGTATATATTGACTAAAACTATCAATACTTATCCAAGAGTCCCAAGATGCATCCTGGATGGGGGATGGGGAAAAGCCTTAGGTGTTTAGAGCTGGTGGTAACCTTTGAGGTTATCGTTCCACCCTCTCATTTTCCAGATGAGGAAACTGAGGCTCCCCAGGATTCAAATCTAAGTTCTTTGGTTCCAAATCTAGCCCAAAATCTCTTTGGGGAGAAAACAAGAACAAATTTAAGCCAACCTGTATTCAAAAACTGCCATGTGTGATAAACACTTTGGACATAAGTATATTTACTATATAATAGGAGAAAATAAGTCTCAACATTTTCTCCTGGAAAGAGCCCCCAGTTCTGCTCATATGGATCTTTTGAAAACCACTCCAACACTGAAGAACCAGGCTGTTCAGACACTATAGCTAACACCCAACTTTTCGGCCAAAGATGGCAGAGATCCTAGAGCTTGGCACCAGGAAGGACTTCTCAACTGTTGGGGGTCAGACCTATCAAAGAGAGCTGGGGGAGATGCTCATCCCTTTGGCCCCATTTCCCTCTTCTCCCCCCACCTCTGGCCCCAGCCCAAACACCCACCTCTGCATCTGTACCTGGGGGCTACCAGGGGCTGGGAGGGCCTGGGGCTCTCTCTCCAGCCCTATGGGAGGCTGCTGCTGAGGGGGCCGACCCCATGGCCTGGGTCTCTCAGGGGAAGTAGAAACCGGGGCTGCCACCACCACTACTTGCTGAATCTGTGGGTGGGGGGAGGCAGTTCAGCATTCCTGGCCAAAGATCCTCCCCCCGCCTCTTCCCCCAAATCTCTGCTTTATTCACTAAGCAGCTCTTATTCTGGTCTCCAGGGTACAGTCAATGTTATCAGATGGTGAGGGAGGGCAGAGTAGACCTCGGGGTGAAGAGTTAAGGCTGAATGGGAAGGGAGAAGCTATTGGATTTCTAGTGATACACTTTATGACTAACCTAGAACTCTGGTTAACTGGTTTCTGTGGTTTAGGACTCCCAGGGACAAGTCAGAGACCCAGCTCTGGTTGCTGAGAGACTACCCATTTCAAAATGATCCAGGAGCTTCAAGAAAAGCAGGGGTCACTCTATAGAGTTCTAGCTCCTGTGACTCCACCCCCTGGGGCCTTGCCTTCCCTTCCCTCCACGAGACAAAACATATCCAGCCTTGGGGAGGAAGAAGAAGAGGAAACAGCCGGCGAGAAGTGATTGTCTAAATGACTTCCGACCCTGGCAGTCACATCCACAAGTGGGGAACCACCCGGAGCATGCAGGGGGTGGGGAAAGACATACTGGGGGCCTGACTGGAAGGCTGTTAACAGTTCTGGTGAAGCGGAGAACATGGCCCTCGATGGGTTTCTGGGGCCAGGCAGGGGGCCCAGAAGAAGGCAACTTCAGGTCTGAGAAAGGTGGCCCAGCGGGGGGCAAGGCCCGTGTTGCAGGGGGCAAGGCAACCTGAGGGTTCCAGCGGGGGGCCAACTCTGGCTCCTGGGGGTTTAGGGTCACTCGGGAGCCTGTGGCAACAAACACCTGCAGGAAGAAGGTAGGGGAACAGGCTGGGGCCCAGCTCAGATATCCCACCCCAGGCTCTCAGGACCCAGGATCACCAAGTCAGGTCCAGTTTCTCCACTCTATTCCCCAGGGCAGCTGAATATCACAGAAAGAAGTTACAAAATCAAACTGATTTTGCCCACTACAAAATCCCGGTACATAACCTCAGGTAGGCCTTCCCTGCTAAGAGATACTTCTCTACTCTGACAGGCTCCTTATCACTTCCCCCAAAGTCAATATTGCGAACCTTCTCTTCTTCCTGTCAACAGCTCCCAAACACAGATAACCTAGCATTTTACTCCATTCATTCATTCACTGAGTACCCGTAAAGTGCCAGGAACAGTGCTAGCCACTGGGCCAGGTAATACAAGGCCCGAAACCCAACAGTCCTTCTTCTTAGGGTGTTCATACCCTCCCAAGGGGGAACCACATAAAGCCAGAGCAGATCACACCAAATATATACAAGTACAAATAATCTTCCAGGGGGTGAAAGGCTAGGGAGAACCATCAGGGGTCTGGTAGCAGGGTTTGGAATGTCTTTGTATCCCCCAGTGGGTGGAAGGGAAGGCAAGGGGGTGGAAATGAGCATTTATTAAGCACCAGCTCTGAGCTCACCACTCAACAATACCTCGTTTGTTCTCACTGTCTTCTTAGCACAGCGCATGGCGCATAGTAGGCACTCAACACTTATTCCTTCCCCTTCCCTCCTTTCCTCCATGTGTCTCTGCCTCTCCCTCACTCCTTTCTGTCTCTCTCCCTTCTCCACGCCACCCCTTATATCTTCAACCTCTCCCCTTTCCCACCTCCCCAATCCAAAAATTTCCTTCTGTTGACCTTGCTAACTCATCTCTCTCTGCCTTCCTGATAAATGTCTCCTTATTCCATGTACCCCCAGTGCCTGTCTCCTCTACCCTTTGTGATCAAACTTCCCCTTTTCTCCCACCCCTTACTGCTCTCCATCTAATGGATTCTTTTCAGTTCTCAGCCTTCATGAATTCCCTGTAGTGTCTGACACTAACCATACCCTCCCTACTGGAAACCCTCTTCTTCAACATCACTCCAATCATCAACAAGCTACTCCTTCAGCATCTACTATGTGCTGGGCATTGCCTTAGGGGCTGGGGATGCAAAGAAAAATGTCAGCTAGTCCTTGCCCTCAGGGAGTATGCAGTCAAATAAGGCACATTTGAAATGTCAGAACTCTCTCTCTCACCTTCTTCAGGACCCCTTAATGTAGCTGTTCAACAAAGGTCTCCTTTGAGTTCTGTCTTCTTGCTATAGTCTCATAGCTTCATCTACCACTTCTAGGCAGAAGACTCCCAAAAAGGAATAAGTTGGGAGATATTCCTGATATCTATTATTTGACATGTTTAGACAACTGTGTGTTTAGTTTGGGATTCCACACTTAAGAAAGGCCACTTACAGCTGGAGAGGTAGAGGGACCGGGATGGACACAGGACCATATATCTGCAGAGCTATAAGGAACCTTGGAAGTCCCCAAGTTCAATCAACCCCCTAATTTTACAAATGAGAAAACTGAAGTCCATTGAATATAAATTATGTGCATAAAGCCTAAGGGTGCCTTGAGTTCAAGCCTTATGAGTTTCTGCAGAAGAAAATGGTTGATAATATATAGGAATGCTAATGATTTATAAAGATTTTATGTACTGCAACTTCCTGAATTTATTGTTTTGATTAATTTTTTGATTGATTCTTTAGGGTTTTCTGACTAAATCATTATATCATATGTAAAAAGTGATCATTTTATTTTTTCTTTGCCTAAGCTTATTTCCTCTCTTTCTCTTTCTTTTCTTTTGCTATAGTTTATAGATATCTATAGCATATTACAACACATGTTAATATGTTAAACAGTAGTGGTGATAATGGACATCCTTGCTTTATGCCTGACCTTACTGGAAAGACTTCTAACTTTTCTCCATTATATGTAACAGTTGTTCTTGGTTTTAGATGGATAACATTTATTATATTAAGAATAAGTCCAGGGGGCGACTAGGTGGCGCAGTGAGTAGAGCGTCGGCCCTGGAGTCAGGATCCGGCCTCAGACACTTAACGCACACACACACAAACAAAAAACTAGCCATGTGACCTTGGACAAGCTACTTAATCCCAATTGCCCTCCAAAACGCAAAAAAAAAAAAAAAAGAATAAGTCCAAATATTATTAAGTTAAAAAATAAGCCCACTTATTCCTATATTTTCTAGTATTTTTAATAAGCAGGTGTTGGATTTTGTTGAAAAACCTTTTGGCAGAAGGAACTAGGTTAGTTTCTAGTAGAGAAGAGAAGGCTCATGTCAGGACATCACAGATATCTAGTCATACTTGAAAAGTTATCATGTGGAAGAAGGAGTAGTCACTTTCTGCTTGTCCTTGGAGGACAGAATAGGTGGGACCAATAGGTGGAAGGTGCAAAAGGGCAAATTTCAGCTTGTCTGGAAAAATCTCCCAATAATTCGAGCTGTCTCAAAGGGGTGGGCTGCCTTGGGTGGTACTGGACTCAGGGTTAGGATCCGAGTAAACCAACAAAATGTTACGATCCCTGGGGGTACCTGAGGGGATCCCATTTACTGTTGAACAAACCAAGGCACAAGGGATCTTTAGTACTGGAGTTCTCAATTCTAGACTGTGCTTCTTCCCAATGGGAGACCCTCACATTATGCCACCCCCATTCTCAGGAGTTCAGAGAAGCCCTGGTCTTTCTCTACCTGAGGCTTCCTGAGCTGAGCCTGCTGCCTCGGGGCCTGGAGGATCACCTGCTGCTGCTGCTGCCGCTGGCTGGCACCAGGCTCCTGGAAGCTGGGCATCTTTTGCAATGCTTCCTTGAGCTGGCGGAACTCCTCCATCTGGGACTAGAAGAGGGGACAAAGCAGGGCTGATAGGGTTAACCTGCCCATGTCCTCACCACTCAAATAACCAGCTCTTCTCTCCCCTCATTAGAAGGTCAAAAGGTCAGAGATTTAGGGACTTCAGAGGGGAAGGGGGAGGGAATAATGGGACAAGCACGAGTTAAAAACCTACTGTGTAGGACTTTACAAATATCATCTCCTTTGATCTTCACAACAAGCCTGTGAGGGAGGGGTTGTTATGATCCTCACTTTACAGCTGGGGCATGTAGAAGTTAAGTGACTTGCCCAGGGTCACATAGTCAGATCTTCCTGACTGCAGGTCCAGGGCTCTATGTACTATGTTTCCAAGCTGCCTTCGAGGCTAGCGAATCCAACTCCCTCATTTTACAGCTGAGGAAACCAAGGCAACAGAGTGACTTTCCCAGGGATACCACAGGGAGAAGGTAACAGGGAAGAGGGAGAATCTTGATCTAGGTGTCTGGACTCCCAGCCCAGGCCATACTGCCTCCTCTGGCAGCTGGGATGGTGGATACAGTGGGCCACCTCTCACCTGGGCATTCCGCAGCTGGGTGTGAATGTCCTGGTGAGCCTTCCTCAGGAGCTTGCTTTCCTCTCTCAGTTTATACACCGTGTCTGTGGGTAGAAGAATCAAGACCTAAGGAGGCTAGGGAAGGAAGCCCCCCTGCATCCATCCCTCCTGGCAACCTGTCAGGACCGAAGGAGATTAAGTACAGGCTCTGGGCTCTCCAAAGGCTAGGGCTTCATGCTGGCTCACTGGAGGCCTGGTTTGAAACAAAGGTCTGTTTCTTGTACAGATGTATCCTCTCCCCCTACCTTAAATCCTCCCTCATGGCCAGGACATGTTACATCAGCAGTCCCCTGGAAATAGGGCAGTCTCTGCCCTTTGAGCAGTAGCGGCTCCCCTGTGGAAGAGACCAGCTCTTCCCTTCAGACCAAATGTTCTATGTAAGCTGGGCAGTGTCACCTCCTCCTCATTCAAGGGTTCCATAAGGGGAAGGGCCTGCCTCCCCCTCAGGCCAGGGGCTCCGCCTTTCCAAAGCTCAGATGCACCTTCCTGGGCCTCACCCTGCAGGCTGGCCACCTGGCTGTCCTTCTCTCGCTGTAGCTGGGCATAGCGCTGCCCGTGGCTCTCCAGTGCCTTCCGATGCTCCAGCCTCAGCCCACTGTGCTGTAGCTGCAGGTCCAGCAGCTGCTTCTTCACATCCTCATGTTGGTTCTGGGAATTGAAGGGAGACCCCCACATCAGGCTAAGCACCAGCTCCCCTCCCCCCCATCCTGGGCTTTTCTTCTCCCCCAAAGCCAAGTCCTTCGGGGTCCTCAAACACCAGAGAGATTCCAAGAGAGGATAGACAACAGCAGCCTCCCCACAACCAAGGGCCTACACTTCTTCCCCAGGGCTTGAGCCAAGCCCCCACCTTCACCCCACCTCCTTGGCTCTGCCATCACTGACTCAGACAGGTGCCACCTGCATTGCCACACAAGACCCCACCCAGAGTGCAGCCCTGACCAACAGGATGAAGGACCATATCAGAATCAGGCGTCCAAGCACCCTGGCCAATGCCCAGCCCCCAAGCCCTGGGCCTGGCTTAGAACACTGGGGAGGGAGCAAGGCCAGGGTCCCAGAGAGCAGTGGGGAAAGGGGGTGATCTTGAGACTGGGAAAGGAGCTATCCCCACTCTAGCCCCTTCCCTTCTCCCCTGGTTTCCTTGCCTTAAGGATCCTGTGCTGGGAGCTTAGGGCCCCATAGCGGTTCATCGAGTCTTGCTGTAGCCCAGGCCCCAGGTCCATGAAGAGAGAACAGACATTTCATTAAACACAGTAGTAAGTAGGTGGGAACACTTCTCTCTACACCAGGGGCTTTTAACCTGGGGGTCCATAGACACCCAAGGGGTCTGTGGACAGATTTCAGAGAGTCTGTGAACTTGGATAGGAAAAAAAAAGTCATATCTTCATTCCCAATATAATTGATTTCCTTTGTAAATTCTATAAATTTTAAGATTTGAAAACATGATTCTGAGAAAGGGCCCATAGACTTCACCAGACTTCCCGAGAAGTCCAGGACACAAAAACGGCCCAGAATGCCCATAGAGTCCATCAAGGGCTCGTGTCTGGAAGGAGCATCAGCTCACTAAAGGTCCAGTCACAGGAACTCCCAGCAGGTTTGCTTGTCACAATGAAGGACCCAGCCCTGGCTTAAACTGAGGTCACTGACCATCTTTCTATATCTTCTCCAGAATTGTGGTAACTGCCATTCACATATAAACCATGATCATGCTAACCACAAATCATCCTCACCTGTTCATTAAGCTAGGTCTAAGGCCCACAAATTGGCTGTTTGGTGGGCCTCAGAACAGAGAATATTACAATTTCAGGTACCTTAAAGATCATTGAGTCCAAATCCTCTCCACCCCTAATTCTGTGGAAGAGTCCCGCCCCTGCCCCACTAGGGGGAAGAAGTGATTTATTCAAGGTCACACAGCAAGTCAGAAGCAAAATCAAGATTAGAATCCAGGATTCTGATTCCCAGCCCAGGGCACTACCCATTATAGTGAAAGCCACAGAGCTGGGTTTATTTTCAAACATTGTACTTCCCCACCCCATCAATCCCAGGCTGTGATGCCATCAGACACACTTTATATCCCCAGAAGATGCCAAAACATCCTTACTATGATATGCTCTGATAGCAAGCATGTGACCCCAGAGATTCCCCACTCCCCAGCTACAGCTCAGCAGTGAGGGGGTCCCTCCTATTCTTAGAGTACAGAATACCCCCCCCACTCAGCCCCACTGACCTTTTCCTTGTTGAGGGCTTCCTGCGCCTCCAGTTTGTACACTAGGAAATCTGGAGAGGAGAGGGCCTTGGCATGCACCCCATCCCACTGCCAAGACTCTCTCTTCCCACCCTAGCCCACTCTCTAGTTTCAGGAATCACCCCAGACAGAGTCACCAGAATCCCTCCCTAGGTTCACAGCTTCCAGGATGGGAGTAGTCAGGAGCCCAGAAGTCACCTATGGAGGACACAGGCCCATCCCATCCCATCCAGTGGTCATATTAGCCAGGAACCCAAGGAGCCTGAAGGCAAGGCCAGGCTTGACTCTTTATGGGATGGAGGGCATCCCTCCCCAATCTGGATGTTCAGAGTCCCTGGGGTGGGAACCCCAGTCTGGAGTTCCCAAAGACAACACAGGCACCTTACCTTCCTTGGTCTTCTTGTGTTCCCCCCGTTCCTTCTGCAGGGACCGCTCCAGGCGGGACCGATGTTCATACACCACTGTGGGGAAGAGGCCAGAAGGTTGGGGGGAGGACTGTTCCAACTCCCAGGGAAGGGATAGGGTCAACGGCCCAGGTGAAGATGAATGAGTGAAAGGAGAGAAATGTGTCCATCTCTTAGATGGATAAACTGAGGGCTTGCTCTGACTTCCTGTTACCCATCAGACCTCACTGCTATACATTTTCCTAGCTCACAATTTTCCAAGGGGAGTTTGGGGTATGGAGGGGATGGGGAGTGAGCTAAGCATTTTGGGGGAGGGAATATACACACATACCAGAGACTTACAGCCCTCCTCCTTCTCTTTGTCCCTTCCCTCCCTTCCTACCTGCCCCTTCCCCCCTCCCTCCCCCCCGAGGGTTTCCATCCCCATGCCAAGTCACAGGCCACAAACATATTCTGAAAAGAGACACAGCCAACTCCTGAAAAGCTTCTGTTCTTGCTTGGAAACCTCTGAATCTGGAAAATTACAGGCCCCCCTCCCCCCACTAGGCCCGGCACTGCCTCCTAGGCTCATTGGCCAGATTCTCCCTCCTCTCTCCAGACCCTGGCTCCCAACAGAGACAGAATGCAGCTTGTTTCTCACCATGACTGGCCCTCTACCTACCCAGTCCCCAGCCACGGGACTCCCTAGGGCCCCGAGAGGAGGCAGAAACAGAATACTCCCCAAACTCCCACTGAAAAAACCCAGGCCCCGCCCCACTCCAACCTCCCAGAGTAGGCCCCAGGCCAAAGTTTCCTGGCCTTCAGCTGAAAGAGGAAAAGACTTAATGTAGGGATAGCCATCGCCCTTGCCCTCCCTCTGCTCTGATGCTGCTGCCTGGTTTCCAAGGATGGAATACAGTCTTGGACCCCAGATGGGGAGACCCCAAGTTACAACTGAGCTTTTGAGGGGCAGGACCTGGAAGCTGGGCCTCTCTGGTAAGCACCTGAGAAACAAGACAACTCTGGAAATGAGGCCTTGGCCAGGAATGAAGTTGGCTGACGAAGCAGGCTGGCTGACATGAATTTTCTTCCCAAGAAAGACCAGACAGACAATTCTAGCCACTGAGGCAGCTCTCAGGAGCCGGAAGAGTCCTGTGTTTGGAGGCAAAGGGCTTACTGAGTTTGAATCCCTTACTGCCTGGGTAGCCCTCTGGGTCTCAGCTTCCTCACTGGGTACCCTAGACAAACCTTAGAGACTCCTGCCAGCTCTCAGTTCTGGCTGGAACCCTGGCCATGGACTCCCTCCCTTTGCAGAAGGCCCCATGAGTGAGGGATGAAGAGAGATCTCATCCCTAACCTGGGTCAAAGGGAGAGGTCAACAGGGAAGGCTTCCCAAAAGATAATTAAACCCTCTTCTTCAAGAAAAGCCTTGCAGTTGGTGCTGGGTAGAGGTGGATACAGGGCTAGGAGCCCTCCAGGAAGGACAGACAGGGCAGCTGGCCTCCCAAACAGCCTCCTTTTCAGAAGGAGGACACAGCGTCCGTCATGACTAAGTGGCTTCAAAGAATCTAGGACAAGAAGGAAGCTGTGCCCCTACACACAGTGCTGTCTGTGGGAGCCCAGGCCTCTCCCTACAAGGACTGTGAACCCCAGCCAAGAACCCCAGATGGCTTCATCAGCCTGCTTGGGTCACCTGCTTTTTTCCAGACTCCCAAGGGCATAAGCAGAAAAACATTCTCATTTTCAAGGCCCGGGGAAAAGGAAGGAACCCAGGCTTTGGAGTCAGGCAATCTGAGTCCAAATCCCGGCTGTGCTATTGACTGCCATGGGAACCTTGGGGGAATTCCCGACCTCTCCTCTATAAAATGAGACTGTTGGATTCTATGATCCCTAAAGTACCTCCCACTTTGAAATCTGATCATTCTGCCCCCCCATACACACACACACACACACACACACACACACACACACACACACACACACAGAGTTTGTGAAGAGATTCCTGTCCCAGCCTCCAGCCTTTTGCTGGTCTATGCTAAGAGCCCCAGAAACAAGGGCCAACTCTATCAGGTAACCAGCCCCTTTCTCTTCCCCCCCCAACCCATGTCCGCTAATATATGCATACATGCATATATACATACATGGGAAAACATGAGTATGCTCCTACAAAATACACACCTGATACTGTATAGATACAGGGCTAGATTTGGGAATGAGGAATGACAATTATAGACATAAAAAGAATGCTAATAATAGAAATATAACTTGTATTTCTAGCTTGCTTTAAGTTTTGGAAAACACTTCACAAATATTATTTCACTTGATCCACACATTGAAGCTACAAGCTAACATGTTCTAACTTTGCAAAGGAGGAAACCAAGGTCCAGAATAATTTGCCACGGGTCACACAGCTAGTGAGTTTCTGAGGTAACTCAGTTTTTCCTGATTCCCAGTTCAACTCTATTCACTACAGGAATCCTGCCGCTCCAGCTGTGTGACCCTGGACAAGTCCCTTCCCCTTGGAACCTCAATTTCCCTATCTGTAAAATGGGGATATTATTATACCTTCAGTGTACCCCTAGGCTTACAGAAATCCAGTTATTTTCATGCTCACAAATGAACACAAAGCACCTCTTTCTGGCTCAGATAACCCATCACCTCCTCCCAGATCACTAACCCTGACAAGAAAAAAGGCAGGAGGACTGAATGGAGAACAGGGACAGGAGTAGTCAAAGATGGGATCTGGGTGGGACTCAGTGACCCCAAACAACCATTCAGGAAGTCCTGACAAGCCAGGTCTGGCTATGAGGGCCAGCTGGGTGGGATTTAGCCTGTGCTAACAAAGAAGGAAGACATTACTAAGGATAGACTTTTATCTCCCTCTCTGGAACCTAGGAAAAGTTCTTTGGAAAAACTTCATCTTTATGTCCAGTGGACAAAGGGCAGAAAGGGTCTGGTGGCAGAAGGCCAAGGATCACTCACACACACTCTCACATACACACACACACACACACACACACACACACACACACACACACACACACACACAAACAAACACACACATCTGGGGCTTGGGCTGATTTTAGAGATAGAGCAGAATTAGGAGTGAAGGGGGCTTGGCTCCCCTACAAGGGACAATAGGACTGAGAAGATAATCTAGCCCAAATCCTTTATTTCAAGTAAAGAACCTGAGACTCAGGTGGGTTCAGGTCCAAGGTCACCCAGCTGAGGAAGAGGCAGAGCCAGGGGTCCATTCAAACCAGATACTCTGACTCCTAATTCAAGTCACTTCATTTCAGCATGCTGTCTCCAGTCTTTTTGACAGGTAAGGAAATTGAGGCCCTGAGAAGAGAAAGGACTTGCCCAAGGTCTTTACGTCTCAAGTGCCCAGTGTAGTGACAGGTGCCTATTGGGGCATTCAGGGATCATCTGCCGGTCTAGCTTCCTCAGGGTGGGGGTGGGATGACCTTACCTGCCTCCACTCATCCACCTCCTGACTACTAGGATGCAGATCACCCACCCAATATCATTGCAATGTGATAGAGATCAATTGCTTACTAAATAAACCTCAGATGAGTGCTGCCCTTCAAAGTAGTCCCCAGGGCAGTGATGCACTTATTCCAACAAGGCTGCTGTGGCTGAAAACATTCCAGTGTACCTTGTTTCAAACTGTGCTCTATGCCAGGGGCTATTTCAAGGTTGGCTGTTCACAAAGGAAGCTGGAGCCAAGGCAGCCCGTTGGGAAGAAGAGGACAGACACTCACAATCCTATCTGGACAGCTGAGTTTTGCCTGGTTTGTCAGGCAGCCTTGCTGCCCCTCTCTTCTCACTGTGTGGGCAACACTCTGGCTGGGGAAACAAGAAGCCCCATCGAATGTAAGCGCTCTGAGGGCAGGCAATGTATTTTTTCATTCAGTGCCTGACACAGATGTGGGCACACTGGAGGAGGGTTGACTGGAGGTCAGAGATCCCAAATTACTGACTTCAGAAGGAACAGAAGGTTGAACAGACTCTTAAGATGCCTGTCCTTGGGGACCTTCTCTATTCAGGGGCCTCAGTTTGGGGCTAGGGGAGGGAGAGCTGGTGGAATCCTGACCAGGTAACTGCTCTGGGCATAGGGCCAGTTAGAGAGGCTCTTTCAGATGAATCTTTCTAGGACCAAGCTAATGACCTGGTCCAGGAAGAACTGGCTGGGGGAAGTGGGGGAGGGCAGGAGGGCTATGGGGACACAATGATGGGAGCCTTCTTTGGGTCTCTAGTGCCTGGCTCACTTAGCAATCTCTTTCAAACAACTGGGCCACTTCCAGCCTCAGTATCTCTACCTCTGAAGGATCCAGACCCCTTCTTGGGCAAACTCCTTGTGACTCCCCACACAGAAGACCTCTATGGGATGAATCTTTCAAGGTGGAAGTGAGCAGGAGGGTGTTTACAAATCCCGACAGGCCCAGGGTGGAGAGCAGCACTAGTTCAACTGGCTCTGAGCCCCTCACATGGCCCTTCTCCCTCCTTACCCTTTCCTGGTTCTCTCTGCCCCCAGGGATGACAGGACCTCCCTGGGCCAAGCACAGAGACACCAATGGGCTCGGCAAGGACCCTCCCTCCCAACAGCCCTCTAGTCTAAACTCCCAAACAGGCTCACTGTTTCTGCTTCTATAGAATCAGTCACAGAACTCAAGGGCCAAAGAAGGGAAAGAGGGATGCTAAGAATCATGGGCTCCTCCCTACATTCTCCACCTCACACACACACTAAGTCTTAGACAAGCCTGCCCAAGGCCCAAGAGGAGACAGGAAGAAGAGCCTTGGGGGGGGGGAGGGGTTAGGAATGGGGTTGGCACAGCTGAGTCAGAGATTAGCAAATCCCTCCCCCAGGCCATCGAGCCAGGCAGGAAAAGTTCCTTGGGACTACCATTCTCTGTTTTTGTCCTTCCCCCCCAAATTCAGCCATGGGATCTGAGGCAAGACGTCTCTCTAGCTCCTGCCTGACAAAATGGTGAGGGTTCCAGATCCCACTCAGAAAACATAACTGGTGCAGGGGGCCACAGGAAGGCAGGCAGACAGACAGACAGACACACACACACACACAGCTGTAATTCCGAAGTCCCTCAGTTTCTGCCTGGAGCCCCCATCCTCTGGGGCCCCTACATGTCCTGGGGCAGCTTCTTCTCCCTCTTCTGCCTCTTAGCCTCCTGCCTGGCTCCCTGCAGCCCCCAGCCCCTTGGTGGCTACCCCCTGCCCTGGTTCTCTAGCTGCCCTCTAGCTTGCACTGTTTATAGCCCCTACCCCTTATGTCCCTTCACTTCCTCCCAGCCTTCTAGCTGCTTCCCTCTGCATTTCCCAGGTCCCTGGCCCGCCTAGATCTCCCTAGTAACCCTAACCCTCATTTTATTCCCCCAATCCCCTGGCCCCCTAGCAGCCTACACCCCCTCTCAGTCCCCAAAGTCTCCCAGCAGCCTGGGCTGCATCCCAGTGCCCCTCTAGGCCCCAGGAGACACCTGACTCCTCTCAGTCCCCTGGTCTCTGTCCCATGTAGACCTCCACAGTAACCCTAATCCTACTCCTAATTCCATCTCCTTAGTCCCTAAATCTCACAAATCCCCTGTTCCCAGGCTCCAGGTAGCCCCCAGTCCCATCCCAGTTCCCAGGTACCCTAGCCTCCTTCCAGTCCCGAGGTCCCCCTAGCCCTATCCCAGTCCCTGGGTCCCTCAGCAGTTCCCAGCACCCTCCCAGTCCCTGGGTCCCCCGGCAGTCCCCAGCCTCCTCCCAGTCCCTAGGTCCCCCTAGCCCTATCCCAGTCCCTGGGTCCCTCAGCAGTTCCCAGCACCCTCCCAGTCCCTGGGTCCCCCAGCAGTCCCCAGCCTCCTCCCAGTCCCTAGGTCCCCCTAGCCCTATCCCAGTCCCCAGGTCCCCCTGCAGCCCCCAGCACCCTCCCAGTCCCCGGGTCCCCTCGCACCCCCCAGCACCCTCCCAGTCCCCAGGTCCCCCACCCCCGCCCCCAGCTCACCCTGCAGCTGCGCCGACAGTGCCTCCTGCTGGCCGCGGTAGGTGGCGGCCAGCGCCTGGGCGGCCCGCGCCTTCTGCTCCAGGTGGCCGTAGAGCAGCAGCCCGCCGAGCAGGCCAAGCGCCGCGGTCAGCAGGAAGCCCGTCTGCACCAGCCCCTTGTGGCGCCGCGAGCAGCCGCCCGAGCCCATGGCCCTCGGGCGCCACCCCCTCCCGCTCAGCCGGGCCGGCTCTCAGCGCCCCCCACGCGGCATGTCCGCGCTGCTCCGGCTCTGGCGGCCGCCCCGAGGGATGGGGAGCACGCTGCCCCCGCTCCAGCCAAACTTTGGCCGCCGCCGCCGCCGCCGTCCGCAGTCACAGCCGGCCTCGCCCCGCCGGACTCCCGGGTCCTGTGCCTCGGGGGTCCCGCCCCCTCCCGGCAGGCAGGGCCACCCCCCCGGGAAACTGACATGCCGGCGGACCAATGCACCGGGGACCGGCCCCGCCCCGGGCCGGGCGGGAGGGACCGGCGGGGCGGAGTTAACCGAGGGTCCTAGGAGGAGCCTGGGAGAGGCTGCGCCCCGAGGCGCCTGGCCATGGCCCCCTCCCGGAGTCTCACTCGGGCGCCCACCTTCCACTCCTCGAGGGGATGTGGAGGGGGTGGGGCGTCCTCTGAGGTCAGGCTCTGGGGTCGGCCTGGCCCCCAGGTGTTCATGGAGAGCCCAGAGATTTCCTACGTGGGCACGCGAGCACCTCTGCGGGCTCGGAGTCTGCCAATGCTGCTGGGCTCGCCCAGGGTCGTGGCTGGCTTCTCTGCCCCCTCGAGATCGGCTGGCTGCCCCTGATCTCCCACAAGCAAGCCTACTGGTCCTTGGTTATCATTCCTCCAGGGGAAGGCAGACCGGGGGTGAGAAAACAGGACCTAGGAGGGCTATGGAAAGAACCTTAGGTCGGCCAGTGACCCTTGGGCAAATCCCACTCTGTGCCTCGGGTTTCTTCACTGTAAAATGGGAGCCTTGGCCTGGGTGATTTCTGGGGCCCTGTCCCAGTGTTCTGCCTCTGATCCTGTGAAAATGACTTACAGTCACTGGCTTTGGAGCTGGAAGGGACCTACCTGCAGTATGATAGCAGGGTAGGGTGGGAAGGGGCAAGTGATCTCAGAATCTCCCCCAAGATGCTACCCTCTCATTCCCCACCTCTTCCTGCACAAGGCCTTTCCTAACCCCTAAGCTAGCAGGGCTCTCTGATGACATCATGATGAAGAATATAATAGCTAGTATTGATGTAACATTTTAAGATTTATCTCATTTGATCCTGACAAGCCTGGGAAGTAGGAGCTTTTATTCCCATTTTACAGATGGGGAAACTCAGGTAGACAAAGGTGAAGTGACTTGTCCAGGATCACACAGCTACCAAGTATCTGAAGCTGTATTTGAACTCCCAAGTCCTGTGATTTATCTCCTCAGTTATCTAGTTCAGTAGGCTCTTTGATTCCAAGCTGCAAAGTCCCTTGCACATCCAGTCCCCTCATATGCAGTTGTACAGACAACCTTTAGATTAGATCCATCAGAATTACATACACACATTTCTATATATCCTGTGCTAATGGACTTCTGGCTTCTTCCTGAAACAAAAATCCCATTTTTTGTTTGTTTATCTGTTTAAATGTTGCCTCCTACCCACAAACAGGGACTGTTTCATCTTTTTTCTCCCCAGTGCCTGGTCCAGTGCCTTGACCATAGCTGTAGCTAAATAAATGCTTCCTTAATTGCACAGATGAGTCAAACTGAAGCCCAGGAAAGGAAAAGTGACCTCTCCAAGGTCAAACAACAAGCTGGTCGCACTATCCAAACTTAAGTTTCTTCTTGCCTCCTATTCATAGGATCTCAGATTTAGAAGAGGAAGGGACCTTTGAGGCTGTTTATTCTAACCTTCTGATTTTACATTTGTAGAAACTGAGGCCCAGAGAGGTTAAGGACTTGTCCAAGGTCCCTCAGGTAGTCCCAGAGGGGTGATATTTGAACTCAGATCCTCTAAATCCAAATCCATTACTCTTGCCACTAAATCTCTGGCCAGTTCAAGGCAGCTGCTCTGCATTCAGACTCCCCCTCCCTCTCTGAATCAATTGTTAAATGCAGCTGGAGGTGGGAGGGGCAGACTCCTGCTTCCTTGGGTCTCTCCATCCTTCCACTCCAGAAAGAAGGAAACTGCCCTCCCCCACTTATCTCTTTGGGGTCCTGAGAAGAGGGAAAGCATGTTTATCCTTTCCAGGGGTCAGCCAGATTATGAGTGATTCAGGTCTCAGCCCAGTGGAAGACAGATGTGTCCCCTCCAGAGCTCGGGAGAAAGCTTGAAACTTAAACCCAGCTTGATTTTGTCAAAGGGAAGGGGAGGAAGAATAACAGTAACACGCCTCCCTCCCACCTCCCCACCCTGCAGCCACTCTGACCAGTCAGATTCTCTGCCCCCACCCTTCACCGGCCCAGCCCTCATGGAGGTCTGCTCTCAACTCCCCTGAGCCCCAGTTGGTCTGTTTCCTTTTTCACCAGGCAAAGAGGACATCCGGTTCCCAGACCTGCTTCTGCCAACCCAGGAGCCCCAAGCTCTCCCACCTCCTCTCCCTTCTCTAGACAGGAAGGAGGCTGGCCAGAGAGTGCCCATTCTAAGGCTGCTTCTCTGTCCCCTCCCCCTTTACACCTTTAGCCTGAGGCTCTCTAGTCAGCAGTCTATTTCCAAGTGCCCCCCCTCCCTTTCCCTGGCCTGGGAACAGCAGGGAGCAACTCTGTCCCTTCTGGGGTTTTCCTTTCCTGCCATGGATCAGTGCCAGAGACACAGCCTAGGAAGGATAAGGCAGCTGTGGCTGCTGCAGTGGAAAAGGCCCAGAGAACCTCTGAATTCCCAGACCTATGTTTGTTTCTCCCCCTCAGAAGCGCTGTCTGGGTCTCTAGGCTCTCAACTGGACAGCCAGGATTCTGGGCTCAGAACAGAACATGGCGTGTGACCTCAAACAAGCATGCATGAATGAAGGCCCTACTATGTGCTGCTGGCACTTCTGCATAACCACAAAGTAGGCATAGACCTTGCTAGAAGCTGCTCTTTTCCAGGGCACTCTGTCCAGCCCTTAGAGATAGAGTCACAGACATTAGGGTTCCTGAGGTGTTTAAGCAGAACCTGATTACAGAGAATGCAGTGGGAGCTCAAGCTTCAAACAGATACTGGTTTAAGTGACCAAGAGGGTCCCTCCAGACATTTTGTAACTTCAAAGGCCCTTAAACATAACAGACATTTATTAGGTGCCAAGCTCTATTCTTTCCACTGGGGGAGAAAGTATATAATACAGGCCAATAGCATTTATTAAGCACCCACTGCATGCAAGGCTCCAGTACCTAGCACTGGAGATATGAAGACCAAAGGAAAAAGCAACCTAAGTTTTGCTAAGAGATCCAAAATGCACAAAAGGTCAAGGACATGCACACGGTAGATGATCCTCTGAGGGGGAGGAAGAGAGAGTACTAATACCTGGGGAGAAACCAGGAAAAGCTTCCTGTAGGAGGTAGTATGAACTGAACTTGGAAGGAAGGATGCTGAGAGGTGGAGATAAGGAAGGAGGCCCTTCTAGGCATGAGAGAAAAGCCTTGGAAAAGACAAGAGGGGGAAGGCTAGGTTTGGGAAATACCACATGGGCTAGGGCACCTCACTGGGACAAAGAGTGCTTCAAAAGAAGTCTATAAAATGGGGTGCTGCCAGCCTGAGGAGTCTGCATTTTAGCTCAGAGGCAATAGGGAGCCAGAGCCATCTAAGGGTCCTAAAGTTAAATGTGGCACAAATTGTGCTTTAGGAAGTTCACCCTGGTAGCTGTGTTCAGGGTGGGCTAGAGGGAGGGGAAGGACTGACTCAATTTAGATAAAGCATACAGAAATTAAAATGAAATTAAACTCAATGAACATTAAATAACTGTTGTGTGCTAAGCAGTTAGGGTTACAAAGACAAACAAGGAAAAAAAGTCCCTGACCTCAAGAAACTTACATTCTGCTGAAGGAAGATAACACGGACCCTGATCACAGGATCTGAGATACAGAGCTAGAAGGGACCTTTCAGATAAGGAAACTGAGATCCAAAGGAATTAACTGCCAAGAGTCACATAGTCAATCAACCAGGATTTATTAAGCAGTAAGTATATACCAGGAAAAAGAAAACTAATCCCTACCCTCAAGGAGCTTCCATTCTAACTGGGGGTCAGGGGACAACATGGATGTAAATGGTCACACAGAAGCAGAAGATAGTCTCAGGGGAAGGTGCTGGAGGGACCAGCAAAGTCCTCCTGCAAGATGTGTGGTTAGATCTGAGCCTGAAAGGAAACCAAGGAAGCCAGGACAGAGATGAGGAGGGAAAGCATTCCAGGCATTCAGGACAGCCGGGGCAAGGGCATGAAGGTGATACAGGAACAGAAAGCAGGCCAGTGTGGGTGGACAGGAAAGGGCAGTAATGGGTGGGCAGGTCAAGTAAGGAAGTGGAATCCAGGATATGAACCCAGGTCCTCTGACTCCAAATCTGGTACTCTTTCCACTACAAGAGATTAAAATTCCTACAGGGTTGAAATATCCTGAATAACTGGGCAGAGCGGGTCGAGATGGAGGAGAGAATAAGGCTGTCTGTGGATCTGGGTGTCATCAGCATAGAGAAGATAATCAAAGCCATTATGAGACCTCATGAGAGATCATCCAGAGGAGGAGTGGAGAGAGAAGAGAATCCAGGACAGACAGACCTTGCTGGGGGGGAGGGGGGGAGGGCGTTGGAAGGGGAAGGAACCCACACTTCCAGTGTGGGGGACAGATGATGATTCAGCCAAGGAGACTAAGGAGAAGTCAGCCAGGTAGAAGCAGGAGACTAAAGGGTCACAAAAGCCTAGGAGGAATGCAAATCACATTGCCAGGTTCCTGGCCCAGAACACCTTAAGACTGTGCTGGCCCCTCCTCCTCCTTAGTCTCTGCAGTTTAGATCAGCTGGCTGCCTTCTCCTCTTCTTCATTCCTCTCCAAATCCCCACCCTAAGGATCTTCTCTCACCTTGGGGCTCACTCCCCAGCCCTGCTCTTTCCCTTTCTGACTCATTCTCAGGCCTGTGGCCAGAGCTTTCTATCCCAGAAGGCATCCACTAGATAACTCATATTTTTGAGTAGCATCTCCATCCCCAGGGCTGTCATCTTCCTGGGCAGCTTAGACATCAGCAGAAATGGGCAGGGAGGCGTGCTGTGCATTACAAACTGTGGGAGAGCAGTGGGGCCATCTGCTGTCCTCTCTCTTCCCCGGCCCTCTCCTCTCTTCCTCTGGAATGGCACATCCTCTTTTTCTCCACTTCTAGCCCCCTTCACAGAGCCTGAGAGAAGCCCCAGCTGAGGCCTGAAGATGAAAGAAAGGTGCTGGCAGAAACAGGGCCTACCTGCTCAAGCCAGCCCAAACCTTCTGGCTAGGATTTGGGGGAAGAGAAAGGACATTGGGCTTGATGAATGAATGATAAAAGCATTTATTAAGTGAAGCCCCCATTCTACCTGGGAGAAACAACCCATGTAGGAGGATTCAGCAGGAGGGTGGGTGGCCATGCCCAGGGCATGGAGGACAGGGCAGAGAATGAGGGCCAGTGGGCCTCCGTCTTACTGGAAGGACCACAGTTGGTGACTCCTTGCTCATCAAAGTAGTGTGAGTGGCCATGCTTAACCCAAAGGGCCTGGCCCACAAACTGTTGTGAGGGGGTAGTAGGACCAAAGGTTGTAGTGGGGTAGAGGCTTTGGGTTACCTCTCATGAAAATGGGGGTGGGCAGGGTCAGCAACCATCTGGAGAAGGGTACAGGACACTGGCAGGGAGGTTGTAGGAAAGGGCTCCCCACAATGCCTCTTCTGTGATGGTTTCCAGCATCCAGTCAGGATGTAAAGAAAAAAAAACTCACAATTAGAGCTAGTGGTAATTGGGGAGGGTCCCTAAAGGAGGTAGCAAATTCCTCCTCATTGGAGGTGGCTAGCAAAGACAGAAAGGGCAGCTAGGTGGTGCCATAGTGCACAGAGTGGAGGGCCTGAAGTCAGGAAGACCTGAGTTCAAATGAGGTCTTAAACACTTACTAGCTGTGCAACCCTAGACAAGTCACTTAACCCTGTTTGCCTCCATTTCCCCATGTGTAAAATGAGCTGGGAGGGAAATGACAAACCACTCCAGTATCTTTGCCTGTGTATGTGCCCATACAGGGTCACCAAGAGTTGGAAATGCCTAAACAAACAGCAAGGAAAGAGGAGGTAACCATCTGTTGGGAATTTTGAAGGGGGGATTCTTTGTCAGGTGTGGGTTCAGCCAGACGGCCACTGACATGTTCTGTGCTTAAGGGAGAGGTAAGAACTGACCCACTTGGAGGGGAATCTGGAGGGGTGGAGAAGAGATGAACTTGCCCTGGGCTTCCTTCCATTAGGGAAGGGGCAACCAGCTAAGTCTATGGATCCTTGGCCAGCCTGCAGTCTATCCAGGCCGTGAATCAACCTGAGCATCAAGCAGCAGGAAAGGACGGGGCCTGGTCATACCAATGCTAGAGAGAACACTAAATTTGGAGGAAGAGTTTCGATTCTGGCTCAAGGTTTAACCCCTGTTCTCTTTTCTGTGACCTTCACCAAATCACTTAATCTGGCCCTCAGTTTCCTCAGCTTTAGAAAGCAGGGGTTGAACTAGATGCTGTCTAAGAGAGCTCCTTTGTAACTCCAGGTCTGTTATCCTATGAAGCAAAGTAGGAAAGACTGCTTGTACCCTGGAGGAGAATAAGGACTCACCTCACTGACCCCAGCATACCACTGACCCTCAGCTTGACTAGCAGACAAGCCAGAGCCTGGACAGCTGCCCTGCCCTCCCTCTTCTTCCACACAGGCCACCAGTCCAGGAGAAAAGACCCACCTAAGCACGTCCCCCCATCTCAAGTAGCTGAATGGGGGCTAGGCTACTGTCTCTAGGCAGAGGCACCCTGGCTGAAGGGGAACACCTCTACCATGCCTCACTCCTCTCTAAGCGGCTCCACTGATCATCCCTGCCTTTACCTTTGGGAAGGCCCAGAGACCGGGACACCTGCCCTGACCCTTTTGTCCCATTTTCCACCTCTTCCACAGGACTGATCAACAATCAACATTGCTTTTGTTACGGTCAGGTTTGTGGCAATCTGCTGGCCTGTGACTTCTCTCCAAATCTCTGTGATTCTGGGTCAGAGGCTGCCTTCCCTGACCTTCATTTCCCATCCACTGTCAGCTCCAAGCTTCCCTTACCCCTACACCACCCTTCTCTCTGCCTTCATGTTTGATGGGTGTCTCCCCATTACTTTGAATTTCCATATGTGTGTACATGTTGTTCTTCCTCTCCCCCCAGCCCAATAAAATATAAGGCGTTTTAGGGCAAGGAAAGTTTAATTTTGTCATTGTATCGCCAACAAATTGCCTGGCACACAGTAGGTGCTTATAAATGTTTATTGATTTATATCAGCCATTATGCTAGGCAGAGATAAAAAGGGAAAGGAAATAAGTATCCTGGGGCCAGGCCTAACAATGCTGTCTAAGCCTGTGGCTAAAGGGAACCTTGGGGACACAGCAGGAACTAATGGGTCTTATGGAGACAGAGGAGCAGATATAAGAGAGGAGGGTCTGGTGTTTGCCTTGGGCCTGCAGTTCCCTGACCATCAGCCACCACTGCCAACGTTTACTCTTTCATTCATTCGTTCATCCTGAAACAACACAAGTTTCGTGCACTGGGTATGGGTGGGAGTCAAGGGATTTGGAAGGGGAGGGCATCCTGTGACCCAGTGCCATTGTGGGCATTGTGCCATGCCCTCAAGGGCAGTGGGGCATGTGCCTGGCCGGCTCTGGGAAGTCCCTCATCCTGCCTGGCACAGAAGCCACAGTGCCCTCCTGCCCCCTCCTCCTGCACTGCTCTCCCTCTCCCAATTCCTCGCTCCCTTAAAAGCTTAACTAAAGAGCTACCTCCTCCATGAGGCCCTCCCTGATCCCTGCAGCTGCTAGGCCCTCCTGCCTCCAAATTACTTTGTACTCACTGAGTATAGATTTTGCATCTACTCATATATATACTTGTTGTTTGCCCTTATACCGGAATGTCAATTCCTTGATGACAAGGTCCATTACATTTTTTCTCTGTCTCTGAACCACATAACCCAGTGCCTGGCATACAGGGGGGGCTTAATAAATAAATGCTCATTCATTGACTGATTGATCCCACCCATGGACTAGGATTATCTCAGGCCCTGCTCAGGAGCATACTGGAGCCTGGGCATTTATACCTCAGAAATGCTAAGAATGAGGGCTTGATTTGTTCATTGCCTAGACTTAAGACGGTGATGGAGAAAACAGTAATAATTCAGATTAACCTAACGGTATGTCGTTCCTACCAGCTGTTAAATATTTACCAGCACATCTCTGCCCCATCCCAAAAGTTATACAGTACAGCACATCTTGTGCTTTAATACACACACACACACCACACACATGTACACACACACACACACACCATACACACATACACACACCACACACATCTACACACACCACACACATACACATGCTTTCCTAGCCACTTTATCCACGTCTGATCATTCTAACCACCATCACTGAGGGGCACAGAGAGGGCCCCCAAATCTCCAGCAGGGGGCGCACGCCAAAGAGAAGGAAGGAGCCATTCAAGAGAAACCTCAGTGATTTGTTCTGGAAGTTGAAACATTGTGCCCATGCCTGTCTGCACCACAGGGGGTCTGTGAGCTTACCTCCTGCCCAATAACATTGTAGATATTTATCGAAAAATAACCTCCTGGGTTAATGTCAGGAACTGCAGGCCCTGTTGGAAGATGTCTGCCACTCAGCAGCCTGAGCCTATGCTGTTAGGCAGGATGGTGTGCTCCGGCACTCCCTGCTTCTGAGTTGGGGGAGGGATCACCTGAGCTTGGGGCTTCTGAGCTGTAGGAGGGCTGAAGCTTATTGGGTGTTGACATGGGCGAGAGAACACCATCAGGCTGCCTAAGGGGCAGGGGGAGAGCAGACCAAAGTTCCTGGGGCTGATCAGAATTAGAACTGGTTGAAGCATCTCCAGCCTGGATAACAGGGAGAAAGCAGGGGGGAAAGGAGAGAAGGAGGAAAGAAAGGAAACAGGAAGGAGGGAGGGTGGGAAAAAGGAAGGAGGGAAGGAAGGAAATGGAAAAGGGAAGAAGGGAGGTCAAGAAGGTAAAAAGGAGGGAGGGAAGAAGGGAGGGAGGAAAGAAAGAGGTAGGGAGGAGAAAGAAAGAAAGAAAGAAAGAAAGGAAGGAAGGAAGGAAGGAAGGAAGGAAGGAAGGAAGGAAGGAAGGAAGGAAGGAAGGAAGAAAAAGAAAGACAGAAAGAAAGAAAGAAAGAAAGAAAGAAAGAAAGAAAGAAAGAAAGAAAGGAAGAAAGAAAGAAAGAAAGAAAGAAAGAAAGAAAGAAAGAAAGAAAGAAAGAAAGAAAAAGAAAGAAAGAAAGAAAGAAAAAGAAAGAAAGGGAGAGAGGGAGGAAGGAAGGAAGGAAAAGAGAGAAGGAAAGAAAAGAAAAAAAGAATGGAGGAAAGAAGACATGGTGTCACCATGCTGGTCTGAAAAACTACCCTTAAAGCTTCATAAAATAATTTTTAAAATGTGACCCGAGTCCCAAAGTTCATTGGTGGGGGATTTCCTCCTAACTGGTGGAGATGAATGTCTGTCCTGTGTGAGGAATGGGAAGAATGGTGGAGCCTGAGAGTCCTTGAGTTCTCTTTAGGCTTCAAGGCTTCTCCAAACTGGCTTCCAGTGGCAGAATCTGTTCAGACTTGAGGTGTTCCTGGCTCCTGGACAGAAGATGGGAGATGCCAACCTCCCTTCAGGTTGCTGGGAATACAGCGCCATGACAGGAGCGAGCAGTCTCCATCATGCCTTCACCCCCAGCTTGCAACATGAAAGGCTTGTGGGAACTTCCCCTTGGCTGAGCTCAGGGACTCCATCTCTTGGCTGAGCTGAGTAATCTTGCTGCCAGTGGAAAAGCTCCTTTACTCTAGATTATCTGGCCCTTATCCTCACATATACACTTTCTCTGACTTCTATTTTGCTACTGATTTGGATAAATGGATTCCTTGGCTAAGTGCTGTGTATGTTCATTACAGAACTGGTATTTGGTAGGAAAGGGATCAAGTCTTGGGGACAAAGCTTGAGGTCCTACTTCTCCCTAATAATGAACAGTGACCACAAAGCTTGAACCTGAAAAACTTCTTCCCTGGACAAATAATATTCAAGGGAGCCGAAAGACATAATTCTAGTTGGTGACTTCCCTGCTGGCCTCAGGAAAAGCAAAGGACCAGAACCAGAAACCCTGACCCCTCTCCCAAGCACTGGGAGGAGAGCAGAGTGGCCAGTCTTCTGGTCCTAGTTCTTTCCTTCTGCTCCTGGCAGGAACTGAAGCTTCCCTTGGAAAAACACTGGGGGAAGGATTGGCTGGAGATGTATACTCTGCTCCCCTGAGCCATACAGACCCAGGTCTGCTACACGAAGGGGGCAGCCCCAGAAACACTCGGGCCTTGACACTAATATTAACCACTGATTGGAGTCACTGCCTCATTCGGGGCCTGTTAGCTCATCTGTAAAATGCAGAGGGGCTGGACTCCATGACTGGGTCAGCCCTATGATCCTGTACTCCTTTGCCCAGTGCTTCCTCACCAGGATGGACCGGGAGGGTCTCACTGATACCTCTTGACACTAGTTCTTCTCCGGGTTCCCGAGGCTGCTGCTCTGCCCTTAGCCCATACTGGAGCCAGAAGACAAAGGTGACTCAGGAGCAGCTCCCAAAGACTCAAGCCTTGTTCTTTGTGAGCCTCTAACGTGGCAGAGACAATAAGAAGGGCAATGCTTCCTATCCCAGTGCTTGGGAGAGGTGCCAGGGTTTCTGGTTCTGGTCTTTGCTTTTCCTGAGGACAGCAGGGAAGTCACCATTTGTTGCTGACCTGCTCTCTTCCCACTCCCACTGTCCCCCCTGAGACATTGCCCGAAACATCCCTTTCTAGGAATGAGCCACAGGACAGGCTAGGCTTTGTTGGACTGGTCTGAAGTTCCTCCACTGATTCTCCCAAGGAATGCCTCAGCCAGGTCTGTCTGGAGGGAGGGCTGCACAAGGCCTGGTCTCTGACCACAGTGGATATGTCTTGGTGACCAGATTCAATTTCAAACTTCTATCAAACACCCATCATGCATCAGGAAACAAAAATGATGTCTCTGCCCTTAGTAAACTTACATTTTACTAGCGAGATGCAATATGGGCACAGAGAAGTTAATACAAGGGATTTGGTGGGCTATTAGCAAAAGTCTCTTTTTAAAAAATAAATGTTAATTGATACCTTTGGTTTTTGCATTGACTAAATCTCCACCCCCACCCCCACCTCCTGCCCTGCCTCAGGGCACCATACCCTCTTAACAAGGATTTTTTTCCCCAATAAGAAAGGCCTTGGAATACCCAAATTGACTGGATAAAATTTTATAAGACATATTTGGCAATAAATAAATAAACAAATCAATAAATTAGTAAACAAAAGATATTGCTAAAACCTTATTTTAAAAAACCACCTGAACAACCTAGACCTTTCAGGGTCTCAAAACTGTGAGCACCTCAAGAGCAGAGGCTGCTCTGAAAGTCTTTCTTTGTATGGTATAAGCTGTCATATTCTCGAAGGGAAATAGAGTTCCATTTAACCAATAGGCTGTGGATTGCTCTTCTGCCTTATCTCTAAGCATGGAGGGTCAAGGAGTGAGCAAGATGAATGAGGTCATTCCTTCCTTTGAAATTGGCTGAAATGGCCACAGCACATAAAACATGGGGCATGTCTTTAGAACCATGGAGTAAAGAGCTGACATTTCTCTAATGTTTTCCTTTTGACATGTGAGATCTTATCTGAACCTCGCCAAACCCCTGTGAAGGAGGGTGCTGCCAGCCAGCTGGGAATCATCTCCAGATTGCCAAAGGTGGGATTTGAATCCAGGTTTTTCTGATTCCAAACCCGGCACTTTCCCTACTGTGCCACCCAACTGACTTAATCTGGTAAAGCCTCTAGACCCCTTCTCAGAATGATGTTTTTAAATATGTAAAATAAAATAAAATATGCTGTATTACAAAGGAAATCAATCATATCAAAATACAGTTATTAAAATATTTCTTCAAAAAATTCATGGGCCCCAGGTTAAGAACTCCTACTCTGGAGGTTATCTAGTTCAATTTTCTCATTTTGCAGATAAGGAAACTGAGCCCCAGTAAGGTTGAGTGACCTGCCCAAAGTTATACAGGCACTAAATAGCAGAGAGAGAATTCAAACTCTGGCCTTATCCTCTCTGGAATACCACAATATTATGATTTTTCAAATATGTGGGGTCACAGTTTTGATTAGTAAAACACTGATTTATTCCCAAACCTCCTGGAACCCATGGTTGCTTTCTGTCATCCCATATTTCATTTTCTGCATCAATATGAATTTAGAGAATCATGGAAAGCCTTATATGAACTGATACGAAGGCAGCAGAACCAGGAAAACAATAAACACAACCATGACAACAATGTAAATGGGGAAAAAAACCCCACAAAATAATTGAAACTGGATGCTGTCAAAGGATAGTGACCAAGCTTCATCCCAACAATGGAATATAAGAAGGCACCCCTTTCAGCTTCTTTGTGGAGGAAGGGGAGACTATGGGTGTGGAACAAAACATATAAGGTGAGACTTTTTGGATATATTTGCTATACACTAAACTTTTTTCTCTCTTTGTATAGAGGATAATACTTTGACAATCTAATTGACATAATAATAAAAGATAACCATAAAACTGACTAAAAACCCCAAACATTTCTTTTAAAAATACTTCATCAATAGACCCATCTTTGGAGGACTAAGGATTTTTTCTTTGGGTAGATGAGCCAACGATAAGTGATGGCAAAGAAAAGACAGAGCTACTCACACCTTACTTGTTTCTGTGTCTCTGTGAAGGAGAATGACCTTTACCTTGGAAGGGATGAGACAAAAGTGAATAACAGAGAATTGATTGGTAAGGAAAACTCAAGGAGCACCAGCTGCCCTCGGTGAGTTCCAGTCCTCTGCCTCCAGTGAACTACATTCTTGGATTCTGAAAGACCTGGCAGCTGTGAAGGCTGAACCACTGTTAATTTTAAAAATCATGAAAAATAGGAGAGGCACCACAAGACTGGAGAAGGGCAACTGTTATCCTGCTTTTCAAAGAAGGAAAGTGAACCAAAGCTGCCAATTATGGGCCAGTGAGCTCAACTTCAACTTTGAGAAGTCTAGACCAGGTCATTAAAGAGAGGGTTGGAGAACACTTGGAAAGAGGAGCAGTGATGCACAAGAGGACATCAGGGCCTCCCCCAGAAGAGGTCATGCCAATGGGGATTTATATGAAACTGGAAAAGTTTTACACAAACAAAACCTGAGCAGTTTCAGAGGAAGCTGAGACTTCTATGAATGGAATCCGACTGAACGGCAGAACGCAACTGCAATGACAGCTTGGAAAGACTTCAGAACTCTGATGAATGAAATTATAAACCACAAATCCAGGGGCCTTGAGAATCCTTCCTTGCCCCCCCCCCCCACTTCTGGCCACAAGGTGAGCCTGAAATCCAGAATGAGACAAACATTTTTGGACATGGTCAACTTGAGCACTGGCTCTATTTGATTATGTGAATTTGGTTATACTGGTCAGTTGGACAGGTAGTGGGAACAACAGAAGAGAGAGATAATTGTTTGTAAATAAACAAGTAAAGTTTTAAAAAATAACAAGTCATTCCAGATTAACTCTCTTTTGTTCTGGAGACAAGTCTACTAAGCTATGTTAAGAGTTCAATGTCAAGGCAGCCAGAGGTCTCCAGTAGAGTGCTGCCGGGCTCCACTTTACATTTTAATTAATGATTTGGATAAAGACAAAGATGGCCGACTGACCAGATGTGCAGAGGGAGGGGTGAAATGAAATGGTCATGTAATTTGAATTTGAAGATCCCTTTGTGTTGGCAAAGGTAGCAGGTGCTTAGCACTTAGTAAATGATCAAGACTCCTGTCTCCTGTTACTGATGTGACAGGAAGGGGTTGGCTGAAACAGGGAGGTAATGTTGTGTGTATATAAGAAAAGCCCCAGGGAGGCACAGTCAGAATTTCTTGGAATCAGCATCTGGTGGCAGAGCAGCTACAGAAGAATGGAGAACTGAGCCAGAATTTCCTGAGAACTTGTGGTGGTGAAGCTTCTTCTGAACAGTATCCCAGGGGCCCAGAGCCAGGAGCCCAGGTGACTGAGGAGCCCAGGAGAAGCATGACTGGGATGCTGAGACTGTTTGTGGCTTGGTTAAGACTTGAATTCCCTGGAGCAGAAATCGTGAAGGATCTGACATGGACCAGACCCTGTGAACTTCAGTGTGGAGCAGGACCTGCCCAGAGAGCTGATCAAGGAACTGGGAGCTGTCTGCCACTGAATCCAGGTGACAGTCTGGTGAATACAGATAGAATCTGGGACCATGGAAGGGAGTCCAGGGAATCTGAGGACAGGCCCCAAGTCAAGAAGAAAAGTCCTCTCCCTAGGTACTGAGTAAAGATGAAATTGTAGTTTACTAGTGACCTAAGGGGTAGAGGGATTGTGTATGATACTGAGTAATTGATTGCTGAGTTAACTTACGAGTGTCCTATGAGTGGAAGACTTTGCCCCATGAGTAGAAGACTTTGACTATTGTACTTTGAGATGATTGTTCTAAATATTTGTGACCACTTTGGTGAAAACTATGTGGCCATTTTAATGATAAGCTACTGTGAATAGAAGTTGTAATATTGTGAATGCTGTACCTTGATTTTCTGTGAATGTTTTGTTTTGATTTGTTATGGAATAAATAGAGTGTTCACTATACTGTGTAATCAGAACTTTAAAAGCTGTTCACAGTAGCATTCTTCTGGAAAGCTTCTGTGCATGGTATTACAGGTGGGAGGGGTGGGCTACCCACTCAATCAAGAGCAAGGATCCAGGAGAATCTACATATGCCAAACAATTGGTATGAATCTAACAAGATAAAATTCATGTCAAGGGATATATGTCAAGTCCTATACTTGGGCCCAAACACTCAACTTCACAAGCACAGGATGGGAGAGGGATGGTTAGTCATCAGCTGTTCTAAAAAAGATCTGGGGGTTTTAGTGGGCTGGAACCCTGTTAGGAGTCAACAGCCAAAAGAGCGAATGAGCTTTGGGCTGCATTAAGAGGGGCTGTGCACAGCCTTCTAGGAAGAAGGAAATGATAGCCTTGAATGTACTCTGCCCTTGTCAGAACTTCTCTCCACCACTGTGTTCTCTTCTGGGCACCAGAGATGAAAAGAACATTGATGAGCTGAAGAAGGATCAGAGGAGGGCAGCCAGGATAATGAGGGCCTGGAGTTCCTATTGGATGAGGAGTAGCTGAAGAAAATGGGGATGTTTAGCCTGGAGATGAAAGGACCCCAGAGTCACAGCAGAGCTGTCTGCAAGGCTCTGGAGGGCTATTAGGTAGAGGAAAGGCTGGAGACTTATTCCATTTGGCCTCAGCGCCAAAGAACCAGCAGCAATGGCAGAAAGCTGGAAAGAAGCAAATTTAGGCTCAATATCAGGAAAAACGTCCTAACAATGAGATCTGTTTCAAAGTGGAATGGGCTATCTGTCTCAAATGGTGGCTGTTGGGTATGCAAAAGCAGGGATTCCTTTCATCTGGTGTAAATCAGACTAGATTCTCCAATTCTGGGATATTAAGAGAACCAGACAAGTGTTTGTTTTTCTTAATATTACCTCATAAATATTATTTGTGCTGATTTCATATGGCCTCAGATTTTTGTATGTCACCCACTGTTTTCATAGAAATCATACTTTTAATCTTTTTTTAACTAAAAAAATTATGTTCACCTAACTTACCTAAAATGTACCAATTTAAGATTTCCTTTTGTGTTTTGCCCATGGAACATCCATCCTCTGGATGGAAAGGTCATTAGCTGAAGACTTGGCATTGCTTTTTCATTGTGGATATATCTTTATGAAGTGCTCTTGATTCTCAGAACTGGTATTATCTTGGTTTTCTGAGAAAAAAGGTCCATATCCAAGAAATGGATCTTGAGTCAGATCTCATATAACAGTTACTTACTGATAAACGTTTAAGAAGTGGCTCTCTAGGGGGCATAGGGGAATGTACAGAGGACACACTTTTAAGTTGAATCTGCATTATTAATATTTTTTCCATTACTTTTTAAAGTATAGATAATCAACAAAACAATAAATCAAGCCCTGATTCATAGGCTTTGTGGACTTCCAAAGTATTAATAGTCACACTAAAAATTTAACAGCCAGCTCTCTGACACCTGGCTCCAGCACACCCCTTCTTTATTGGCTTGGAAAAAACCACCAACAATTTTTTGATATTTTTAAACACTAGAAAGTATCGGAATAAATGGAGTCTTCCTTAAAATAATAAGTACCATCTATCTAAAACCATCAGCAAGTATTATATGTAATGGGGATAAGCTAGAAGCATTTCCAATAAGATCAGGGGTGAAACAAGGATGTCCACTATCACCCCTCTTATTCAATTTCGTACTAGAAATGTTAGCAGTAGCAATAGAAGGAAAACAAATTGAAGGAAACAAATTAGGCAAAGAAGAGACTAAGCTATCACTCTTTGCAGATGATATGATGATATACTTAGAGAATCCTAGAGAATCAAGTAAAAAACTACTTGAGATAACAAACAAATTTGGCAAAGTAGCAGGATAGAAAATAAACCCACATAAGTCCTCAGCATTCTTATATATATATTTCATATATATAATGAAATCCAACAGCAAGAGATAGAAAAAGAAATTCCATTTAAAGTTACTGTATACATTATAAAGTATTTGGGAATCTACCTGCCAGAACAAACCCAGGACTTATATGAACACAACTACAAAACACTTTTCACACAAATGAAGTCAGATCTAACTAATTGAAAAAACATCAATTGCTTGTGGCTGGGTCAAGCTAATATAATAAAAATGACAATTTTACCTAAATTATTTTACATATTTAGTGCCATACCAATCAATCTACAAAAAAATTACTTTGTAGAGCTAGAAAAAATAGTAGCAAAATTCATTTGGAAAAACAAAAGGTCTAGAATATCAAGGCAATTAAGGAAAAGAAATGCTAGGGAAGGTAGCCTAGCCTTACCAGATTTTAATCTGTATCATAAAGCAGCAGTCATCAAATCTACTTGGTACTGGCTGAAGAATAGAGTAGTGGATCAATGGAATAGATTGGGTACATGAGGCTCAGCAGCCAATGACTATAATAATCTACTGTTTGATAAACCCAAAGACCCCAGTTTTGGGGACAAGAACACACTATTTGACAAAAACTGCTGGGAAAACTGGAACAATTAGTACGGCAGAAATTGGGCATAGACCAATATCTAACACCATACACCAAAATAAAGTCAAAATAGGTGCATGATCTAGCTATAAAAGCTGATACTGTAAGCAATCTGGGAGAACAAGGGATAGTTTACCTGTCAGATCTATGGAGAGGGGGAGACTTCATGATGAAACAAGAGTTAGAGAGCATTATAAAATGCAAAATGGATAATTTTGATTACATTAAATTGAAAAGCTTCTATACAAATAAAGCCAGTGTTACCAATATTAAGAGGAAAGTGGAAAATTGGAAAAGAATTTTTACAGCCAATGTCTCTGATAAAGGCCTCATTTCTAAAATATACAAAGAATTGAGTCAAGTCTATAAGAATACAAGGCACTCCACAATAGATAAATGGTCAAAGGATATGAACAGGCAATTCTTTAAAGATGAAATTAAAGATATCTATAAGCATATGAAAAAATGTTCTAAATCACTCTTGATCAGAGAAATGCAAATCAAAACATCTCACCAGTAAGATTGGCTAAGATGACAAAACAGGAAAATGATAAATGTTGGAGAGGATGTAGAAAAACAGGAACACTAATGCATTGTTGGTGGAGTTGTGAACTGATCCAACCATTCTGGAGAGCAATCTGGAACTATATCCAAAGGGCTATAAATACGTGCACATCCTTTGACCTAAAATACCACTTTTAGGGTTATATCCCAAAGAGATCAGAGAAGTGGGAGGAGGACCCATATATACAGAAATATTTATAGTGGCTCTTTTTGTGGTGGTAAAGAATTGGAAATCAAGGGGATGCCCATCAAATTGAGGAATGGCTGTGGTATATAAATGTAATGGAATACTACTGTGCTATAAGAAATGAGGAGCAGACAGACTTCATAATAACCTGGAGAGACTGATGCTGAGCAAGAAAAGCAGAACCAGGAGAAATCTGTACACAATCACAGACACAACATATGTATGATGACTAACTTCAATAGACTGGGCTCCTCCCAGCAATGTAAGGTTAGAAGACAACTCCAAAAGACTCATGATCGAAAGAGATACCCACATCTAGAGAAAGAGCTGCAGAGTCTGAATGCAGATTGAAACAAACTACTTGTTGTGTTTCTTTTTCTTGTTTTGTTTCCTCTTTCCTAGTGATCATTCCATCACTTATAAGCCTTCTTTACAACCTGACTAATGATTAATGTGAAGATATTTGTGGATCCTATATTTGAGTGCATGCCGCCATGATGGTGAGGGGAAGGAGAGGGAGGGGGAGAAAATCTGAAACTCAAGGGACTGTGAAACTGAATGCTGTAAACTAAAAGTAAATAAATAAATCCATTTTCTTAAAAAAGCTTATATACAGGATATCCCTAAAGTCTAGACACACAGGAAACCTCATTAACTATGTGTATTTTCAAGAAAAGAAATGAATGAAATTTTCAACATTTTATTTAATTAGCATAAATTTTAACCATGACAATTTAATATGGAATAAAAGCTTTTATTAGCTATTGGGGACTATTTTCCATATTAATGAGATTAATTTAATTAATTCATTAATGAGATTTCCTTTGTGTCTCCTATGTCTTCCTATGAAATCTCACTTATGGTAATTAAATAAAATGTTGAAAATTTCAAAAAAAGAAAAAACCACCAAAAACTTCTTGATATTTTTCTTCCTGGTAGAAAGTAGCTTTGTATATTGCACAAGCCTTGATATATTTGTTAAACAAAAAATAGCAATCTGTTGAATGGCTTATTCTTTTCTCTCCAAATCCTCAGAACCACAATTGGCACAGGATAAGATCCATGTATTCATCTAGTTAGTGGCCTAAGATAAAGCAGGCCTCCAAGCCTTACCCTGAACCCCCATTATATGCTCAAACTAGTATTCATCTGCTTGTGTAACCATGGGAGTAATGTTTCATCGCTGTGACTTAAAAGTGAGCTCCCCAAATACCTAGTGAAAACCACTCAGATGAAGGGCACACTTAGGAGGCATACTAAGATGTGAGGTAAGGAAGAGAAGCATCTACAAAGTTCCAAATACGGAACTAAACAATTAGTAACCATGGTGACTTTTGCCCAATGACATCCAGCACACAACAGGTTAGAAGGTAGGCTTCATGGTGAGAGTCTGGCCATGTGACTGAATTTATGTGACGGTGCTGTGCGGCCTGTGTGATCTCGGGCACGTCACCGAAGCTCAACGGGCCTCATCTCCCTCATTGATAAATGAGGGGCATGGACCAGATGGCCTCTAAAGTCCCTAACTCTTAACTGAGGATGCTTTCTCCCAGGATCCCCTCCCGCACAGCACATCAGCTGAGGCTTCAACCAGCACACAAGAATAAGCCAATTAGAGCCTTCTCACATCTCTGCCTCTTCCCTCCCCACCAACTAAAGTAAACTTTATTCATAATGCATAATTCACATACAAATTCATATGTCACTCAGGAGCAGTAGGTGATACAGAAATCGTTTGTATTTTTAAATTTAGCATCAAAATTGCATTGAAAACACCACGAATCTCTGAAAGATAACATGTGTTGAAAACTATAGCAAGACTATCAGAAGTGTGGGGTGAGAGTTCTCCAACATTTTCTGAGGCTATAAAGAGGTCTGTTCTCACATGATTGAGCAACTGTCTTTGGGTTTCAGAGAGAGAACAGGATACAAGGAGAAGGAATAAAGCCCAGACACCAAAATCTCACTTGGCTGGGCAGCTAGCCGTCCTGGGAGGAAGCTGAAAGCATGGTGTGGGGGAGCTTGGCCCACATGCCAGGGAAGGGTGGTTCTTGTGGTTTCTTTGCCATGGCTTTACCACTACTCTCTCCCAGTTCCTGGGACTCCCAGACCTGAGCAGGAGAGAGGGGGATGGAACAGTTTGGTAAAAGGCCATGGCAGGAGGCCTGGGGAGACAATCATATCAAAGGGTAGAGCAAGAGATGTCTGAGCTCCCCTGCCAGACTCAGTCAGAGACAGCTCACACTGAGCTCGTGTTTGATATCAATGATCCTGCTTTGGCTCTGAAAAGAAGACTCCCACATTTTGTTAACACTGCAAACCTTCTGGGGGCCCAGCCTAAGGGAATCTCAGCCTAGAATCTGTGGGGAGGCAGAACCTAACCAGGTTGTACCATGCAGTGGACACAGAATGAATGAGCAAAAAAGCAACCAACTTTCAGGGCCCTTGGGTTTCCTTCAGTAAAAGCACAACTGTCTTCTCAGAGGAACAGTAGCTTTCCTCCCGGATGTTTGAATTTTACAGATACTGAAAGTTCCAGATATGTGACAGAACCCATGGACCATTTTGGATTGGGAAAAGCTGGCCTGACTTCTGCAGCACTAAGCCTGGAAGAATGCAAGATGGCAGCTGAGACTTTCCAGACGCATGATCTTCCTCCACATTGGGAGCACCATTCCAGAGGGCGGCCCCTTCCTCCAGCAGCCCTGATTGCCCAACTGAGGTCTTTTTGGACCAAAGTAGAAACTCTAATTTCTCTGATGTCATGAGGAAGATGATCAGGGACCAAGGGAAGGAACCAGAGAGAGACAAAGAGACTTAGGGTTGGAAAGCCAAGGCAGATACCAAGGAGGCTTGTGGTAAAGTGAGACACTGCCTCTGGAAGCCCTGCTAAAACAGAGATACTGACACAATAATTTTTCATGTTAATTTAATTGAACTGGCTGTGATCAAGCACTGGAGTTGGTGCCATATCAGGGCCATATCAGGCCTGTGCTTGAATACTGTCTCTGACACCAGGGCATGCCCTTTGACCTCTTCAGGCCTCAATTTGTAAAATAAGGGGATTGCACCACATGACCTCTACAGACCCTTCCAACTCTAGATCCACCCAAATGGAGGCTTAACAATGAAATTCAAAACAGTGAGTGGGGCTAAAGAGTAAATCATAGAAACAATAATTATGTGAAAGAATATGATCAAATTGAGGGGATGACCATCAACTGGTGAATGGCTGAACAAGTAGTGGTATATGAATGTACTGGAATACTATTATGCTATAAGAAATGATGAGCAGGTGGTCTTCAGAAAAACCTGGGAAGACTTATATGAACTGATACTGAGTGAGGGGAGAAGAACAAGGAGAACACTGTATACAGTAAAAGTCACATTGTGAGATGATTAACTTTGATAGACTTAGCTGTTCTCAGTAATGCAAGGACCTAAAGCAACTCCAAAAGACTCATGGTAGGGATGGCTAGGTGGCACAGTGAATATAGAGTACCGGTCCTGGAATCAGGGGGACCTGAGTTCAAATCTGACCTCAGACACTAAACACTTACTAGCCGTTTGACCTTGGGCAAGTCACTTAACCCCAATTGCCCTGCCCTCCCCCCTCCAAAAAAAAAAAAAGACTCATGATGGAAAATGCTATTCACGTCCAGAGAAAGAATTATGGAGTCTGAATGGAGACAGAAGCAGACTATTTGTTCTCTTTTTTTTGTTTTGTTTTTTCTTTCTCATGGTTCCTCCCATTCATTCTAAGTCTTCTACACAACATGACTAATGTGAAAATATATTTAATAAGAATGTATATGTAGAGTCTACATCGGATTACACACTGTGTTGGGGAGGGTGGAGGGAATGGGAGAAAATGTAAAACTTATGGAAGTGAATATTAAAAACTACAAGTAAATAATTTATTTTTTTAAAAAAGAAAAGAATAATGATGAAATAGCATATCTAAATTTCTGAGATATAGCTATACCAACACACAGTGGGGAAAATCCATATCTAATAACATACAATCCCCCACCCCCCACCCAGATCACTGCCTTGTCATGGTCGAGGGGTTTGTGCAGCTCGATGAAACTATGAGCTATGCTGTGCAGGGTTACCCAAGACATAGACAAGAGTCCTTACAAAAGGTGATTTACTGGAGAAGGAAACCACCAACCACTCCAGTATCTTTGCCAAGAAAACCCCATGGGCAGTGTTAAAATGATAAAAGAGAGACACTGGAAGATGAGCCTCTCAGGTTGGAAGGTGTCCAACATGCTCCTGGGGAAGAGCAGAGGACAAGCATGGATAGCTCCAGAAAGAACAAAGCAACTGGACCAAAGCCAAAAGGTACTTCTGCTTTGGATGCATCTGGTGACAAAAGCAGTCTGATGCCATAAAGATCAATATTGCATAAGACCCTGGAATGTAAGATCTATAAACCAAGATAAGCTGTGGTCAAACAGGAGATGGAATTGATTGATATGTGGGGTGTTGTTGAACTTAAACGGATGGGAATGGGTGAATTTAATTCAGGAGTTAATTAAATATACTACTAAGGGCAAGAATCCCCTAGAAGAAATGGAGTAGCCCTCATGGTCAATGAAAGGGGAAGAAAAGCAGTACTTGGGTATAATCTCAAAAATGAAGCAGGGCAGAGACTAAAGAAGTTTTGTCAAGATGACTCACTAGTCATAACAAACACTCTTTCAACAACTCAAAAGGTGACTTTATACATGGACATCACCAGATGGTCAATATAGAAATCAGATTACTTGTATATTCTGTAGCCAAAGATGGAGTTCTATACAATCAGTTAAAACAAGACCTGGAGCGGACTATGGCTCAAATCATGAGCTTCTTATTGCAAAATTCAGACTTAAATTAAAGAAAGGAGGGAAAATTATCAGACCATATAGGCATGGCCTAAATAGCATCTTTTATGAATATAAAGTGGAAATGCTAGATTGCGTTAAGGGATCAGATCTGGTAGCGAGGGTGCTTGAAGAAATACGGACAGAGGTTTGCAATATTAAACTGGAGACAACAACAAAAAACATTCCAAAGACAAAGAAAAGCAAGAAAGCAAAATGACTGTCTAATGAGGAAAAAAGAAAGGGAAAGACATACCCAACTGAAGGCAGAATCCCAGAGAATAGCAAGGAGAGATAAGGCTTTATTAAATAAACTATGAAAAGAGATACAAGAAAATAATAGGATGGGAATAACAAGAGATCTCTTCAAGAAAATTAGAGATATCAAGGGAAGGTTTCATGCAGAAACGGGCATGATAAATGACAAAGATGGTAGGGACTTAACAGAAGCAGAAGAGATTAAGAAGAGGTGGTAAGAATGCACAAAGAACTCTACAAGAAAGAAAGATATTAACAATACCAGTGACTGTGATGGTGTGAATCTGACATCTTGCAGAATGAAGTCAAGTGGGTCTCAGTAAACATTGCTAACAATAAGGCTGGTGGAAGGGACAGAATTCCAGCTGAGCTATTTGAAATCCTAAAAGATAATGCTACTAAAGTGCTGCTCAGTATGCCAGCAAATCTGGAAAACAAAACAGTATCAACTGGATTGGAAGAGATCAGTTTACATCCCAATCCTAAAGAAGGGCAATGCCAATGACAAAACAACTGCACTGATTTCACACACCAACAAGGTTATACCTAAGATTCTGCTAGCCAGACTTCAGTGACATGTGAACTGAGAATTAACAGAAGAGTAGACTGGATTTCAAAGAGGCAGATGAACTAGAGACCAAATTGCCAATATTCACTGGATTACGGAGAAATCGAGGGAGTTCCAGAAAAACCTCTATTTCTGCTTCATTCACTACTGTAAAACCTTCGACTGTGTGGATCACAACAAAATGTGGCAAAGAGATCGAAGAATCAGATCATCTTATTTGTCTCCTGAGGAACCTGTGTGCAGGCCGAGAAGCAACAATTAGAACTGAAACATAGAACAACTGATTGATTTAAGATCAAAAAAGGAGTATGGCAAGACTGTATATTGTCACCTTATTGAACTTATGCTCAGAATTCATCATGGGAAATGCCAAGCTGGATGAATTAAAAACTGGAATTATGGTGGCTGGGAGAAATATCAACAATCTCAGACATGGAAATGATACCACTCTGAGGACAGAAAGTGAAGAACTAAAAAGTCTCTCGATGAGGGTGAAAGAATAGAGTGTAAAAGCTGGCCTCAAGCTTAATGTAAAGAATTTAACAACCCTAAGATCTTGGCAGTTGGCCCCATCACTTCCTGACAAACAGAGGGAGAAAAATAGAATCAGTGTCAGATTTTATATTCTTGGGCTCAAAGATCACTGCAGACGACTGCAGCCATGAAATTAAGATACTTGCTCCTTGGAAGGAAAGCTATGGTAAATCTGGACAGCATACTAAAAAACAGAGCTATATCATCTTGCTGACAAAAGTCCATATAGTCAAAGTTGTAGTTTTTCTAGTAGTAATGTATGGCTATGACAGTTAGGCTATAAGGAAAGTTGAGCTCTGCAGAATCAATACTTTCAAATTGTGATGCTGGAGAAGACTTTTGGGAGTCTTGGACTTGGAGTCCCTTGGACAGCAAGGAGATCAAAGCAGTCAATACTCAAATTAATTCAAGCTATTCACTGGAAGGTCACATACTGAAGCTGAAGCTGAAATACTTTGGCCATATAATGAGAAGATGGGACTCACTGAAAATATCCTGATGTTGGGAAAAATTGAAGGCAAAGGGAAAAGGGGACAGCAGAGGATGAGATGGGCAAGTAGCATCCCAGAAGCAATGAACATGAACTTGGGCAGACTTTGAGAGATCATGGAGGATAGAAGGGTCTGGCATGCTCTGGTCCATGGGGTCATGAAGAGCTGGACATAACTGAACAACAAAGTAATCACAAAAGAGGAGATATTAAAAGTGAGAAAAGAAATAAACTGGAACCACCCTCAAAAAACCCCATAGAAATTAAATTAAAAGCTTCTTCCTTGAAATGTCTAATAAATGGATAAATCTTGCATCAGTGTGATTAAAAAGAGGACAGAAAATCAAATAACAAACAAAACATCAAATATCAGGTAAAATAATATCAAAGCAGAAGAAATAAAAAGAATGACCAGAACCATCTATGCATAGTTCCATGGTAATAAAACCAAGAACACAGAATAAATATAACTTTACATCGATGGCCTTGGTGTCCAGGCACCATTCCATTTTTCTTGTCTTTCAATGTCTAGGTGTTGACCTTGTGAGCTTTGAAAACTTAGAAGAGTTCCCAAAGGTCAGGGAGGAAGAGAGAAGGTGCCCCCAGTTTCAGGGGCATAAGACTTTGGTTCTTGCTCTATCTTCGAAGTAAATGTCCCTCTCTAAAAGCTAATTGATGTTCATGGGCTATCAATAGGAAGAAGACATCAATAGGCTAACTTATATTGGGGCACTAATCAATCACAATGATACTGAAGAGGATACGCCAGAGTGGGGGCTTGAGCCAAGAGCATTAGAAGAAACACCCAAACCTCTCACAGATATCCCTAGGACGCTGTGTAGGCAAGCTCTGGGGATCCAACTTGCCAGTGGAGAGGGAACTGGGATAAGAAATCCCAGAGACTAAAAGCGTTAAAAGTAGAAGAGAGAAGAAGGAAATAAGCATTTGTTAGGCACCTACTACATGCCAGATGGCATACTAAGCACTTTATAAATATTTCCTACCCCCCGGGGGTGCTGCTATTATTTGCATTTTACAGTGAGAGAAACTGAGGCACACAGAGGTTAAATGACTTGCCCAGGGTCACACAGCTAGTAAGTGTCTGAGGGTGGATTTGAACTCTGCTCTTCCTGACTCCAGGACCAGCGCTCCATCCACCGAGCCTCCTAGCTGCCCATAGAATATAAGCTTCTTCAGGACAGGGGCTGTTTCCATTATTATTTTTTTTCTTACCTTTCTATTCTTAGAGCTTAGCACATGACTGGTGCATTGTCATCACCAGCACTAGCATTTATATGGCATTTGAAAATCTGCAAAGAGTTTTCTGTGCGATCTCATCTGATCCCCATAATAGTCCTGGGAATGAGGCACTGTCATATTATATTCATAGCCAAGCAAACTGAGACAGAGGTGAGGTGTCTTGCCCAGGCCCACATAGCTCATGGGACATACAGTATCGATTATGATAAATGAATGCTCAGGGTGGCTAGGTGGCACAGTGAATAGAGCACCGGCCCTGGAATCAGGAGGACCTAAGTTCAAATCCGGCCTCAGACACTTAACACTTACTAGCTGTGTGACCCTGGGCAAGTCACTTAACCCCCATTGCCCCCCCAAAAAAGCAAAAAAAAATCTTGATAAATGAATGCTGGTTGGATGGGAATGCTGGCTGCAGGATGTAGAATCCTATGACCTTTTATGTTGCTCTTGGAAATGGACACATGTTTCCAGGTTGGATCCCGTGTGTTTCCTGCTAACTCAACCATAGAAAATACTCTTCTGGGCTGTGTAGACGTTCACTGGAAAACAAGTCTGACCCTTCCGGAAGAAAAGGGTGGCCCACAGGACTCTCTCTTTCTCACGCAGGAGCAATCCACAGGCCCAGCTGCAAGCATCTGCATTCTGGCTGCAGCTTCTTTGCTCAGCAGAGCCCTTGTTCTTGGGGCATAATTTTAAAGGCTTTGCTCCTCCAGCAGAGTGCAGGCACACAACCACAATCCATTCAGAACATTCCCTCCCCAGCTTTGTGGGCTGCTGCCTGGAGGCTACCTCTCCCCACCCCCATACACACACACAGTCCCCACCGCACCCCATCTCTTAACTTAAATAATTCCCAGGGAGCACAGTGGGAGATTATTGGCAAGAGGAGCAATCTGTGACCTCATTGCCTCAGAGATGTGGGAATGGATAAAGACAGTTTGCCCTGGGCACAATGGGTGACAGTGAATACAGTGTCTTTCTACTCTGAGATACAGAGAGCAGGTTCTGGGGGAGAATGATGAGGAGGAGGAGGCAGGAAGTTTGTCCAAGTTCCAGCTAGCCTGTCTTTTCTCCAGGCTTAAAGACAGCCAGTGAAATGATGAATGACCCTGACCAAACATGCAAGGAAGCATTTGCCTGGGATCAGAATACAAATAACTCCAGGGCTTCTTAGGAAAAATTCAATCAGGGGAAGGGAAGGAGTGGCTTGAGCTCCCCCAGCTTTCCAGACAGGCTTCCTGGTGACAGGAAAAAGAGATGAAATGTAAAAATTATGACAGATCACAGGAACACAGGAACATATATTTAAGAGCTGGGAGGGGCAGCAGAGACTGTGGAGTCCACCCCTCCCCCCATTTTATGAATTAGGAAGCTGAGACCCAGAGAGGTTACAAGCAACTTATCCAAGGTTACATAGTTAATAGATGGAAAAATGAGAATTTGAATCCAGCACCCTCTCTACCATGCTGCTTCAGCACATACGTTCATTTGATGTCAGAAACCTCCACTTCATCCTCGCAAAAGTCCTGTGTAGTGGGCACTATGGGTGTTATCAGCCTCATTTGACAGATAAGGTTCAGGGAAGTGAAATGTTATATGCAAATACAGAAAGTGGTAGAACCTAGATAAAAACCCAGGATCTCTGACTCCAAACTGGGTCCTTTCCCCACTGTACCACTTCCTCTGAAGGAAAGAACCAGAGTGTATGAAACCCAACACAGTGAAACCTAAGACAAGACTCAGGGCAGGAGGGGCTCATTAACACACCCAGGCCCACTCCTGGGCCAGAGGGACTGATACACTTACCTTCTCTCTCTCCCGGGGCGGAGTTCTTAGCTCTGGTCACACAGGCACAGACCAGGTTCAGTCTTGGGGGGACCATGGCCCCCAAAGACAGTGATCAAGGCCCTTTTCTTCTTGCATTTACACCCCTACCCCAGAGCCATAGGGGAAGGAATAAAATCACTTATGATCAAATTTGCTTCATGTTAAGGGTCAACCCCAAAAGGGAGACTTAGAAAGGGATTTAATGACAGTTTTATGAGGAGAGGGGAACTATAAAAGACATATGAAGGAAGACACTAACCACATCCAGAGAAAGAACTGATAAACACTAATAAGTATAGAATAATGTTACATATGTATGTATATATGTGTGTATATGTGTGTGCATGATGTAGCAATCTGGGGGAGGAAAAAAAAGAAATTTACGTGATAGTTTTGTTATATATTTTAATGGAAGAGTAAATTGTGCATGGTAGATTTGAAGTTTCATGTGCAACAATCTTTTTATCGTGCGATGTCATGGAAATGCTTGTTTTATTCCATAAATTAAAAATAAAATTTTTAAAAAGGTCCTCATTGTCCAGTGTATAAGATCTGTTATTTATTTCCTCCACACACAAGAAATGCTAAAGAACACAAAAAGGTCGCAAGCCTGCATTGACCAAAAAAACCAGAAACAAAACCTTACACAAGAATCAGGAACTTATAACCACAGTTATATTCTCCCAGGAGATTGTTACTCAAAACACTGAAACAAAACAAGAAGCATCTTGGGGGATGTGTGGGATGAGTCAGCATTTCGATGGCAAAACCAACCCCTCTGGGCCCTGTCTCTTGACAAGCTAGGTCAGGGAATGGGCTCAACCTCCCACTGTGGTCATCACCAAGGAGGACTGGGCAAGCACATCTAGAAGCTCCTCCCAAAGGGCAGCCAGCATCCGAAGAACCTGAAGGACCCCGAATTTCAGGACCCACAAAGCTGAAAACATCCTTCTCAGGATTGATACTCAGGAAAGAAAGAGAAGAAAAGAGGAATCTCCAACCCTAGATACACCTGGGCTAGAAGGCATGAGCCTGCTGCCCTGCCTCTGGGAGAAACTTAGAGAGGAAACATTGAACAAAAGGGGAAAGAGCCCAGCATGGGGCCTCCTTTCTGCTGTATCTCCTTTTTACCGGATTCAGTGCTCACCCAAATGCTGACCTGGTGGGGAGTAGCAGGAGCAGGGGGCCATCCAGGGTTTACTGCATCCCCCTAAAGTGCTAATCCTTTCAGGGTAGAGCTGTGCATTCCCTCAAAGGCTGCCAGGAGAGCTCTGCACACATTCAACGGGATAGACCATGCAGGTCATCCCCACATATACTCCATGGGGTGCAGGCCAACCCAGCTCCTGCTGATATAAGCAAGAATTAGTGAGCACCAGTGCTCAGCACTGTACAACTATGCAAACCCCTGTTCTGGGTCCTTTGGGGCATACTGTTCCTGTCCTCCACTGATCTGGCAAGACAAGAAGCAGTGGAAAGAGTGTTAGGTTTGAATCCTGGCACAGTCACTTACTACCATTGTGACCTTGGACAAGTGACAGCAACTCCCCGACCTCAGTGGCCTCACCTGGAAAGTGCTTTGCAGGTCCCAATCTGGTCTGAATCTATATTCCCAAGATCCTATGAGGTGAGTTTGCTCCCTCCCTTCAGTCGTACATCTTGTGATCAAAAAGCTGAGGTGCACAGATTGGGTCTCTAATTTCAAGTGGACCCTCACTGCAGCAAGGCAGGCATTCTGTTCCTCCCCTAATCAGCCTGCTATCCCACTCCCCACAAGGACTGTTCCAAAACCTCATCTTTCCTCAAGCTTCCCAAGGCACTCCCCCAGACCCTTTCAGCCAAGAATCTTGCCTCAAATTTCATTGAATAAAGTGGAAGCATTTCTCCAAGAGCTTTCTCCTCTCCCTCCCTCCCTCCTCATCTCACATCATTCAGGCATCATCCCCAACCATCTCCTGCACTCCAGTCTCAGATGAAATCATGGCCCTTCCCTTTGCCAAAGCCAAGCATCTCTCATGGAACCTTCTGGATCTTAACATCTGCACAGAAGCCTTCCAGCTGGAGGTAAGCCCTTAATTGTGCAGCTGTGCTATGATACAAATACTTCTTTGTTATCAAGTCAATCTGTTTAATCATCAAGCATTTATTAAGTGCCTACTGTATGCCAAGCACTGCATGCTTGGTGATTCAAAGATAAAGCATTCCCTCCCCTCAAGGAACTTGCATTCTAATAGGAGGAAAAATGCAGGATATATGCAAGATGAAGATAAGGTGGTTTGGGGAAGGAGGGAGGATTCCAGAAGCTGGAAGATGGGGTCAGGGTGTTTTGTCTCTGTACTGTAATTCACTGTGCCACTGTAAAGACCGGATCTGCCATGGAGAAGCATCTGCAAAAACCTTCCTCTCCCCCTCTCGTTTGCAACAAGGATAAGAAATGGTCCATTTCCCAAAAGGTTTCGGAGAGATGGTAAAGTTAGCATATCAGATGGGTAGCTGCTGATGTTTTCTCAGTCATATTTTTTTTTGTTTGTTTGCTTTCTCTTGACTCAGGACATGTGGACATTTGAGGTCAGAGTGCCTTTCACACCATGTCATTTCTAGCACAGATGGCTTTCTATCTTCGGTCAGATCCAGCTGCTCCTTCTGACATCATCTTCCCAAATGTGGTTTCTATTTCTTCATATCATCCACCCCACAGTGGGCTGTCCCCCAAGGTTCTGTCTTGGACGTTCTCCCCTTTTCTCCCTATTCTCTCTTGATGAGCTCATCAGCTCTCAAGGATTCAATGATCATCTCTCTAGAGATGGCAGCAAGCTCTCTATATCCAGCCACAGGATGTCTCTTGAGAGCTCTTTTAACAGCAGCCATGACACACTGGGGATTGGGAAAGCGGAGTCTCAGAGGCGGGGCTGCTTCAAATTTAGACCTTCCAAAGCAGATGAGTATCTTTTTTCTCAACCTTTCCCCTCCTCCCAACTTTGCAATTTCTGCTAAGTACACTCCCATTTTTTCAGTTGCTCCCATTCTCCACATTGGATTCCCCCCTCACTTTACCCCTCACTCCTTTACCCCACATATCAGAGTCTTACCTTCTCTCCCATGAATTATTGTAATAACTTCTTAATCAGCCTCCAAATTCCCTCGCTCCAATCCTTTCTGCACACAGTAGCCAAAGTGATATTTGTAAAGCACAGATCTCACTGCCTCATTTTTCTCCTCAATAAATTACAGGGGTTCCTTATTCAAGGGCAGTAGATAAGAGTACAGGGCCTGGCCTCAAGAAGACCTGTTCAAATCTAACCTCAGATACTTACTAGCAGTGTGACCCTGGACAAGTCACTTAACCCAGTTCGCCTCAGTTTCCTCATCAGTAAAATGGCCTGAAGAAGGAAATGGCAAACTACTCCCATATCTTTACCAAGAAAACCCCAAAAGGAGGTCACACAGAGTCTGAACAACAAATTATTACCTCTAGGATTACCCTATTACCTCTAGGCTCAAATATAAACTCCTTTTTTTGGCATTTAAAACTTTACAACCTGGCTCCAATTTTCCTCCATCATTTCCCTTTAAACACTATGTGTTAGGAACTGGTGGCTGTTAAATACAATATTCTATCTCCTGTCTTTATGCCTTTGCACTGGCTTTCCCCCATGCCTGGGATGCACTTTCCCTTCTCATTCCTACCTCTTAGAACCCCTAGTTCAGCCCAAGTAAGTTTCTACCCAAAGCCTTTCAAGATGCCCCCCGTGGCGATGCCTGCCTTCCCCAAACTGCATTGCATATGCACATTCCCTTTCACTTCTTTCTTTGTGTGCCAGGGCAAGGCACACAGTAGGTGCTTATTTAATGTCTAGTGATTAAGCAGCTACTGTATGCAGACCGACGCCCGTGCTAGGCTAGGCGATGCGGGAACCGGGCATTCTGGCTCAAAGCCAGTCCGCAAGAGCTTGCTGCCTCAGCAGCCCCCGCACACAGCAGCCTGGGAATACTTCCAACGCAACGTAAATGATATGCAAATAAGCCGGGGACTTTCTGCAGATGGATAGGACCCAGTCTCGGCAGGTGGGAGGGAGCTAGCTTCCTATTCCTCTCCTGACTTTCCTAGGTCCGTTTATTTGCCTTACCTGTGCCCATCCCTCCCAGAAAGTCGAGCCCAAGAGCAGCTTCAGGGACCAGCACGCGGATCTCCAGGGAATTTAGAGCGCATCCGTCACCATAGCAACGTCCCCGCCCCCTCCCTGAGCAGGACCTTGGAAAGTCGTAAGTACGCATGCGCCAGATCGAAATAGAGTCTGCGCAAAAGAACCAGCCGATCGTAAACAGCCTCTTGGTCCCACCCCTCACTCAGGTGGTACTCCCACTTCCGGAGCATTCTCCTATGCCACCTTCCCTCCCCCTTGCGCCCGTAGTCCTTCGCATTGGGCGCCGCGTCCTCTGCCGGAGTTGCGGAGGCTCGTGCACAGCAAACTCATGTATAAGGACCATCGCAGGCCCCAAATACCGGCCTCCAGGAATAAAGATGGTCGCCGCGGAGTAGCGTCGCTATGACGTCACCTGTGGCATCCGGCCCCTGGAAGATGATTGGCCAATGGCCCTAGGGGGCGGAGCTTCGAGAGGCGTTCCCGCTGAAGACTACAGGGAATTGCTTTAGACCCCGCCCATAGGGCGGGGCGCAGGGAGTAGGAGAAGTCACTACCCTGCCTCAGTTTCCCCAGCTCATCCCCACCCACATTTGCCCCTCTGTGTTTTTGGCGCGGGGAGGAGAGGGGGGAAGGAAGGAAGGCAAGGCAGTTGGGGTCAAGTGACTTGCCCAAAGCCACACAGCTAGTGTGTCAAGTGTCTGAGGTAGGATTTGAACTCAGGTCCTCATGACTTCAGGACCTGTGCTCTATTCACTGCGCCCCCTAGCCACCCCTCACCCCTCAGTCTTGAGAGGCAGCTTCGACCTTAAGTTCAAATCCTCCAAACACTGCTGTGACCCTGAGCAAGTCACTTGATTTCTATGCCTCAGTTTCCTCCCATGTAAAATGAGGAGCTTGAGCCCCATGGTCTCTAAGGATCTCTTCCGGCTCTGAATCTGTGATGAAGAGACGTCTAACAATCCAATTCAGGCTTACCTTCTCTCCTATGAGGAGCTGGTGGGCAGGCAAAATGCCCACATCACCCCGGGGCCATCAACTGCCCAAGCAGACAATACATATGCAGTGCTTTGTGCAGCCATGTTTAGGGGCCACCTAAATGAGATCCACAGTTACCCAAATTTATAGCACTGAGCCAAGCACACAGTAAGTGCTTAATAAATGCTTATTGACTTGACCCAAAGAATTGCATCTGTCGTCCACCCAGGAAAAACCAAGTGTATGAAAAACCTTTTGATCAAACAGGGACAGACCATATATCTGATCCAACTGCATACAGAGGTATGGAAGAGCTGGACCTAGAAACGAACAGGAGGAGAATGGACTGGAACATAATGGAAAGGCATTTATTAGGCCCTTACAGTATGCACTATGCCAAGCACTAATGTAACCCCTGTTTCTAGCATCTCTCCCAGAAAATTCAGAGACTGCTATTGTAGCTTTAAGAGCCAAAAATAGAATGTCACAAAAAGCAGTTTGTGATGACAGCTAAAAAATCAGTGGTAAAATTGCTTGATATGAAGAAATTCCCCCTCTGGAGTCAGGGAGAGATGTGTATATGTATTTTATCTGTGATCCATGAGGCTCTATGAAGATTATTTGTGCAGGATACAGAGAGAGAGAGAGAGAGAGAGAGAGAGAGAGAGAGAGAGAGAGAGAGAGAGAGAACAAAGGTTTTGTGAAACTCCTTCCTCATCAAAATGGTTGTAAGTGACACACTGTTAGAAAAAAAAAGCTAATAAATTGAATTTTCTGGAAAGGCTTTGCTGCAAGTATAGGATATTTTGGGAATTTTTCCTCCTGTGATCATTACAGTGAATTCAAAAAGAAAGGACTAATCCAGAGAAGAAGCATGAAGCTTGAGACTTGAACTGTTGTTTAGAGTGAGTAGAATGATTTGAGACTGAGTTTATAGACCAATGAAGAGTAGTCACCTTCCATTATATTGAGGGTTTGAGGGGATGTAGGTTGAGACTTTGGCCATGGCCAAAATATTGTGGAGTTACATGTCTTTGTATCTGTTAAATGAATTGTATCTATTCAACAATTTTAATATTTAATTATTGATGAATAATTACTGCTGGGAAAGTTTTCTCTATTTCACTAAATAATTAATATTTGATGAACTGGAGTGGTGGCTCAAGACTGCAAGTTTATTAATGAGAAATACATTATGCAACCATAGCCTAGATTGATAGAGGGTTAAAGTAAATCCATAGCAATTAATGATTCAAGTAACAGGATGACCTTCAGAGTATGGTGCCCCAGACCCGAGAGAAATGATTATTTCTCTCTTATATTAATCAGCAATTATTGAATTAGTACTAAAGTTTTTTCCCTTCTGATTTCCTCATTCTCTAGTAGGTCAAATCAGCATCTGAAGAATAGATCTAATAATAAGATTGGATTTAACATTCTCTTCAATCTTGTTCTAATGCCATCCATATAGGGAAGTTTATATCTGATCAAAAGGTAAAGAGATTATAGTCTAGGACTGATAGGTTCCCAAAGCAGGCAATACTGCCTCCTGAGGGTCACTGCAATGATGGGGGGCCAGTAGTAGCCTCAGGTACAATTGGGGGGCATTGAATAAAAATAAGAAGACTGTGGAAGCATAAAGAGAAGATAAGAAAATCTTGAAAAACCTTTTGTACATGCTTCATCTGTTGTATAACAGAGTCAAAGTTGTAGTGATTACATTATTTTCCAAATAGACACACAAAATGAAGTTATAACCATTCAATGGTCAAGTCTGCTGACAGGTCTTAACAAGCAAGTGTTGGCAGGTGAGAGTGTTGGGCATTTTCAGGAAGTCCAGCATGCTTTGGCAGGAATATGTGTGTAATAACTGGTTTACAATATGACACCATATAGTTACATGATGCAATAATTCATCTTCAAAATTTCAATGCAGGAAACTTCCCACAAATTTGCAATAAATTATTAAACTTAAGATGCATCATTTTTTATTTATATTTTTATCATTTTTCATTTATCATTTATATTTTTTCCAAATGATGCAAATTTAAAATAAAAAAAACATTCAAGGGTTTAAAAAAGTAGATTTCCAGGGGGGTGTTGAGTAATTTTTTTTTAAAGGGACCAATAGGCCAAATAAGTTTGGGAACCTCTGCTCCATGTGTATTCAGGCCCATTGTGTTCTACTGGGGGGAGAGAGTATAAATCCTTTGTCTAGATTGCTTCAGGTCGAGGGTGGTCTGGGAATAAGGACGACCTACTCAAGTCAAGTCCCTATCCCCTCATTAGAATAGGTCTACCTCTCATTATAATACTCATTATCTCATTAATTTTTAACCAATCTGAGTTGAATTCTGTTGTCAGGAATGCCCATTCTTCCAAGGACATATAGGCAACAAGGCCTCCAGGAGGGGTCTTTGGTTCATGAGAAACATCCACAAGACCAATCCTTTTGTTAATTTACTAATTAGTCATAATTAATAAAATGATTAATTACCCAGAAATTATGTCTCTCAAACTTTTTATATATCACAGACCCAATTTAACCTTGCTACCTATATGCTATTATGGGGTGAGATAGCCTCTAGTCTGTAGAGAGCTCATATTCTAATTGGAAGAGAGAACAGACAGAAAATGTCAGCTTCAAAGCAGGTGGAAAAGCCTATATGTCCTTAGGGTGGTACAGGAGGGCTGATGACAAGGCTAAGGATTTTTAAATTCTCTTTTTCCTCACCCATTTTCTAGGTTAATTAGATAGTAAACACCTTACATTTTCTTGTGTTTTCTCAGTCTTTTTATTTTTGTTTGAATATTTCTTGTTCTCACCTAGACTCTTGGACTTCTGATTGTTCCAATCTAATTTTCAGGGAATCCTCTAACTGGAAAAAGTTTTCCAACTTTTAGTCTAAGCTATACTCCTTCCAGTTCTTTCCTCCAAAGCTCTTATTTCTTTTCTTTTTTTTTTTTTCTTTTTGGAGGGCAACTGGGGTTAAGTAACTTGCCCAAGGAAACACGGCTAGGTTTTTGTTTGTGTGTGCGTTAAGTGTCTGAAGCCGGATCCGAACTCAGGTCCTTCTGACTCTAGGGCCAGCGCTCTACTCACTGCGCCACTTAGCTGCCCCAAAGCTCTTATTTCTTATTATTCCATTTTTTGTCTTTTGCTCCATTTTTCCCAGTCACTCTTGAAATTCTTGTGGCCAAGTCATTTTTTTTTTCTGAGTATCTACTTGTACTTGTTTCTTTTAAAAATGAGTTTTTAATTCTATGTCTTGGTTTTATATCATTCAAATTTCCCCCTGTATCCCCTCTTCCCTCAGAAAGAGTCATCCCCATGAGCAAAGAACTTTTTTAAAAAGAAAAGGAGGAAGATGAATGTGTTGGTGGGGGTGGGGATGTGACAATGTATACAATGTTCCACAGCCATGGGTACCCTACATCTTAAGATGAGTGGGGGAGGTGTCTTCTCAGATTCCTGCTTTAGGACCAAACTTGTTCTTTGTGATCTTATAATCTTCACTTTCAGTTAGTTTGTGGTCACTATTCTTCCCATTTACATTATTGTAGTCATTGCATGTAGTTTTTTTCTTGGTTCTACTTACTTCTCTCTGCATCAGTTCCTAGAAATCTTCCCTTGCTTCTCTGTATTCTTCTTTTTCATTCCTTTTTAGAGACCAGTAGTAGCATGACATTCATGTGCCACAGGCCTGCTTGTATTAGTGAAGGAGTCACCCTCTTATTCTGACTAGGCTTACTTCTGGTGCAGTTCTTGACCAATAGTATTTCTTCATTGAATTATATTTCTTCTTTTGTTTATTCCTATCTACAGCCTCAATTCCTAGTTGGGGACTTTGTACTAGGGCCAAATTTCTCTGTCTCCTGAACTCTTTGGATGGGGTGGTCAAACCAAGTTCGGTGCTGACCTCAATTTCCTGGCCTCCTGCTTCTGGTTTTGACCTACTTTGGTTTTTCTGTGCATAGTAAACTCACAGATTTCAGGGGCTCCTGGATTATTCTAAGTCAGAGAGCAACAGTCTTCAGCCCTGCCCTACCCCCAATGTCCTCAGAACATTGCAGGCTCCCCTGGAGCATCTTTGACATGAAGCTGCAGATTTCCTGCCCCTACCCCCCTTGGATGGATTTCTATTGTGGTCATGTCTCTGCCAATTTCTGGCTGCCCTGGAGCCTCCCCCTGAGAACTGATTGGATGGCAGGGGTGAGAGAGGCTTCAAGTCTCCTTGGAGGGTCTCTCCCTGGAGTACCAATGGCTCCTGGTTCTTGTTTTCTTTTTTGTTGTCTTTCTGCACAGTCCTGGGCTGGATGAAAGCATTTACAATTATTTTACTTGCCCTCTAAAGACCAAGGAATTTTCCCATCTGACTTGCACCTGAAACTTTCCATATATGCTGGCTCCTGGAGGACAGGGACTCTTACCTTTCTAATAGTATCCCCAGTGCTTAGCCCAGGATATTGTGCACAATAAATACTTCATAAATGCTTTATTTGTTCTTTCGTTATATGTGGGAGATCTTTGATGACCTTTCTTACCTAGAAGCCTGGCAAGTCTGATTTCAAGAGGGTGACTCTGGAGATTCTGCCCCAGGCCCTATTCTCTCCTCTTTCCCTTGGTGATTTCAACCCTTCTCAGGGTAAAATTATCACCTTTAATGCAGATTATTGCCAAATCTTCTTCTCCTGGCCTCATCTCACTTCTGAATTTCTAGTCCTGCATTGCCAGCAGTCTATTTCATATCTCCACTAGGGTATCTCACAAATAGATAGTGATTTTGGACTAGAGAGCAGGAAAGACATTAAGACTCTTGCCTATGCCTCAAACTCAACATATTTCCAATACTGAACTCATCATCTTCCCCCTAACCTTGCCTCTCCTCCCGATTTCCAGATTTCTTTTGATGACATCATCATACAGTCAGTCATCCAGAATCCTACCTTAGCATGGGTTTCATCTCTTTTTCTCCTTCACCTTTATCACCCAATCAGTTGCCACATCCTGCCTAAAAGAGCTCACATTTTCCTCATGGTTTAAGTAAAACCCATTGCCCACAACTCTACACAGTACTGAGTAAAGTGTTTATCACTTTCTCATTTGGTAGATGAGGAAACAGAGGGACAGAGAGTTTAAGTGACTGACTCAAAGTCATACTCCTAATAAAGAAAAGGGAAAATCCAACCCTGAGTCTCCTGAGTCTAATGTTCTTTCCACTGCATCTCCCCACTCATTCCCTTAGAAATTTCCTACCTAGCTCATGTCTTTATTGCCTCTCAACTGTACCGTTGTCATTGCCTTCTAATTAGTCTTTCAGCACACACTCTCCCTACATACACCCCAATCCATGTGTTTGGCCAGTGGCCAAATAGTATAAGCAAAATGATCAAGTTTTAATAAGGACAGATATGGACAATGAAGGTAAGAATGCAGGTTAGATGGCTGATTAATACTTTTTCTAACTTCCTTTTAGTTGTGGCTCCAATCAATTTTCAGCTAAGCCTGAGGGAGTCTTGGTAATAGCTAAGAGTCTCTAACCCTAAGTTAGTACATTGGTTTCAACCCAGATATAGCGGTCAAAAAGGAAAGACCTGATTTTACCCAATGGGTTCTCAGTTATTTGTTTATGGTGGCTATGACTAAAGACCTGTTAGATTGCTCATATCAGGGAGAGATTAGGGCTCTTACCCACACCTCAAATTCAGCATGTTTTTATACTGAACTCATCATCTTCCCCTTTAAACCTGCTTTAAAATTTTTCCTGTATACCCTCGCAGACTGAAGCTGGGGTGGGCTTGCTTGGCTCTGAAGAGATAATATCAGACCATTACAGCACTGAGTAATAACTTTTAAATGTCCAGAGCATACAAGCAAGAACTACTGTGGGTCCTTGGATTATGCCTGATCCCTCTGCACGCTCACTTTCTCCACTGATGGGACATATTTGTGGGAAAGACTAACCTAGAGAACAACTGTTGTATTTCAAATCTTCTTACTATCATTTATAGCCCTCTATTATTTTCTCACAGGCAGATGTCACTGACTCTGCTTCTCTCTGCCTCTTCCTAGGGTTTAATCTAAATAAACTCAATAAGCATTTATCAAGTACTTACTGTATGCAAAGTTCTGTGCTTAGAGCTGGGAATAAAAAGATAAATGTGGTACAAGTCAGCCCTGCTCTTGAGTGCAAAGGGAAAGTTCAGGCAAGGTACTATGAAAATTGATGAGAGCTGATAACTTTTACCTGTGAGGAAGGATTTATGGAAGGTTTCGAGGAGGAGGAGGCATCAGAGTTGAGACTTCAATAGTCAGAATTTGGCAGGTGTGTGGAGTCTATTCTAGGTATGAAGGATGATGTGAGCAAAGGGAGCTGAGAAAGGGCAGGACCAGACTAGGGGAAGAGGAGTTGACCAGAGTTGCTGGAGTTTTGTACAACTGAAAGGATATTACTATCTAAGGCTAAAAAAGTGTGTTATAGAGGATCTCAAATTCCATGATCAAAAACTTATAATTTGTTCAGTAGCCATAAGGAGTCACAAAAGTTTTGTTTGTTTTGTTTTTTGGAGGGCAGTTGTGGTTAAGTGACTTGCCCAAGGTCACATGGCTAGCTTTTGTGTTATGTGTCTGAGGCAGGATTTGAACTCAGGTCCTCCTGACTCCAGGGCTGGTGCTCTATTCACTGTGCTACCTAGCCACCCTGACAAAAGTTTTTTAGCAAAGGAGTAACTTAACCAGAGGAGGGTGTGAGAATAACAGTTTGAAGGATTTTGAAGCAAGGAAAAGACTGAAAGCAGGGAGACCAGTGAACAGGGCAGTTACTAGGGAGGTTACAGTGGAAGGATAGGGGAGGGCAGGGCTGAATGCAAGAGATGTTGCAGAGGTAGAAATGCCAAGTTTTACCATTCTATTCAATATGGGGATGAGGATGGTACCGAACAAGTAGCATTGGATTTGAGGTCAAAGGATGCAGATTTGAATCCTGGCTCTGTGTATTCTTGGGTAAATGTTGGAACCTCTCTAGACTTTTTTTTTGCTTTTTTTTTTTGGAGGGCAGTTGGGGTTAAGTAACTTGCTCAAGGTTACACGGCTAGGTTTTTGTTTGTGTGTGCTTTAAGTGTCTGAGGCCGGATCCGAACTCAGGTCCTTCTGACTCCAGGGCCAGCGCTCTACTCACTGCGCCACCTAGCCGCCCCCTCTCTAGACTTTTTATGTAAAATGAGAGTTGGCCTTAATAAGCTCTAAAGACCCTTCCAGGTCTCAGTCTATGATTCTGTAATGATCCCAGCACTTAGTGAGGTACTTGGCACATAATACGTGTTTCATTAATGTTAGCTGACTGACTGAATTATCAGAGATAATTCCCAGCTTGAGTGCTTGGGGTCCTGGTGGTTCTTTGGAGGGAAATTAGGGTAAGGAGCAGCTTTTGTAAAAAGAGTTCAGTTTTGGAAAAGCCAAGTGCCTTGGATGGTGGCGGGATTGTTCTGTGCCCTCCCAAGTCCCTGGGTCTACTTCCCTGAGAACAAAGCAGCGGGGAGTTAATAAGAATTTACTAAGTGTTTACCGTGTGCCAGACACCATGCTAAGAACCTACGATACACATAAGGCAAAATCATTGTTCCTGCCCTTATGGAGCACTCTAATGGCATAAATAACAAAGTAGAGGCAAATACCTAAGTAAATTTAAGATATATATAAAATAGATAGAAGGCAATCTCAGAGGGGAAGGCACTAGCAGCTGGGGTTCCAGGAAAGGCTTCTTGCTGAAGGTAGAGGTGAGACAATAGAGGTGTCTTAAAGGAAGCCACAGACCAGAAAAGCTTCCAGATAAGTCCAAAGAGTGAGACCTGAGCATGTACTTTCTCAGTGACAGCCATAAGATCCATTAGAGGACAAAGGAAGAAGATGATTTGGGATAGAAATAAGAGGCCTTGGAATATGGACTATTTGTGTCCAACCTGTGGTAGAATATTCTGAACTCATATTGGTCTGATCAGCCACAGTTAGACATGCTATACTTTGACTCCAACACAGTGACGTCATTTTGACTTTCTTCAAAGACAAAAGACAAGAACTGACCAATCCACCAAGGAAGAAGACACCCATCAACTATGGCTAAGAGGATTTATTACCTAAGGAAAGAATAGAAAGAACCACAGACAATTTTGTTTACATAACATTGAAAAACTTTTCCCACAAATAAAATCAATTCAGTTAGAATTTGAAGTGAAACAGTTAAATTATTTTGCAGTGAATTAATTTGACAAAGGTCTGTTCTCAAAGCTGCTTAAGGAATTGATTAAAACAGATATGGATAAGAGCCATTTCCCAATAGATAGTCAAGGATATGAATGGGTATTTCTCAATAGAAGGAAAAGAAGGAATGGACTACCATATGAAAAAATCCTCTGAAATGAAGAAATTCAAATTAAAATATCTTTGAGAAGGGACAGCTAGGTGGCACAGTGAATAGAACACCAGTCCTTGAGTAAAGAGGACTTGAGTTCAAATTTGGCCTCAGACACCTGACACATTTACTAGCCATGTGACTTTGGGTAAGTCACTTAACCCCAATTGCCCTCCAAAAAACAAACAAACAAACAAATATCTTTGAAGTTTGACCTCATACCTGTAAGATTGGCAAAGATGACAAAAATTGGAAATGGTGATTGTTGTAGGGGCTATAGAAGAGACACACAGCTGGTCTCTTCCATTCCCACCAGTGGTGTCAATGCAAGCGATTTAACCCTTCTGCCAAACAACTGTACCCAAAGCATTACTGAACTATGCCTGTGCTTTGACCCAGTAATACCACTACTAGGCTTATGCCCCAAGTGGATCAAAGGAAGAATGAAAAGATCTACACACACAAAAACATTTACAACAGTATATTCTCTTATAGCAAAGAACTGAAAATAAAATGAGCGTCCATCAACTGGGGAGTGGCTGAGCAAAATGTGGTATGCCTATGTGATAGGATGTCATTATGCCGCGAGAAATGATGAAATAGATTCAGGGAAACCTAGGAAGACTTGTATGAATGGATGCAGAGTGAAGCGAGAAGAACCAGGACTACAACACTGTAAAGGAGAACAACTGTGAAAGACATGAGAATTATTATTGATACAAAATCCAACATGACTCCCGAGGATTGATGATAAGTAAGTCATGCTTCTCAACTCTTTGGCGGAAAGGTGGTAGCCTGTAGATGCAGAATGAGACATACCTTTTCACATGCAGCCTATGTGTGGATCTGTTTTGTTTTCGTATGTTCTAGAAGAAGCTTTCGTTTTGCAGATCACGGGAGCAGGGGGTAGTAAGAGTAAAACAAGTATTATCTCATTTGATCCTCACAACAACCCTGGGAGGTAGGTGCTATCATTATCCCCATTTTGCAAATGAGGAAACTGAGGCAAACAGAGGTTAAGTGACTTGCCCAAGGTCATGCAACTAGGCCATATTTGAACTCAGATCTCACTGTGCCCTTTCTAGTGTACCACTTAACTTCCTCAAAGTTACCCAGTGAGGGAACCCTAATGATAGAGGTGGTCAGCAGTCCTCTGGGGGTGCAACCCATCAGTGCCGGCATGAATTAGAGAAATAACTCTATATATGAAAAGGAATCTTGGAAGTTTTCGCCCACCTAAAGGTGAGGGGCTGACTTTCACTCTGCCCCAAGTCCCTAAACCCTTGGTGGAGAGTCTCGTGTACTCCAAGGGTCTCTGCAGAGAGAAACTCAGCTTTCCTTCTGAGGAGAGGGCCTTGAGTTTCTTTTCTTTTTCTTAAATTGCTCTTGGATTGGAGAAGGCCTTTTGTAAGCACCAAGACAGGCAGCAACCCACAAGAATTTTGTAAAATTACATATGTTTACAAAGTTATATCAAGAATCATCTCTGTGGGGGTGACTAGGTAGTGCAGTGAGCAGAGCACAGGTCGTGGAGTCAGGAGGACCTGAGTTCAAATCCAGCTTCAGACACGTAACACTTACTAGCTGTATGACCTTGGGCAAGTCACTTAACCCCAATTGCCCTGCCTTCCCCCCTCCAAAAAGCAAAAAACAAAAACATTTCTGTGAGTTCAAATCTGGCCTCAGACACTAGCTTTGTGACCCTTAGCAAGTCACTTAACCCCATTTGCCTCGGTTTCCCCATCTGTAAAATGAGCTGGAGAAGGAAATGGCAAACCACTCCATTATCTCTGCCAAGAAAGCCCCAAATGGAGTCACAGAGAGTCAGACAACATGACTGAAAAACAGCTTAACAAACATCGTCATGTGTTTGGAAATATGGAAAAATGCTTACAACTATCATTTATATAGCACCATAAGGTTTGCAAATGCATTTTACATGTATTATCTTGAGTATTGCATTAATCCTGTGAGTCCTGGTGTTATTATTATGGCCATTTACAGACGAGGAAGCTGAGGTAAATGGAGTTAATTGTCTTAACCAGGATTACTCAGTTAGGGTCTCTGAGTCTTCCAGACTCCAATTTCAGCACCTTATCCATGATTCCACCTTTATAAACTGTGCCCCCTAGACTGTCCCAAAGCTTTGTAGTATGTGTCACTGGGAGAGGTTCCAGAAATGGACCATGCTTGAATGTCTCCAGGTCACTAGAGAGCTATCCAGGATTTGGGTTTATGGATTTTGCCAAAAGCACTCCATCTGTTTTACTAAGGACTGAACATGTTTAACTTTGGGGAGAGTGGGAGTTTACATCTCCATCCCAATTATGTAAACATGGAAGGCCCATACTTCTCCACTGGTGTTTAATGCTAGCACTTTCTTTCTCTTAGTTATCTCCAATCTCTTCTCCCTATACCTTGTTTGTGTATCGTTTTAATTTTGTCTCCCCCATTAGACTGTGAACTCTTTGAGAACAAGGACTGTATTTTTGCCTTTCTTTGTAACCTTAGTACAGCATGTGGCACCTAGTAAAGACTTAATAGAGAGAAGTTCTTGGGTTTTCAGATGAAAACAGATGACACCACACAGCGAATAATCTGCAGTTGGTTGAAAGAATCAGACACACCTCTGGGTCAGTGTGTAATTTGGGAAGCCAGTTTGGAAGTCTGAAATTCAGTAGCAAAGCTGATGAGTTTTTGGAACTCCCAGCCTCAGAAGGACCTTGAGGAGGCACTAAGATGGGAGAGAGCCATGAGGGGAGGGAAGGGAATGAGCCCATTAACCAAACTAGACCACTAGGAGATGATAATGCATCTAATCTGGAACTGAGAGGTAACCAAAGACAATTAGATACACCAAGGACAAGATGCTTCAGAACTCTATAGCAGAAATAAGTCCAGAGGGGCAGTTAGGTGGCACAGGTAATAGAGCACTGGCCCTGGAGTCAGGAGTTCTGAGTTCAAATCCGACACATCCTATCTGTGTTGTATTGGGCAAGTCTTTTTAACTTCTCAGTATCCAAGAAAACTCTTCTGTAAGTTCTGGAATAGCTGATGATTTACATTTGGCTTGTTGGTGGGACTTTCTGAAACAAGAAGCTCCTCACACCAGTGAAATCACCTATCAATTCATCAGTCAAACATCGATTAAGCACCTACTTACTATGTGAAAGATACTATGCTACTCTTTGGGATACAAATAATAAATATGATACCCAGCTCTCCAGGGATGGGAAGGAGACAAAAAGCACATATCTAAGTATGGACAAGTAAAACACAAGGTCATTGGGCAGTCACTAGAAGCTGGGAGGACCAGGAAAAATCTCATGGAAAACTGTCTCTTGGGTAGACCTTTAAGTGAGTTAGGTCTAGAGAGGGGGGAAATAAATCCAAACCCTAAATTGTTTATACTCTTTGACTCAGTAATTCCATTACTAGGATTATATTTCCTAGGTTACAGTCAGCAAAAGACCCATCTATATTCAGGATAAAAGTATTTTGTAATGACCAAAAAGCCTAGAAACTAAAAGTTAATGTATGCCCAACACTTGGGGCATGAAGGGTTGAAGAAATCATGAACAAAACAAAGAGATGATTGCAATAGAATATTACTGCATTCTAAGAAATGACAACAATTAAGGATTCCTAGAGAAGCATGGGAAGACCAGTAGGAAATGATGTAGGGTGGGGTAAGCAGATCAAGGGAGCAGCAATGTAAACTGGGGAAATAAAGGAGTGACATAAAGTAATGAAATCAGTTATGACAGTTGATGCTCAAACCACCCTGATACTGTTAAAGAATACATTTCTCCTTTCTGTAATCAAACTACCTTGTATTAGCATGTCTTAGGAAGTATCTCATTATGTCAAAAATAAACTGTGTCAATATGTTTAAACTTTAAAAAGAAGGGGAGGGAGAGGAAAAGCTTGCAATTTAGCCTAAAAATGAAACTTGTATACTGATGTTGGAATTATTTCAGATGAATGACCTGGAATCAATAAGACTTTGTGGAAATCGCCCTCTAGGCCACAATTTCCTCATGTATAAAATGAACGGTTTCAACTGGAAGACCCCCCCCAAGGTCCCTTCCAGCTATAAATCCATGAGCCTCTAATCTCTAACATTCCCTCAGCACCAGATTGAATGAACTATGATCTTAGGCATACTTGAATTCTGACACACTATCTTTTATGCTGGCACAAGTGGGAAATGATTGTGCAGAGGAGAAAATCAGCATTGGGTTTCCAAGTCTAGATTATGTTTTTATAGCTGGAGATTCTATAAATTAAAGGGAGGGACTGAAGAGCACAATAGTCCCAGAGGCCAGGAAAGAATTGCACTCTGAAAGAGAGAAGGGTGTCTTCAGAAACTTCTAAGTTTATAAAATGCAAATTCCTCATTCCTGAATAATCTAATTGACCTAAATTATCCCCAAATAAATAAGAGGATAATAGGAAAGCATCTATCTACTCTTGCTGAGTTTAACTTCCAAATGAACTCAAACAATTGACATATACAATTGCCAAGGCAACACTGAGGCTAGAGTGCTAGGACTGGAGTTAGGAAGACCTGAGTTCAAATCTTACCTCAGACATTTATTAACTGTGTGATGCTAAGCCATTCAACATCTGCCTATCTGTTTCCTCAACTGTAAAATGGGGATGATAATAGCCTCCCCTAGGTTGTTGGAAGGATAAAATTAGATAAATGTAAAGTGATTACCATAGTATCTGGCACATACTAGGTGCTTAGTTCATAAATGAGATTTATATTGATCCTTTATCTCATAAATCAGATTTATATTGATCCAGAAATTATCAAAAGGGTGGTCAGGGAACACTTAGAAAAGGGATCAGTGATCTCAAAGAACCGTCATGACCTCATTTAAAAAAAGGAGCTGCAGAATTTCCAGTGTTGGTGGAGTTGTGAACTGATCCAACCATTCAGGAGGGCAATGTGGAACTCTGCCCAAAGGGCTATGAAAATGTGCATATACTTTGACTCAGCTATAATACCACTTCTAGGTCCGTATCTTAAAGAGATCATAAAAATGGGAAGAGGACCCACGTTAACAAAAATATTTATAGCAGCTCTTTTTGTGGTGGCAAAGAATTGGAAGGTCCCCATCAATTGGGAATGACTGAATAAGATGTGGGACATGAATGTAATGGAATAGTATTGTTCCATAAGAAATGACGAGCAAGCAGACATCAGAAAAACCTGGGAAGACTTATATGAACTGATGCTGAGTGAAGTGAGCAGAACCAGGAGAACATTGTGCATAGTAACAGTAACATTGTAGCAACTTTGATAGACAGCTCTTCTCAGCAATACAAGGATCTAAGACAATTCCAAAAGACTCACGATGGAAAATGCTGCTATCATCCAGAGGAAGAACTATGGCACCTGAATACACATGGAAGCATACTATTTGTTCTCCTTGCCTTTTGTTGTTGTTTATTCTTTCTAGCAGTTTCTCCCATTGGTTCTAATTCTTCATTACAACATGACTAATGTGAAAATATGTTTAATATGTAAGTATAAATAGAGCCAATATCAGATTGCATGCTGTCTTGGGGACGGAGGAAAGGGAAGGGAAGAAAATTTAGAACTCAAAATCTTATAAAAGTAAACATTGAAAACTAAAAACAAATAAATAAAAGTTTTTTAAAAGCCTTTCCTCCTTTTGTTGATAGGGTTTACTAAGACAGGTAAGGTAAATGCTGGAGATCTAGTTTTATCTGGATTCAACAAAGAACTTGACAGTCACTCAGGCTACTCCTAATAACAATCCTGAACATTTATATAGCATTTTAAGGTTTGCAAAATGCTTTACAAATATCTCATTTTATCCTCAAAATAATCCTGGCAAGTAGGTGCTATTATTGTCCCCATTTGGGTGGCTGGGGAAACTGAGGCAGAAAGCTGCTAAGTGAGAGTTATACAGCTAGATGGTACAGTGGATAGAGTGCTAGACTCAGAGTCAGGAAGAAGTTAGTTCAAATCTGTCTTTAGATTTGTGTGACCCTGGGCAAGTCACTTACCCAGAAAGAAAACTTCAGTTTCCTCATCTGTGAAATGAGAATAATAGCCTACCTTCCAGGGTTGTTGTGAGGTCCAAATGAGATAATAATCATAAAATGCTTACTGTATAGTAAACAATATACAAATAGGAGCTAGTACCAGTAGTAGTTGTAGTAGTAGTCATAGTCATAGTTGTAGTAACACCCGCTGCAGCAGCTAGGTGGCGCCATAGAGTCAGGAATACCCATCTTCAGCTCTGGTCTTAGATACTTACTGGCCGTGTGTCCCTGGGCAAGTCACTTCACCTTTGCTTGCCTCAGTTTCCTCATCTGTAAAATGAACTGGAGAAAGAAATGGCAAACCACTCCACATAGGGTTGCAGAGAGTCAGAAACAACTGAAAAATAGCAGTAGTAGTTGTAGTAGTAAGGATTTGAGACCAGGTATGAACTAATATACAGTTAAGGATTTGCAAATGGTCGAGTTTGCACCTAAAGACCTAAGGAGTACTTATTAATGGACCTATGTCAGGTTGGAGGGAGGTCTCTAGTGGAGAGGCCCAGGGATCTGTGCTTAGCCCTGTCCTGTTCAACACTTTTTAATCAATGATAGTGTGTGGGACAAGATGAACTTTGCCCAAAATAAAATAAGCAGAGATATCTCCAAGTAGAAATAGGAAATATTTATTTAATTATTTCTTCTTGCAAAAGGGGTGGTCTCGTTACTAGAGGCAGTCTAGTAGGAGAGGCAAAATACAAAATGCAAAGCTTTGTTATATACCCCAAAAGATCACCCTTTCTTCCCCACCTAGTCCTGTCCTGTTCCCATTAATTAGGAACTGAGGCTCACAATCTTAACCACAAAAATTTGCTAGCTTTGCAGGTTAAATGTCAGTAATATCAAAAGGCAGAAGGTACACGTCTAGCGGACATGGAAACAGACAAAATATGTCATCAGTATCAATTTAGATATGAAAGCAGAAGATAAATGTTCTAACAATATCAATATAGATATGAAAGCATGGGGATTTTAGGACATGGTGACCTACCTGGAGTTCTGCAACAGGATTTCCAATTTTATATTTGTTTGGGTTAGACGGTGGTCTGTGGAAACGAGTCTGGAATATTTGGGCCTGTGGTTAAATTTGCAGGGTCTATGCTCTCCCCTCCAACTCATAGCAAAGCTTAGCAAAAACTTCAACTTATGACCAGGGAAGTAAGGCAAGGGTCCCAGGCTCCCAACCCAGGTTTGCTAAGTCTTTGGTGCTTTATTACAATTCTGTTCAGATTTGGGAATGTTACCTGAGAAGTTTTCACTTTTATTCCATTCAATAGGAATGAGTACAGATGGAATGGTTATGAAATCTGCAGTTAACATAAAGAGGGTGTAATGAATGTGTTAGATGAGAAAGTCAATATCCAAAAGGATCCTATCAGGTTAGAACATTGGACTAAATTACAGAAAATTAAATTTAGAATCTGCAGGATTTCAGGCTTGCTTTTCCAACTTAAATGCCTTTTTTTAAAAAAAGTAAACAAACAGTCAGTTCTGAACTTTTTTCTGAATTTTCTGTCAGTTGCATGACTACAAAAACGTGGTCTACTACTATTCTACTATAGAATATATCATTTTGCCCTCAACATATTTCTGTTGAGGATCACCATAAAATGATGAGGTTTAGGGGTGCTAGAGACCCCAAAATACCAACACGCCGGGTCCTGCCAAATGAATTCGACTCAAGCCTTCTCTCAGCCAAAGAAAAGCAAAGTTTATTAGAGATTCGCTGTAATGGGTAGACCCTTAAGGAGCCTCTGTATCTGTGACGCTTGCATTGGGCAAACGGGCCAGAATCATCTGACACAGAGTGAGTGTGTGCTAAATCATTCTCTGGCCTTCCTCCTTTCATGGAGGCAAGATGGGGTCTCATATACAGAAAGATTGTGGGAGGGATCTAGGAGTGATCTAGAGGAGGAGTTTGGGGAGGTCTTCTCCTGAAGAGTCAGATGAGGTCAGACTCCAGTAATGAATGATTAAGGGTGGGAAGTTGCTGGAGGCTATCCGTAGACAAGACAATGGTGGCCTAGGCCAGTGGGAGGATCTAGGGTGGGGGCTAGCTAGATAATGCAGGGCTAAAGATTTGGGCAGAGCCACAATGAAAGGCTTATGGCATCATGCAAATGCCCTACAAAGGAAGATTCCAGGAGAGCTCAAGGGGGTTCCCAGAGCCAGTACCTCAAAGATTCAAAAGAGCCTATACCTCCGCGTTTCCATTATGAATGACTTTGAACACGTGTTTAGAAGGATTTTATAAAGATGAGAAAGAAGGCATGTGGGTCAGAACTTAATAATGTTTTCTCAATAATTTTTTGAGGGGGAGGGAAGTAAGCTGGTTTGTAACTTTCTAATCATTTGCTTTCTTCCTTTCTTTCATATATCTTGAGAGTTGATCCTTCAAAGTCTTCAAAATTGTGATGCCTCCAGACTTGGGGGTTTTTTTTAGTGTCATTTGTATGGTGGCACAGTAGATAGAATTCTGGGTCTGGAGTCAGGAAGACTCCTCTTTGTGAGTTCAGATCTAGTCTTAGACACCTATTAGCTGTGTGACCCGGGGCAAGTTAACTCTGCCTCATCTGTAAAAATGAGCTGGAGAAGGAAATGGCAAACCACTCAATATTTTTGCTAAGAAATTCCCAAATGGGATAATGGAGTTGGTTACAGCTGAAAATGACTGACCAAAAACTTACTTTGGAAGACTGTGACTTTCGAATCCAAAGCATTAATGAAGAAACTTGTTACAGAAATGTTAACAGATTTTTTTACAATTTTTCCTCTGTTTGTTCTTCCAGTCAGCTAGGAGCCCTCAGAGAAGCATCATAGTACATTGGTTCCAGGGTGATTAATTCTTCTGGCCCCAATAACAATGGCTCACATTCACATATAAGGTTTTAAGGTTTGCCATAGATTTATAATCCTAGTAATGGAATTACTGAGTCGAAACAATTAGAACAAGTCGAAACAATTGAGGGTTTGGATCTGTTTCCCCTCTCTGTGTACCTGAAATCCTCTCCTCCACTGAGCCAAGGTCTCACCCCCTGCAGGAAGCCTTTGACTCCCACCCCCCCTTAACACTAAGCAGTGCCTTCCCCCAGAGCTTATCTCCTCTTCATCCTGTCTACACCAGCTCACACATCTACTTGTGTTGTCTGTCCCTCCTTGAGATCAGGGATTGGGTTTTGTGCCTTTCTTGGTATCCCCTGTACTTAGTGCAATGCGTGGCACACAGTAGGTGACTGCTTGCTGATATGACTTATGAAGACTCTACCAAGACACAGGAGGGTAGAAGTCCTCACGCTTGGGAAATTACAGCCCCTTGAAGCATCCCCTGTTTCTGATTATCATTATTTAGTGGAGTGGAATGAGTTTTAGTTCCACTCTTGTGAACAGTCCCCGGGGCCTCAGATGCCCCATCTGTTAAATGGTCACTGTAAGCTCCTAGCTAGTAGACAGCACTTCATTCTTTGTATTTGCCTCCCCAGGGGCTAGCTCAATACCTAGCACCCGGTGGACAGAAGCATCATGAAGGGCGCTGCGGCCCTTCCTCCATGCGCCGCCAGGAGGCGCCAAGGTGCAGGACTCTGGGCCCCGCCCCCGCCCCCGGCCCCGCCTCCGCGGCCGCCGCCGCTGCCCAGCCTCTAGCCTCGCAGGCAGCAGCGCCCGAGGGATCCTGGCTCCCGGCTCCCGCGGGGCCTCCTGGGACTTGTGGTCCAGCTCCCGCCCCCTGGAGTTGCGCGCTACTATAGCGCGCACTACGACTCCCGGCAGCCCCCGCGGCGGCCCCTGGAAACTGAAGCTGCCCGTCGGGGCGGCGCTGGCAGGAGGCGGCGGGCGGGCAGCGACCCCGCTGGCCCTGACCGACGGACGCACTGACGGACGCACGGACCGGCAGAGCCGTTCTGAGACGGAGCCTGGGAGCGAGCCCGGCAGGCGGGTTAACCGCCGAGCCGAGCCGGGCTCTGGAAAGGGCCCCCGCCCGGAGCAGAGCACAGGTCAGAGCCGCTCCTCGGGCCAGGTGGGCAGGCGGGGCGGCCGCGAACCGAAACTTTGGGGCTGGGGGCGGGGCCAGGGAGGGGGTGGGACCAGGGGGGGAGGGGAAACCACCGGGGAGGGGGAGGGGCCGAGCTGGGGAGGCTGGAGAGGGCTGGGGGAGGGGGCGAGGGAGGGTCGGGGGTGGGGGAGCCAAGGACCCCGGGGGAGGGGGGAGAAGGGAGAACCATCGACTGAAGGGGAGGGGGAGAGATGAGATGGCTCCAGTGATGGGGGAGGGGATCAGAGGGGGAGGGGGGTGAGATAAGGGGAGTACAGAGTGATATGGGGAGGGGGCCAAGGGAGGAGGGGAAGACCACAGGAGTTGGGTCTGAAGTGGGAGAAAAGAGAATCCCTGAGGGGTGGGGGGATGGCAGCGATGGGGGAACGGGGCTGGGGAGAAAGGAGAGGCGGCCTGGAAGGGGCTGCTGTTGGAGCTTGGAGGGCAAGGGCAGGATGACCCAACGCCTGGGGTGGTTTTTGTTCCGGTTGGGGCTGTACCAGCTGACCTGAGGTCCCTTCCAAACCAGATTCGGGATGAGGAGGAGGAAGAGTAACCAGAAGGGGGTGGGGGGCTTAATAGTTCGTATTTGCATTAAGCTTTCAGTTTTACAAAGGGTTTGCCTCATGGTCTTTGTGAGGTAGGTATATTTACCCATTTTACCCGTGAGGAAGTAAGGCACCGAAATTAGTGACTGGCCTAGGGTCACACATTTAGTGTCAGGGATGGCACTTGGATCCGCGGCACTTCTGTGCCCTCTCAGGAGTCACGAAGGAGGAGGGCAAGGAAGAGAAGGAGACTGTTAGTAGGATGGAGAATGGGGATGGGCCCCTCGTGGGAGGGGGGACCGAGAGGAGATGGGGGATGTCAGGGGGCAGCCTCAGCCACTTGGCCTTTTCTCTGTCCTCATTCTTCCTAATCTCCAATGATTCTCTTAATCTTTATCTCTTAATCATTTCATGCTACTGATCATTTCCTCCTGCATACCCAATACTTTCCTGTTAAAGTTGTTGCAATGCTATGTTCTCCCATGTGCACTCTCTCCCTCCCCCCCCATCTCTCTCCATCTCTCCCTCTCTCTCTCTGTCTCTCCCCCTCTCTCCTTGTCTCTCTCTCTCTCTCTCTCTCTCTCTCTCTCTGTCTCTTCCCCTCCCTCCCTCCCCCTCTCCCTCTCCCCCTTTCCCTCTCTCTCTCTCTCTCTCTCTCTCTGTCTCTCCCCCTCTCTCCTTGTCTCTCTCTTTCTGTCTCTCTCCCTCTCTCTCTCTCCTCTCTCTCCCTCCCCCCTCATTCTCCTCCTCTCTCCCCTCCCTTCTCCTACCTGACTGTACCTGTTTAGCTCTTGGGTGTCCACTACACCCTTTTCCCTCTATGCTGTGTCACTGGCTGACCTCCTTCGCTCCCAGGGGTTCCATTACCATCTCTGCAGATGGCTCCTGATCCATAGCCAGTCCTGGTCTCCCTTCTGAGCTCCAGTCTCTTATCACCACCTGCCTTTTGGACATCCTCAACCAAATGTCTTATTTGTTGTTATTGTTCAGCCATTTTCAGTCATATCTGACTCTTCCTGACCCTGTTTGGAGTTCTTTTGTCAAGAATACTGGAATGGTTTGCCATTTTTTTCTCCAGTTCTTTTTACAGATGATGAAATTGAGACAGGCAGGGTTGAGTGACTTCCCCAGGGTCACTCCGCTACATAGTGTCTGAGGCCAGATTTGAACCAGGGAATGAGTCTCCCTGACTCCAGACCCAGCACTTTATGCACTGTGGCGCCCCTGGCTGCCCTTGTGGGTGTTTTCTAGGCATCTCAAACTCAGCCTGGCCAACCCAGAACTCCTTACTTTCCTCCTGAGCCTCTCTGTCTTCCTGACTTTCTTGTTCGTGTTGAGGGTACAGCCACTTTCCTGCTTGCCCAGGCTCCCAGCCTCCACATCATCCTCAGCGTCTTGCCCTCTCTCACTTCCCATGGCTAGTCAGTGCCAAGCCCTGTGGTTCTGTTTTGTGACTCTGTGGCCAGCCTGGTGCACAAAGCACACCTGCTGCTGGGCCAGCCAGCTCAGCCACTGCCCAAAAGGCAGATCTGACACATCACACTCCTCAGTGACCCTGCCCAGCCAGCGGCACTGGTTCCCTATTACTTCCAGGGCGAAAATTAATTCCTGCCCTTCATGACTTGGCCCCTTCTTACACCTTCCTTCCATCCACATCCTCTGGGATCTAGTGACTGACTGATCCCTTGACTGTCCTACCTCCAGGCATTTACCTCAGCTGTGCCCCATGCCTGGAACCCTCTCCCTTCTGCCTTCCCTGGCTTCTTTCAAGGCTCAGTAACATCCTGCCTTCTGCAAGGAACATTTCCTGATCCTCCTTTATCTTAATATCTCTGAGACTGTCTCCAGTTTATCTCATCTTATCTCTTGTTTGTACAGAGTTGTTGGCTTCATGGCTCCAACAGACTTTTTGGCTCCATGAAAGCCAGGACTGTCTTTTTCCCTTCTTGGTGTCCTTGGTGCCTAACCCATGGCTGAGCACATAATAGGTGGCTTCATTTATCCAGTCTGACCTCTGCTCAGCTATGAAAGAGACTTTTCTCAAGTGTAGATCTGTGTCCTGCCCCTGCCCTCCTTCAGTGAACTTCAGTGGCTCCCTATTACCCCCTTCACAACCTTGCCTTCCTCCTACATTCTCTGATTCCAACACATTGGATGTTCCTTGTACACCCCACTCTATCTCCCATCTCCACAGCTTTGCCCTGCCAGGTCGCCATGCCTGGAATGCCCTCCTTCCTCACCACGGCCTCATAGAATCCCTGGCTTCCTCCCAGACTCAGCTCGACATCCACCTCTGCAGGAGGCCTTCCCAGCGCAGCCCCCGCCTCCCCCGCCCCAGCTCCCAGTGCTGCCTTCCCTTCCTCTGCTGTGTCGCCATTTGGTGTGGACAGTCATCTCGCCTGTTAGCACAGTGCCTGGCATGTGGATGGGCTTGCTGCAGGGAAGCTGCATCTGTCCCCTTTGCCTCTTGCCTTCTTCCTGTCAGGGTCGGCTCAGTAGAGGCGAAGGTTCCTAGGGAGTCACCCCTTATTGGATGGCCTGTGGTCCCCAGTTCTTGGTGCCTGACTTTGTCTTCTTTGCTAACTCTCTAGTTGGTGGGCCGTGATGGCTTTGTATGGGAATGTTCTGGGCCCATGCCCAGGGAGAAGGGGAGGACCTCCTGGGGCACCTGGAGCGCCCCAAGAGCTAAGAAGGAGCAGGGCTGCCCAGAGCTGGTCCCCCTGCCTTATGGAAAAGGCAGGCACCAAACCAGAGCCCTTGGGGGTCCTCTGCTCCATGCCATGCACACCTGCAACCTTGCCTGCCTCAGGCTCTCTGTAGACTTAGAAGCTCATCCCAGCCCCACATGGGACAGAAGAGTGAAGGCCAGGGAGTGACCCTCGCTGGGACACCCCAGCCTGGCCACAGAACCAAGCAGTCCCACATCCCAGGCAAGTCAGCAGCTAGAGAAGCAATTCTGCCCTCAGGAAATTTAGGCTTTCCCCTCCCCATGTCCAGATACGCTATTGACATTAACATTGAAGACATTTCTGGAAATATCTTCTTACCCCTCCAAATTGACCCCTTTTTTGTAACAGTGAAACAGCTTAGTAAAGATGAGCACATCAGAGTCAGCTGGCCAGCTTGATTAAGCTCGGAGGGTGTCAAGAAAGATGGTCCCTGTCCTCAGGGGAAGAGAGTGCAGGGAAAGAAGCTGGTGGGGGGGACACGATGAAGTCCAGAGGAGTCCAGGGAGAGGATGAGTGGCCTCTGTCTGTGGGGGCTATGGGAGGAGCTGTCTGCTGCCCACCTCCCACGCCCTCCCTTCTAAGGGAAAGTGACCCAGTGGGGGCATCTTCTGCCTCCCTCTCCGTCTAGTGGCCTTCGTCCTGATGGGATGATACAGCTGGTGTCCATGAGCCAGAGAGGGCTCATGCAGCTCAGCACTGTCTGCTGATACTTGCCCAGGATCCCACAACCAGTGTGGGTCAGACCACAGGCAGGCCTCCTCTGTCCAGCTGCTACTCCTTACCAGTCAGTCAGTAGAAAGTCATCAGAGGAGGCCCCTGCCCTGAGCCTCAAAGGCCCTGAGCGTTCCCCTCATTCTCATCTCCATTTCTGATCTCCCTGCTGTGACCGCCCAGTGGTCTTGTCATTTTGGCGGGAATTGAATGTCTTGCCATTCTCCTTTGTTCTTGATGTTCCGGCCCGTGCCCATAGGGGTTTGTGAGAATTATTCTTGCTCTCTGCATCTAGAGGGCGAGGCTTCCTGTGGCATGACTTTGTCTGGGAAAACCTTCCACAGGAAGGTTATCATTTTAAATAGCCCATGACATCATCTGGCCCTTCCTTCCAGGCAAACTATATGTTTGCTGCTTTGGGGAGGCCACTTTCTGGGTGTTCTGTGCTCCCTTGTCCATGTCCAGAATTTTGGGCCCTGTTGACTGTTTTAGCATGGAGTAGGGATATTCCCCTGATTTAATTTGATTCAAAATTTTGTGGTGGTGTTCAGTCATTTCAGACTCTTTGGGACACCATTTGGGATTTTCTTGGCAAAGGTATCGGAATGGTTTGCTATTTTCCTTCTTATTTTAGCTCATTTTACAAATGAGGAAACTGAGGTAAACAGGGTTAAATGACTTGCTGAGGTTCACACAGCTTAGGATCTGAGGCCAGATTTGAACTCAGAGAGATGAGTCTTCCTGACTCCAGACTATGCACTATAGCACCACCTACCAGCCCTTGCTTTAAGCACACATGTTCAATTTTGAAATAATTTATTGTAAACACCTGTGTCCCTTGAACTCTCCTGGGGGTGGAGGGTGGTGATTATAGAAAGTTATAGGATCCAGACCTTGCCTCCCAGGAGTTCCCAATGGAGTCCTGGGACCTGAGAACAGTCTAAAAGAGGGAGGGAGAGGAGGTGATTAACTGCTGCTGGCCATTGAGCGTTGGGTGTATTTGGGCAGTGGCCCTGACTTCCCTGCTTTTCCATCCAACTGATCCCTGGCTGTCTTTATTTGTGTTGGCTGCTGATCCCACAGGAAGGCTTGTTTGCTGACCTGCCTGGTGAGCCAGGGGAGACGAAGGAGGCCCTGGGGACAAAATCCCAAGGAGAAGTTGCCTTGAGGTTAAGGTAAGTCCCGCTTACCTGTGTGCTATAGTCCAAGCTGCTGTTCCTTTTTTCCCCACTCCCCAACTGGGGAGCTGTGGCTTTGAGTCCAGAATGAGCATTCCAGGTGTCTCTTTCTGTGAACCCTTAGCCGCTGGGCATGATGATGACTTGAAGCATCTGTGGTGATTAAAAAAAAAAAGCTCAGTGATTTATATGTGACTTGGTGATCACAGCAGTGCCATGCATGTGGAACAATCCATATTGTGCAATTTTAGGAGCCGGGTTCTCTGTTTACAAGAAAGATAATTAGGAAGTGCTGTGTTGGCACTTAGTTTCCTTTGTGGCTTTGAAAATGGGGTTTTAAATGGCCCGGCATAATTACTTGTGTATTTACATCTGCCAAGTGATTCTGAAACTACTTTGGCTGAGAGATTGGGTTTGGAGAAGTGGACAGAGCCCTGGCCCTGGAGTTGGGAGGCCTGCCTTGGAATCCCATTTCAGATACTAGCAGTGTAATCAAGTCACTTAAATTCCCCAGGCCCCAATTTTGTCCTTGTTAAAGTAAGAATTCTAATACTGAAATCCACTCCCTCAGGATTATTGTGAAGAAACTGCTTTGAAGGCCATAAAATGCTATATCAATCAACAGCCAACCATTTATTAAGCACCTACTATATTGTGTTCTAGGAACTGGGTTAGGCACTGGGGATACACAAGGCCCCTGCCCTTGAGGCACTTCCATTGTGCTGATGGGGGGCCACCCAGCCATCCAAGTAAATGGCACTTTCTTGTGGGGTACTGCTAGTAGCTGGGTGGATGAGATAGAATCAGGAAGGGCCTGGATGTAGTCCTTGAGCTCAGATTTGAAGGGAGCCAAGGATTTTTTTTTTTAAACACAAGGATTCTAAGAGGCCATGAAGTACAGGCATGGGAGACATCTGGGCAGAAGGAAAAAAAAAGCTTGAGATGTGTTGTTTTTTTTTAAGGGAGCAAGTCAGCCAATTTGATTGGAACCTAGAGTGTGTGTAATAAGCCTGGAAAGGTACTCCAGAGCCAGCCTGGGTTTTAAATGCCAAACTGAGGAGTTTGTGTTTTTATCTAAGAATTACTAGAGCTTTTGGGAAAGGAGATTTTGTATTCGCATCTGTGCTCTTTGCAGTTGGTTCTATGTAGAGAATGGGTTGGCAAGGGGAGGGACTCTAGGCAGGGATGTTAGTTGGGGGTGGCTCTTAAATGATCCAGGTGAGAAGGGATGAGGGCCTCAGTCAGTGCATGCCATGTAAGTGGAGAGAGGGGGGCCAGGCAGAGGCTGTAGGGTAAATGAGAACTTGGCCTGAGTGTGGGAGAAATGGGGGAGGGAAGAGGGAGGATGCAAGCTTTCACATCTGACAAGAAGGAAGGGCAAGTCCTCTGAACAGAGAGAGGAAAGTGGGGAAGAGGAGTAGCATTTGGGGGCTGGAGAGATAAGGAGTTCTGTTTGAATATAAGTTTAATTTGAGGTGCCCACAGGTGATTCATTGAGTGAATATTAGAGAGAGACTGAAACTAGGTCTGAATTTGTACGTGTGGGCATCATCTGCAGAGATGGGAACTGAGGAGATCATTGAGAAAGGGCCCCTTGAGAGAAGAGGACCCAGGACAGAATCTTGAGGTATACACATATACACAGAGAAAGATATAGGGCATGGTTCAGGAAAACTCAGAAGTGGGAGTATCTAGGAGGTCATCAGCTGTGTTATGTGCTACATAGAGGTCAAGAAGGATGGGGACTGGCACTGCATTTGCCAGTTAATAGATTATTGGAACTTAGAAAAGCTGTAGTTGAATGGCTAGGTGGAAAGCCGAATTGCAAGAAATTGAGAAATGAGTGAAGGGGGCCATGAGTGTAGATGGCTTGCTCTAGGAGTTTGACTAGGAAAGGAAGAAAAGACTGAGGATGATATCCCGAGGGAATGGTAGGGTCAGAGTGGTTTTCTTTTTTTAAGGCTAGAGACAATCTGGATCCTGGAAAAGAGGCAAAGATGGGGAGAGACTGAAGATTAGAGAAGGGGATGATAGTGGGAGCAGCCTTCTAAAGGAGGTGGAAAGGGATGAGATGGAAAGGGGTTGGCCTTGGTGAGCACATCCATAAGCCATCCTGACGTTGGAGGGCTTTGCTGGCATTTAGTGTCTGTGCCACACAACTTGGCTTCTGTTATTCATTTTGTTTCACCTATAATAGCCTTAGTCTCCCAACAGGACTTTAAGCCCCTTGACCTGATCTACTTTTCTGTATCCTCTATGGGAATATGATGAGTACAGAGCTGAGCACACAGCAGGTATTAGTCAGGAGACTTGCCTTAGGACCTGAGCCTCCTCATTACCCTCCCATTTTTTTGTTTGTTTTCCTGGACCTATGACTCCATGGAAGGAGCTCCAAGAGTGCCCTTCCTGCAGCTTCTAGTCATAGACAGTAGCTCAGGGCACTTAAGGAGCTTGCCAAGGCCACACAGCCAGTTTGTGTCATTGACCCTAGGTCTTCCAGACTTGGAGGCTGGTTTTCTTTTCCATCATTCTGCCTCTCCTTCCTCTTCTCTGTGACTTGAGGTGATCCTCCCCCCTAAGCCAAGGACCCTTGGAAGAAGAGGAGGGCCCTGGCCTTGTGGCTTACCTACTTTGGGGCTCCATGACAAGCCCTAGGGAGCCACAGATGAAAAATAACATGGCTCCTGTCCTCAAGCAGCCTGGGGTTTGACAGGAAAGATAGAAGAGACTGCAAGGTGAATGAGATTAAGGCAAGAAAGAGGCCTGGGTGCCAAAGCTGAGGCCATTTCCATGGTAATGAGTTTTTCCTGGATGGACCAATAACATTGGAGTCAAAACCAAGTTGGAGAGTGAGCAGAGGCTTTTTGGGGGAGACAGATGTTGTCCTGGGTTTCCTTTTGAGAGTCCTCATTTATAAGCCCTAAGAAGCGGCTTTCCTAGTGGAGTGGCGGTAACTTTATCAGTTGGGCTCTGCTTGGACCACAACAAACCTATAGGAGATAGGCCTTCCTAGAGTCTTAGCACCTTGCTAAGAGAAGCACATTGAACCGTGTATGACAAGTTCTAAAAGGTTAAAAGTTGCCCAGTAGAAATGCCACCCATTCAAAGAATTGGAAATCGAGGGGATTCCCATCAATTGGGGAATGACTGAACAAGTTATGGTACATGAATGTAATGGAATACTATTGTTCCATAAGAAATGATGAGCAGGTGGGTTTCAGAAAAACTTACATGAACTGATGCTGAGTGAGCAGAACCAGGAGAACATTGTACACAGTAAAAGCAACATTGTGCAATGACCAACTTTGATATCAGGGAGGTGATGCCGTGAAATGCAAGTGAATTGGCTTTTAAGTGAGGCAGGGCTGTGCCAAGTCACCAGGCTCACTCTCTTCTCCAGAGCCATCTGGGTCTAGTAGCCAGGTATAGATCAAGAAGACTGGAGATGGCCCAGTATACAGTGGGGAAACCTTGGCCTTTTCAAGCTAGGGTCTTTAAACAGGCCTGTTTGTCCATTTAGTCATTAAGGCTAGGAACAAATGAATCAAAGAATGGCCTCTTTAAAATAAAAAAAAAAAATGATTCTGGGAGGGGATGACCCCCAGGGTTTGTGATCTCCCTCCCCCCCTTTCCCCTGCCCCGGCTTCTGTCACTGCCTGCCCTGACCTGTCCTAGTTCTCCCTGACTTGTGATTCTTCTGTTTTTGGATTCCTGCCCTCAGGCCCGGCTCCTAACCCACTGACTATCCTGTCATGCCCCCCCACCAGACACACCCCATGTTCTGTGCTGAGTTTGAGGCCCAGGCGGGGAGGAGAGAAGGGCTGCAACTTCATCTGTCTGTAGCCATGGAGAGCTCCCGGAGCTTGGCATCTCTTCTCCCTCAGCTGGTCCTCTGATCTTTCTGATGCTCGAGTGTTTCCCCACGTCCCTACCTGTGAATTTCCCCCGGCCCAGCCTGTGTCCCTTTGGCTCTCATTTGCAGCTTAGATTGTCTCTCTAAAGGTGGCTGCTGGCCATTGCCAGCTCTGCCTTCCTCCCAGCCTCTCCTCTCCAGCTGCACGTAGGCCATGACCACAAATTCAGCCTGTCTGTATCACCTCTATGTGATCAGTCACCACATTCTGCCCACTCTTCCTTCCTTATGCATCCCCACAGCCTGTGTGTGCGTTACCAGAGGCAGCCACTCATTGTCTCCCAAGCTGCAGGATTAGTGCCCCTAAAGGACAGCTCTGACCTGATCACTTTCTTACTAAAGGATGTATGGATTCCTGTTGCTTCTTAGATCAGATCCAGATCCCTCAGCCTGACGTTGCAGACTGTCCCCAGCTTACCTCTCCAGCCTTCTCTGCTCTGTCCACCTCTTCCCATTGCCCCACCCACCCACTCAGAGTCTCTTGAGTCTGCTTCTTTGTGCCTAGAATGCCCTCCCTCCCTTCTCTGTGCCTTTCTCCTTATCTTATCTCCTTTGGATTTGAGCCTCTTCTTTCTGTGGTGAATCCTTTCCTGATTCAAGCCAGGCTTCTGGCCTTTGGACTGGCCTATCGCTGTCATGCCCTGCTCTTCCAGATTGGCCTGTAATTTGGATTAGTCATGGATGTGCCCGTCTTCGCTGTTAGACTATCCACTCTCTCTGCCTCCCCTCCCAGTGGCACGTGGGGGCCCTCTATCCTGATCCTCTGACCCTGCATCCCCTTCAAAGCTCTGCCCTGGGCAATTCTCTGCTCAGTCAGCCAGCAAACATTCATTAGGCACCTCCTGTATGCCACACACTGGGACTCCCAAAATAAAAGTGAATGGGCCCTGCCCTCATGGAGCTTCCACACTCATCCCAGCCCCAAGCCTGAGAGTGTAGGGTGCTCTGTCTTCCCCCCGGCATCTGGCCATCCTGGAGATCTTCCAGCCCCCAAGCCCTGCCCTTGCCAGACCCCCTGGGCGGCAGGCTTACACCTGGATCAGATTCCTGGTGCCCCAGGCCTTCTGACCCAGGACCTGCTTCCAGCTCTTGGTGGGGATGCGTGGTCTGCCCTGCCACACCCTATCTGTCTGTGTCTCATCATGCTGTCCCATCCCACATTTGTTCTTTTGCCCTCCTGCCTTGACCCCTGATTACCCAAGCAGTCCGTTGCTTAAGCACTAGCTGCCTTTGTCCTCTGACTGCCATCCACCCTGTGATATCTGCGGCTGACCCTGCCCACCCACCTACCTGCCTCCCTCGAACTTCCCAACCCAGCTCATTCTCCTGGCTTATCCTGGGCAAATAGGCTGGCATAGGGCTCCCTCTCCTCAAAGCAGCTGACATCTGAGCAGGGTTTCAGGTTTTATTTTTGGTGGGGAAAATAAGGTAGGGGAGAAGGGGAATAACTTATGTTCAGACCTGAAATTGAAGCCGTCTTGCTGAGTCTAAGCCAGCAAAGCTGGATATTACATGGAAAGGCAGGCCTGCGGCACCAGTGGCTTCAGAGTCAGGGCTGCCTGTCTGGCCTGACTTGCCAAACCCTTTCCTCAGGCCTGGGCTGTGACTTGGCCACCATCTGGTTCTATGAGAAGGACTGAGCACTCTAAATGGGCCTGGTTGTAATCAAAGCATAACTATCTGTGCCTAAGTCGAAGGCAACCGTTGGTTCCCAGCTGGGTTGAAATCTGCAGACACCTGATCCCCACTAGGGACCAGAGCCTGGGCAGCTTTGGCCCTACCCTTAGCCATGGGGAAGCCTAGCTGGACTGAACGAGGTAGACACTGACCCATCAGCCCCTATTTCACCAGCTTTAGCTGGATCTGGATTTGGGAGTAACTGTGGAAAGCGTCTATTAACAGAAACCAGAGCTGTTTATTTTTGGCTGGGCTGAGGATGAGGGGATGGGTCAGTAGGCAAGGTTCCCTTGGATTAATGAGCTGCCAGTGCCATCTTCTTGTCTGGTTTTATTTAGAAGGCTGACTTGCTCAAAATACTTGGTGTTTGTTCACAAACAGGTACCCAGGTACAGAGAGCAGGCCGGAGTTACTGAAGATCTGGGAGGCCTTGAATGGCCAGGGTCCCTGCCTAGGGTCTGTTAATCTTAGCTTGGGGTCTTTGTCTGTTCCAGGGGCCTGAGCCAGAAATCCCGGGTTCTCTACTTGTGGTGATGTGATCCTGCTGTCCAGAGGGCACTTTTCCTTTCTTTAGTATCTGATCTCTCCCCCTCAGTTTCTTCTTCTAATCCTTAGCTCCTCTGTGCTTCCCCAGATGGCACAGATGGCCTGGGTCTGCTCTTTGGGATCTTTGTAACTTACAGGAACTCCAGCTCTTACTCCTTTCAGGACCAGGGAGAAGGCTTCCCTGTCTCTCTGCCTACCCCTTAAAGACTCTGTGTGTCCAGGCCCAGGAGATGATGGGGCAAAGGTCGTGCATAGTCAGGCATGGCCATCTGCCCTGCCGAGCTGCTCAGCATTGTTGAAGATGGATGGGAAAGCCAAGTCACAACAAACCAATGGAGGATGTGACGTTTGTCAGGCATGGCACAGGTGAACAGAGGAGCTGCAGGGACAGACGCCCAGCTGTGGGTCTGCAGGGATTCACCTGCTGGGACACTGGGGAAGGAGGAGAGCCAGAGATGGTGGTGACAGAGGGGTTCCTTTCCATCCTGAAAAGGCTGTTTTAGCACTCCCTGCCGATTGGCTCCTAGGCCACTCAGGGCGGCGGTGGCTGCTGCTGTAACAGAGGGGCCAAGCCCCTGACTCTCTTACCCCTAGCTAATTCCCAAACATGGGGAGGAGAGCCAGGAAGAGGGAACTCTCTCCTTCCTGAGGTCAGGGCAGTAGTGAGCCCAGGGGATTAATCTTGGCCTAGGCAAGTGCCCCACAGTGTGTTGCCAGAGATTGGCCCCTGGATATATGCAGTAAGGGAAGAGAATGTTTGCCCAGTACATCACCTGTGATACTAAGTTCTCTGGAATACCTCGAGTACCCCTAAGCAAACAGCTCTGTAGTTTTTAGGAGAGACAGCTAGGGAGGATGGCAGAGCCTTGGCCTGGGAGCAGGGGGACAGCCTAGGCTAGAATCTCTCATTGGACATTCACTGACTCTGGCCCCATGACTTTACCACTTCATTGATGAACCTCAGTGTCCCAGGCTGAAAACAGAGGATGATCATGCCTCAGGCCTCTCCTCCCTGAAGGCTTACAACAGATGCATGGATATGAAGCATTGGCAGAGCCCTCGGGTGCCCCTTCAACACTGACGTGCCAGCCAGCCCACCAGGAGATATTGTAGGCAGTGAAGAAAGTCAGCCCCACCCCAGCACCCTAAGACTTCTTGTTTCTGGTATGTGTTGGCCAGAGTCTCACACAACAGGTGAGGCCTTTCTCAGTCACTTCCTGTGGACCTAGCCCTGTGCCAAGGTGCCGTGGGGGGGATACTTATAGGAGAAGAGAAGGCCCTGCTTTCAAAGACTTCACGGTGTAAGATCTAAGGAGAGAACGCCCACAGGGAAGAAAATGCTAAACCGTTTGATGCAGTAGACACTTAGAGAGTGAGTGGGCAGCAGAGAATTCTGGGTGAGGCAGACTGACCCTGAGCCAGCATATGGAGGGTGAGGAAGATCTGGCAAAGCCTAGGGGAGAGGGCCTGCCGGGGAGGGGGCACAGCCTGAGCAAAGGTCCAGGGGCCAGAAAGAGAGTAGACAGCCTCTGCTAGAGCAGGGAGCTCTGAGGCAGAGTCCCCTGCAGTGCTAGGCTTTGGTGCCAGGTACAGGAGGCGGACTTCCATGCCATAGGCAGCAGATCCCAAAGAACCTCTTTTGAGTAGGGGGCAGTGTGATGAGAGCTTCTGCAGGAGAGTTTGGAGGAGGGAGATTGTACCTTGAGACACCAGCTCAGAGGCGCTTGCCAGCCAGCCAAGTGTGTGTATGGGAGGGGTTAAGGCCTAGCCCCTGCAGTAGGCAGAGCATGGGGTCTGGAGGGCCAGGAGGCTCAGACCCAGCCTCTGCCATTACTAGCTGTGGGATCTTGGATCGGTTTCTCTTGGGCTTCGGACATCATCCCACCTCAACTTGTACAGTCTGAATGACCTTGGGGAAACCTCTTCATTTTCCTGAGCTTCAGTTTCCCTTTTTAGACAGGAAAGGTACACAATTTCAGAGTACCAGTGATGAAGCAGACTCCTGACAGATGTGGGGGCTAAAAGGTGCAGAAAGGAGGAAGCACGTGTTTTGGACATGACTGGTGTGTGGCATTGCTTTGTTAGAACAAGCTTGTTACGAGGACTTTTTTTTTTTTTAAATTCAAAACTAGGGTGAGAAAGGGGGAACTAACCATAGTGTTGTAGCAGGGAAGGAAAGAAGGTCATTGAAGCATAAAAGGAAAAACACAGAAAAGAGCAGAAGGGTGCTCAGAAGGAACCCCAGACAAGCTGGACGGCTTTGAAAGTGGCGTGTTAAGTTTGCTCTGTATGTTTTTAAGCAAGCTGGGCATGACTGAGATAAGCAGTTTCTTATATGGGCCTCTTTGTTTCTGTTCTACTTTGTGTACTGAATGTTCATTTAAAGTATAAAATAAAAAAAAATAAAATTAAGGTGTTAAATTATATGGCCTCCAGTACTTCGTCCTATGATTCTGTGATCTTTGGGCTTCATTTTTCTCCTTTGTAAAATTAGATATTTTAAAATTTAAAATTAATTAAATGACATAATAGAAAATTAAAAAAAAAATTTTGGAGGGGGAAAGGCAAGGCGTTTGGGGTTAAGTGACTTGCCCAAGGTCACACATCTAGTAAGTGTCAAATGTCTGAGGCCAGATTTGAACTCGGGTCTTCCTGACTCCAGGTGCTCTAGTCACTGCACCACTTAGCTATCCCAGAAAATTTTAATTTCAAATTAGAAAAATGACTAAGACTCTAGAGTTAAGTACTGTGGTAGCCATGTTCCAGCCCAGCTGGGCTGATGATGTCCAAGGTCATGCAGATGGCCACAGCACCGAGATTTGAACGCAGACGCTAACAGTCCAGTCTCGCACTCTGCCTGGCCGCACTTTCCCTACGAGCTTTTCGTAGGCTGCTGGTAATAGCCTGGCATCACTTGCATGTGGTTAACGCTTGCATCCCCACATCCCTGAATGGCTCACAGAAGCTTCCAGGATGGTCTGTTCAGATCCATTGGACCCACAGATGGTATTGGGGAGCCCAGTCGGGCGTCTGTGCTCAGCACTGCTTCTTGTTTTCTCCCTCTGACTACTCTGCCCTCTCTTAGCCTGGCACTCTCTTCCCTGTCTTGTGCCCTCACTTTGGGGAAGATGCAAATTCCAAAGGGTTCGATCCCGGGGACTGTGATTCTGCAGAATTGTTGAGAGATGCTCCAGCATGGAGTTCTGAAGCCAAAGAGAAATGATTGAAATGGAGGAGCGCTGGGCTTGCTCGGAAGGGGAGCAGCGCTGCCGTAGGGCCCGCCGTGTGCCGCTTGCTTTTCCGACATTGGCTTAGTCCATCGGATTGGCTGGATGCAGATTTCTTTAAAAGGCCAGAAGCTGGAACCAAGACCAGGTAACAAGAGGACTAATCTAAGCCCAGCCTGGCCCTGTAAAAAAGCATCAGGAGCACAGCATCTCCAAGGAAAGTGGGGTTGGGGAGGGTAAGCTGAGGACAACAAGTCCTATGGGGAGGGAAAAGGATCAGAGAAGGCCTGGGCCCCTCTCCTGGATGGACAGGATGACCGAGAGAAAACAAAGGCTCCATTCCTAGTTTGTTCCCGTTTCCTCTACAAAGGAGAATCACCTTTCCACTGAAAGGGCCAGGTCCAGAATTCCAGCTAGAGCTGTTCCCCTGGCCCAGGTGGGCAGGAGCTGGCAGATGGGGTGACTGGGCCACTGACAAAGATTTTGGAAAGGTCATGGAAAGAATGGGGAAGCAACCACGGGCCTGGAAAAGGACAAATGTTCCAAACTTCAAAAAAAAAAAAACTGTGCAAACTTGAATTTGGTGAAGATGGGTAAAGAGATGGTTAGCCTTGTGTAGAGAGGAAAGCACCAATTACAGACAGGCAGCCGGGCTTCCTCGTTACCGCTTGTGATGGGAGGAATGCTGTAGATCCAGGTGACCTAGGGTTTTGAAAGGATTTTCACGATGTGGCTAGAACCATTTTTATGGAGCAGATGTGGATGAAACAGTGTTTGTGGTAGATTCAGGACTGGTTGGACAGCGAGACACCGTTGTTAATGGCTCAAGGTGAAAGTGGCAGGCAGTCTCCAGAGAAGGGCCATGGGGATCTGTGCTTCAGAGACTTTTACAGACATCCTCAAATATTGAAGAATCCAAATTATTGCAAATATTACAAAAGAGGGCTTGCTTCTCAGATAGGCGAATGACACAAAACTCAGAGGCTTCTTAAAGATGCTTGGCCACAGTGTCAGGATGAATCTAAGAGAATTCACTAGGGAGACATGGAGTCTTATGCTTCACAAGTACAGAATGGGGCAGGGCTAATTAGCAGTTTGTCGGAAGAAGATCTGGGGGTTCACTTGGGCTGCTGTAAGAAAGGCAGAGTCCACGGATGAGGACAGACATTGATGAGCTAGGGGTAACCAGCGTGATGAGGATCTTGAGTTCATGACACATACAGGTCGGTTGAAAAAACAGAAGATGCCTCGTCTGGAAAAGGGAGCACTTGGGGGGTGTGACGTAGTAGTTTTCTTGGAAGAACTGTGAGGTGGGAGAGGTGTAAGACATGGTCTGCTTGGCCCCAGAAGGCAGGATCAGCCGTGGAGAGCTGTCCTGACTCGGAAGGGGCTGTTCCACCTGCTTACTTGAGCTCTGTCCTTGTGCAGACACTGTTGCACTGTGGGTTGACCTAAACAGCCACTGAGGTCCCTTCTAGCCTTTGGAATCCTGTGGCAAAGCTTTGACTCCCACGTTGGCCTTAAAGGGAAACAGCTTTGTGGGCACTGGGTAGAGGGGCCCTTGGCAAGGCTTTGGGAGGTTGCTGTTAGCTGTACGCCCCCTACTTGCAGAGGCTATGATGGGATACATGTCATGGTCTTACTGGGCATGGAAGCTCAGCGTGGGTATCCCAGGCTGTGTCTGCTCCAGGGTCAGTCCCCCCTTTTTTTGTGGACTTCCCCTTTGCTGCTTTCCACCCTCATAACTAAGCTGCATTCCTCACCTGCCTTTTTTCCCATAAGCTCATGTGCCAATCTTTTCTGCCACTGTCTACATCTGTGTGCAATGGATCAGCAGCTTTGTTGTTGTTCTTAGCTTTGGGCCCCTTCCTAGGGCCCTGAGATCAAGTTGGGGTTTGCCCAGTAGTTTAATCTGAGGAGGGGCCAGGGAAAGGCATCTGTCTTTCCTGGGTGGCCAGTCTGGGAGCACCCCTCTCCCAGATTCCCACCCACCATCTCCTTTGTGGCCTAGCCAAGGATGGGGAACAGGTCTGTCCAGGATTGTAGAACATTGGAGCTAGAAGAGACCCCCTTAGAAATGAGAGGGAGAGGAGGTAGGAAGCCCAGCGTCCCACAAGCACCCAGTGGCTGACCTGAGACTAGAACCCATAGGTCCTGAAAAAGATCTGGGGATGCTGACAGCCTGCAACCTCAATAGACATCAGCAGTGTGACTTGGCAGCCCAAAAAGCTCATAGCGTCCTGGGCTACGTTGAGAGGCAAAGCTTCCAGGAGGTAGGAGGAGGTGATTCGGCTCTGCTGGGACCTGGGAAGACCACCATGAGAGTAATCTAAAGAGGGCCGCCAGGATGGTGGGTGAACAAATGAGCAAAAAGCAAATTAAGCTTGTGTTGTGCCTGGCTCTGTGCTTAATGCTGGGGCTACAGATATAAAAGACAGTTCCTGATCTCTGAAGGCTTGCATTGTAATGGGGGAGGCAGCACCTCAGGGTGGGAGAATGGTAGCCAGGGAGAGCTGTTTTGATCTGGGAAGTTCCAGGGAAGGCCGGTGGGGTCATAGGGCACTTAGTTGAGCTGCCCTTTCTGGACACTGTGATAGTGCTGATGGGAGGGCAGGATTATACATATGATAAGCTTATCAAGAAAATCAAGCCACCATGGCTGGGTGGTTTGGGCCAGGAAGAGAGGATGAGCTCTCCCCAATCAGGGCAGGAGAATCCATGTCATTGGGCTTCTTTAGGCTGACCTTGTCCGGCTTTGCCCCAGAGGGCAGACGCAGGAGCAGAGAGGGGAAGGTGCCAAGGTGTAGGCAGGATGTAAGGACAAACTTCCTGACGGTGGGAGCTGGGTTGCCTTGCGAGGAACTGTCATGGCTTTCCTCCATGGAGGAAAGGCTGGCTGGCTACTTGTCCACTGTGTTGGACTGAGCATTTTCTTTCATATGGAAGCTGGGTTGGATGGCTCCTGATTGAGGTCGGGGGCCACCTCTAAAATCCAGGGGTTCTGGGTCTGCCTGACCTGGCTCCATCATCTGGAGAGAACTACAGAAATGGCTTAGCAGGCACAGGCCGGGATGCCTGGAGGTGTGGAGCATGGCTGGGTCACTGAGACCCAGTGACCTGACTCGGCTTTTTGGAGAACGGTGCCAGCTCAACAGATCAAGGCCTTATTGCTTCTCACTCAGGGCTGTGTGCTGGCAGAGAAGAGTCATTGGCATTCTAGTGAGGGGAAAGGTCTGCTCAGGGGCCAGGGGCATGTGGGGGATGGCTGAGCTGAGCACATGGGGCAAACCTGAGGCCCCTGGCCTGGCAAGGAAGGCAGTGCCAGGAAGCGGTAGGCCTTGGGGATGGGGGGGTATCAGGCTGTGAATTTGTTTCTAAATAACAGTAGCTAATGTTTTATGTGCTAGATGTAGCTGTTGCAAGCAGTGGATAGAGGGGTGGGCTGGGAGTCTGGGAGACCTGAATTCAAATCCAGCCCCAGATACTTATTAACAGGTCACTTTACCTTGGCCTCAGTTTCCTCAACTGTAAAATGGGGATAAATAAAGGGAATTTAGCCCCTCCCAGGGCTGTGGTCAGGGATCAAGTGGGATAACAGCTGTAAAGTGCATAGCCTGGTGCCTGGCACATATAGCAAGTGCTGTGTAATCATTATCATATTAACACACAGTAAGTCAGACACGTAATACATATTCCTTATTCATTCAGAGATTACATTCTTGTGAACTGAGAGAAGTCACACAGAATCTGAACCTAATTGGACTATTTCCTGTTACATTCAGGGCCTCTGATACTTCAGACTGCTCACTGCCTGGAGGGGGTGGGTCAGACCCTAAGAAGATAGAGGATTGCCGAGCTGCGCCCCCGCCCCTGGTCCCTGGACCGAGCTGTGCCCCCGCTCCCCGGCCGAGCTGCGCCCCTGTCCCCAGGTAGAGCTCCAGGCTTCTCTGGCCAGAGCCAGCACTAGCAGAGTTGATGGGGAGGAAACTGGGCTTCGGTTGCTTTCATCAGCTGAGTTTCCTCTAAGATCTCATTTCGTCACAAGAGGCACAGGAGAGGCTGAGAGAGATTAGGGCAATTACCAGCCACATCAGACTTTTTTTTTGCCACCCAGGCAAAAATGCAGCCAGTTTGGAGAGTTTCCTAATTAGGGAGCAGGTCAGGAAGGTTCTTCATCTTAAATATTTAATGACTTTCTTCAATGAAGCCAGGCTCCAAGGGGATTGAAAGGGTAAGCTCCAAGCAGACAGAGCCATTGAGGCCTGTGTAAGAGGAAGCCCTCTCAGCTTTGTCGAGGTTGTGGGGGTTTCTCAGCTGTAAAGAGACAGAATGTCACAGAATGTCTCTTCCCTCTCAATTCGAGGAAAAGCATTAGGGCCCCAGCTGATTGTGGCAGCACTGGGAGGAGGGCTGACTCCCTGGGGAGACTCACCCAGAGATCAGGCTAGTGAGGAAACTTCTTCCCTTTTAGGTCAAGACTTTGGGGTCAGTGGGCTCTCCTTGGTTTTCTGGTGTTAGGGCCAGCCTGAGGCCTGCACTGGGTACCTCGGGTTTGGAGGGGCCAGCTCATCCAGCTTGGCTCATTTCAGCAGGGCCACTGGGGAGACTCCCCTCAGGGATGTCAGATTGCTTCTCGAGCCCAGCACAGGCTTGCTAAAACAGCTCTAAGAGCTCAGCTGATCTCTCTTTCCTCTCAGGTAGCCAGGTTCCATGAAGGCAAGTGCCCCCAAGCCAGGCTGCTTGGCAAGTGCCAAGCCACCCACTAAAAGGTGGTACTTCACTGGGGGGGGCCCTGCCTTGGACACCTTCCAGCTGTTTTTTTCCACCTTGGCCCAACACCTGAATCGCGGTCCCCTCAGCTTCCTAGCTGCTGGCCTTGTGTCCTTCTCCCCATCTAGCTTTGGCCTGTCTTCTCCCTCTTCCAGAATTCCAGGCATCGATACCAGCTCCTCTGGCCGGGGGTCTGCATGTGCTTTCCAGGCCCCAGCTGGCTACTTTGTGTTTGTCCGGCCCTTCTGTTTGGGTCAGGCCGCCTCTCAGCATTGACCACAACCTGCTATCCTGACCTTATTGGGCCATGCCTGGGAGGCAAGTCCCAGGGTTCTCCCTAGTGAATCTTGGGCAGAAGGGTCAGAGTGGTTCCCTGAGGCTGGAAGGGAGGGAGTTAGGGACAGACAAGAGACAATTTGGGCCCTTGACTTCAGGTGAGGGTTGTGTAGATCTTTGGGGAGGTGATTGTCACCATACAGGTAGGGAATCCTTTTGGTTCCTATGGAATTAAGGACCAGATGAGTATGAGTTGCCAAGTTTGGGCCACAGTGGCTGGTGACTGGAAGGTGTAGTTTGAACCTGCCTTGATAAGACTGCTCTTAGTAGGGATTTAGGTGGAGGCCTGGGCAGGCAGGGCTCTTGTAATGCATAGTAGCTCTCCCTAAGGGCATCATATGGGCATGTCTGCTGGCCAGGCTGGCTCTTGTGGCCTGGGGACCCGGCTTTCCTATGTTGCCACTTGCCTAGCCCCTTGGATATCTGTCCTTGGGTACTTGATATCAATCATGCCTGGTCCCCATGGCTCTGGGGAGAGCCTGTCGGGGTGCCTGTCACTTTAAATACCAGTGCCTGTTTTCTGTGGTTGTGCTAAGTGACAGTTGGGGAGGGTGGGGAGAGAGAAAGGGGAGGCATGAGCAGGACTGGATGTATGCCTGCCTGCGGGCACAGCTCAGCTCCGTTCTTGGCCCTGCATGGACTGCATCTTTGTGGGCCAGCCAGCACTGCCAGTGCCCCATCTGGGGGGTGAGGCTGCAGATGGGACTTGGTCTGGGCACTGATGGGCATTGGAAGGGGAGCTGGCTGCCCTGCCCTCCCTTGTCTAAGAAGTGTGTGGGGGCGAGGGGCCAGCCTCTTTTCTCAGATTGCTTTCCTGCCAAGGAAGAGGGCACGCCTCCCCATAGCCTGGATTGGCCTGGGGGGCACTCACCTGCATCCTTTGTCCTGTGCCCTGGGGCAGGTGGGCTCCTGGAGCCAGAGTCCCGGAGCTGAATCCCTCCCCTGCCCTCAGCCTACCGTCCTCCAGCATCTGCCCAGAAGTGGGGAGTGGTAGTGGGCCCTGGAGGGTTCTGACTGGTGGAGTCAATGCTGACCCTGGGAACTGAATCTCGACCCTCCCCCACCTTTGTTGTGTCTCCTTCCCTTGAAAGACCCAAGATGTGGGATGCTGGATTGATATCTGGGCAGGTTTTGCTGTGGCAGCTTCTAAGGGAGAAGTGTGTGGATTCCTTGATCCTTTGGCTGGTCTTCTGAAGGAGTGGGAGAGACCCGAGGCTGGGCCTTCTCTTGGGTGCTTCCCAGCTGACTACTGCCTGCCTAGGGCTTCTGGGCACAGACGGCCACTCGGCTTCTGATAGGTAAGGGTGCTCTGCAGGCTGAGCTTTCCTGGGATGCAGGCTGCCACATACAGCTGCCCTGGATGTCTCTTGTCTTCTCCTGACCTTAGGGCTTAGGGAGGGCTGAATGAGGCTGGGGGTGGGCCCCTGGGCTAGGCTGTCTGGATTCCAGTGACTTCACCCCCTTGGAGGTACTTTGTACCTAGGATGTTTGTTGGATTAAATGGGATTTGCCCTCTCCCTAATCCTTGTAGGTCCAAAAGGGGACACTGGCTGTCACCCCAGGTGGGGGCTGCCTCTGGGGGATTTCTGTGTGCTGCAATGTCCTTGAGTGGCAGAAGGCTGATGTGAGGGGGGAGCCACGCCTGGGCAGGCCAGGATGCACTGCCCTAGGAAGTGACGGGGAAAGGAGAAGGAGCTGCAGGGTCACCTGCCAAGAGAGCAGCCAGCCAGCAGCCCAGCCTTTGGCTGCAAGGATAAGAGCAAGAGACTTTGGTCTCCATGGAGACAGAGCCTGCAGGTAGCGATTGGCCGGGTGGATTCCATTCAACAAACCCTTATTGGATGGATGAAGCTGTTGTAGGAAGACCTTTTTCTGAGCAGGAAGAGCTGGTCCCTGGCTCTGGTTCAGACAGAATATGGGCCATTGAGGTTCTCTCTAGAAAAACAGACCCCTTCAAACTAGCTGTACAAGGGGCCGGTCTGCAGCCTCAGATGGCCTTGCTATGGAGAAGATGCCCACTTTTCCTTCTGGGCTAGGGGGTTTAGGGACTTGGTGCCCAGAACAGTCAGTCTCAAGAAGCTAAACCTGAGCTGTCCCAGGGGCAAGGACAGACTTGGTGGGAGAGGGTGGGGACAAAGAACTGTTCTGCTTCTGCCTAAGCTGGTCTTGTGGTGGTAGAGATGGCCTTTGACGTGCCTTTCAGGACCTGCTCTGATGTCAACCCTGTAGTTGGCAGACTAATGCTGCCTCAGGGTACCTGTGACCCCGGGGTTCCCATGACATCTGCAGCCTGGAGGCTCAATCACTCTGGCGACTCCAATTCCCAGAGGCAGACCTTGAGCTGATGGGGCCCTTCCCACCCCCAGCCCCATTGGCCTTGGTGTGGGACCTGAGGCCTTTCTAGAGAGGTCCAGCAACTTAATAGAGGTTTAAAGACAGTAGCCCTGTGGAGAATTTGGTGACCTGGATCTTCCTGCACCTGGTGAGGGAAGGCCTTTTCTCTTATAAAGAAAATTTCACATGTGTCAGAGAAGAGTCCTGATCTTCTCTGACTACTGTGACCCCTCTCGCCACCGAGATTTTCATCACGGAAGGCTTGATGAAGTGTGTCACTCACGGTATCATCAGCCTTGGCCATGGGGCCTCCATTTTTCTCTGTCTACCTGCTCCCCATCTAGGCAGGCTAATGCTTGCACCCCAGGGCTAAAGCAATTGGGGAGGGTTGCTGGGCAGACCTGGAGAAACCCTGTGTCAGTGGGATGAGCTAATCCCATAGAACTCTGTGATGACTCTATGTCCTGGTTCCTTTGTGGGGGTGGGAGGGGGTGGGTAGAGAGGGTAGTGGCCCCCTTTGTTGTCCTGTGGAAGGATTGGGTGTGCCACATTTTCCCACAGTCGCTTAATCAGCTGGAAGGGAGCAGTGCTCTGGACCAGCCTGTCCTAGGCTGGCAGGAGAATCAGGGGCCTGTCAGGGACTGCTCTAGACTGTTCTTGCTCAGGGAAGCCTGAGTCAGAGCACCCAGCCAGAAGCTTTCTGGGAATCATGAAGTGGGGGACGAGTTCCCACTGAGCCTGGTCCTGAGAAACATGGCTGAGAGGGAGCCTCTGATACTACTTACTTCTGCCGGGCTGACTTCTGGGCTTTGACAAATGCTGGTGCTGGAGGGCAAAGGGCAGAATCCAGGGCTCTCTGGGCCTGGAGGCAGCCACTTGGCATGCTCACTTGGTGGCCTGGTTCTCAGTGCCATCTTAAAGCCAACTTTAAGCTGACAGCCAGACATGGGGGGAGATGACGGGCTCCCTTCCCATGCCCATTTCTTGAAATGCCATCTTGTCTGAGCAGATGCGTCAAAGGGGCTGCTGGGGCTTCATGGGGCGGGCCCCTCAGAGCCATTGAGGAGGGTTTTGGAGAAAGGGTGTGTGAAGCCACCAGCAGGCAAAGTAGGCCCCATGAAGTCACCATGCTGGTGTTCACTGTGGTCCTTATGTTCTTGTTATAGTGTGCCTTGTCTTGACACCCTGCTGACCCTGTGCTAGCAGGCCATGCTACTTTGAAAGGAGAGCTGTTTTGGAGGCAGAGGACCTGAGGGCAATATCGGGAGCATCACCTTTGGGACTGTGGCCCAGTCACTTAGTGTTTCTAAGCCTCAGTTTCCTTATCTGTAAAATAAGAGGGTTGTCCCAGAGGCTTCACTGATCCTGGTGGCTAGGAAGGCTTTGGGCCTGTCCACATTGTTGGAGACTGAGGACCAGCTTGGCCCTGAGCTTCTCAACTGCAGCCAGGCCATGTGGACAGCTTCCATGTTATACTGTGTCTGTGGAGGGAGTCTCCACCCAATGGGCCCCTCAGCTGATAACCCCAGTGGTGGCGATCTGTGACATTGGACCAGTTCAGAAGTGATGTGGGCCTGGCCAGGCCAGTAGGCATGTGGACTGAGAGGACCATCAGAGAGCATTGGGGAGGGGCAATTGGTGTGGCCTGGCCCACATGGACAAGGTGAGAGGAGAGTCAGAATCAGAAGACCCAAGTGGGGCCGATCTCTGGGGTGGGGGGCTTGTCCAAAGGACTTCTCTCTGAGGGGTCACCTGACCTCATGGGCTTCTTTCCCCACAGATTCCTCAAAGGAGGCTGGGCCTTGCTCTTACCCATTTGGGGACCTGGCTGCTTGAGCCATCTTCAGCCTTCCTTGGAACTGGCAATACTGAGGATTGCTTGGTCCCTTATGGGGCAAAATGTGGCCAGTGCCCCAGAGGCCTATGAGATCACAATCCCTGAAATGGTTGGGGCAGGCTTCATCCAGCTTCCGCCATGCCCGACCAGACTGGCCTTGTCTAACGCTGCCTCCACTCATACAGAGGCTTGGGAAAACTTCCCCCTCAGCCTACAGACCAGAAAAATAGCCTTAATACCCCAGATCACCTCTGAGGACCCGTGACATGATATCCAAATTTTGGTCTGTGGACATAGGGTCTTTGGGGCTTGTCTCTTAAATTTCTGGCTTTACCATCTGTCGTCTCAACACTGCCCCTTCCTCTTCATGTCCCCAGAATGTGAACAAGCTCTTGTGACAAGAGCCTCATGCAGAAATGTCCAGTTCAGGGTTGGAACATTGATCTGTGTATGTGATATTCTACCCTGGTGGTCCACCACCTCTGCTGTGAGGTGTGACCTGTGCTTTGTCCTCCTTTCTCTTTTATTGCCATTTCCTCTAGGAGTTGCACAGACTCTCCCCTTTTTGTGGCCTCTGTCAGTTTTCACTGTGGGGGAGTAGAGACCTCACTTGTCTCTTCCATTCTAATAGGGTTTTGTAGCATATTGGTGTGTGGCCACTTAGAGTTCACAGTTCTGATTTAAGAGCCAGTTTGCCTCCTTTGACCCCTTAGCTGCTAAGGAATGCCTTCAGTGCCAGAGGCTTAGGTCAGGGCTCCCCCTCCAGGGCTGGGAGATCAGACCCTCCTCGGTGGGACTGGGGGCAAACGTCTCTCACTTAAAGATTTCTCTTCCAATTGTATTTCTAGTGATGTTTATGCAGGAAGAACGTTCAGATTACCTTCAGATGAGTGCTAGGGGTTCAGGCGGGGGAAAAGAGTTCAGAACAACTTGGCATAAGGATGTTTGAGTAGCAGGAGAGCTTGGGAGGTCAGAGCTGCCTGACGTTTGGTCTCTGGGCTCTTGGCAGGGGAATGATCACAGGCATGAACTGTGATCCTGGCAGGTTGGCACGATCTGAGCAGGGTGGGGGGCTAGGCGCAAGCTGGGCACTAAGCTGGGGGTGGGAGCTGGCTTGGAGTAGATCCACTGGGCCCAGCTTAAATGGTGCCTTCTCCATCAAGCCTTCACTAATAGCCTCACTCTCATTGTACTGGCACATTGCTTATGGTTCTGAGAACGTCCTACCCAGAGCGACTGTACTAGACCGGTGTCTAATACCCTCTGACTGGATTCTGAGGGTGGGGACCATGTTCCTTAGTCTTTGTCCTGTTGAGAGAAGCAGAGTGCATCTTGGGTAGAGCGCTAGCCTTGGAGTCAGGATTATCTAGGTTCAGATCCAGCATCTGGCAGGAGCTGTGTGGCCCTGGGCAGGTGACCTAGTGTCTCTGTTTCTTCATCTCTAAAATGCTTATGGCTTTAAATCTATGATCCCTTTGTGTGTCCCCTCCATGGCACCCTCCAGGCCTAGCAGAAGCCAGCAGTCACAGTGGGCTAGGGAGCCCAGGAAGACGTACATACGCATTTGGTCTAGGAAGTTTGAGAGAAGGATACATTCCAAGTATCTGAGGTCCTTTGGGCTGAAAATAGAAAGGGGGACATTCCTATGGCATCATTGTCCCCTTTTGGAGTGGCCCAGCTGTTAGCTGGTGCTCTGTGCATGTGGCCCTGAGTACGTGCGGGTCCAGACTTGCCTGGCTAGTCAGACAGGGTGCTGCCACTGCTCCTGGCCGAGGGCACCAGGAGGCCCCATCCTCTTCCCATCCCTTATGTAAAGAGGCCTCCAGCTCCAAATGCATGTGGATTGGGGGGGTGGGCAGGATCATTAGTGGAACAGCTGCCTAGGTTGGTGGCAAGATCTGTGGCCTGGACAATTCCTTTGCTGTCTAGAGCTTGGGAGTAAGCCTGGGGCAAGGAGGAAGCAGGAATGAGAGGGTGCAGGAGCCCCCTCCCCTCTCTGCACACTTGGGCAGGTAGAGCGGGCAGTGGCCCCCTCACCTTTAATTCTAGAGCTGCTAGGAAGCACTCCCAGGCTGGAGCCCATCTCCCCCTCTCCCCCAGTGCCACATTAGAATGCCAGGCCGCTGTTAGCACCCAGTACCACTGTGTCCCTGCTCAGGCCTCTCACCAGGGGGTTCTGCTCCTGGTGGAGCTTGTGACCTTTCCTCCCAGTCAGAGGGGAGCACTCAGGAGCCTCTTGACTCCATGCATGGTGACTATGTGGGAAGGGTCAGCAGCAAGCTGCTAGTCGCCTCTGGTGGCCAGAACCCACAAGGGAAGAAGCAAAAGGAGCCTGGGCTCTGTGTTCAAGCATTGTCATGCCCCAACACAGCAGCAAAGCCCAGTCTGATCCATGCAGGGTTAGTCACTAGGAGCAGCTGCTGGAGCTGGTTCATCTCTTTTTTTTTTTTTTGGTGAATATTGAATGTGACCCTTGGAGCAGGGGGGGGCCTGCCTGCAAGAGAGCCTGGGCCTAGGAAAGAGTAGGTGGGTCTGCTCTGTCAAGGACTTCCCAAGGCCCCAGGTGCCCAGACAAACCTGGCCATTCTTTCCTCCCTCACCTCCCTCAAGGAATTTATGTATTTATTAATTTTTAAAATATATTTTGTTTTATTTCATTAAATATTTCCCAATTACAAGTAAAAAATTTTAACAATCCTTTTTAAAAATTTTTGAGTTTTAAATTTCCCCCCTCCCTCCTGCCCCTCCCCATTCCTTGAGAAGTTGAATATCGATTTTGTATGTGTACAGTCATGCAAAACATATTTCCGTATCAGCCATGTTGTAAAAGAAAACACAGTTAAAAAAAAAGTAAAACAAGAAAGATATAGTTTAAAACTGTTTGAATCTGCATTCAGATTCCATCAGTTCTTTCCTTGGAGGTGGATAGAAATTTTCATCATAAGTCCTTTGGATTATTGTCTTGCTGAGAAGAGCTTAAGTCCTTCACAGCTGATCTTTGTACGGTGTTGCTATTACTATGTACAGTGTTCTCTTGGTTCTGCTCATTTCACTTTGTATCAGTTCATGTAAGTCTTCCCAGGTTTTTCAGAAACCACTCCCCCCCGGTCATTTCTTATAGCACAATAGAATTCCATCAGAATCTCATACCACCATTCCCTAGTGGATAGGCATCCCCTTGATTTCTAATTCTTTACCACCATAAACCAGCCCTTCTTTCTTAAGGGCTGTCCCCTCTATCTTGAGAGGACGAGGTGTTCATGTGTGGTCATGGGCACATTAGCTGAAGATGGTTCACTTTCTCTCTGGGATCATACAGGAGATGGACCTAGTGGGCAGTGTTTTCTATTGGCAGCTTCTAGACCAGGAGAAAGGGCAGAGGGCATTCTGGGTAGTTCTGAAGAAGAGTGAAAGCTGAATCTGTAGGAGGGATTCTTAAGTTGAGCTCCACAAACTTGGTTTTTAAAATATGTTTGGATAACTGTATTTTTCATTATAATTGGCTTCAGTATAATAGTTCAAAATAATTGGAGGTGATGGGGTGCCACAGTGCATAGAAGACTGGGCCTGGAGTCAGAAAGACTGAGCTCAAATTTGACCTCATATGCATAATGGCAGTATGACCCTGCAAGTCACTTCATCTCTGCCTGCCTGTTTCTTCAACTATAAAATGAAGATTAACAATACTTATCACTGATCACCTCTTAAAAAAGAGCCCAAATAGAAAACTCTTAGGAATATTATAGCCAAATTCCAGCATTCCCAGGTCAAGGAGAAAATATTATAAGCAGTCAGGAAGAAACAGTTTGAGTATTGTGGAAACACAGTCAAGATAACACAAGATCTAGCAGCTTCTACATTAAGGGATCAAAGGGCTTGGAATATGATATTCTGCACATCAAGGGAGCTGGGATTAAAATCAAGAATCACCTACCCAGCAAAACTGAGTATAAATGTTTCAGGGGAAAATATGGTCATTCAGTGAAACAGAGGACCATTCTTGATGAAAAATTCAGATTTGAATAGAAAATTTGACTTTCAAATACAAAAAGCAAGAGGAGCATGAGAAGGTAAACAGGAAAAAGAAATCATAAGGAACTTATTAAAGTTGCACTATTTACATGCCTACATGGAAAAATGATAATTGTAACTCCTGAGACTTTTCTCGGTATGAGGGTAGTTGAGGGGAACATATATATATATATATATATATATATATATATATGTATATATATGTATATGTAGGAGGGTGTATGTATGTATAAATACATATGTGAGTGTGCGTATATGTGTGTACATGTATACATAGACGGCACAGGATCAGTTGAATATGGAGGGATGATATCTAAAAAATAGGAGGCGAGAAAGGAATATATTGGGAGAAGGAAAAAGGGAGAGATAGAATAGGGTAAATTACCCCATATAAAAGAGGCAAGAGAAAACTGTTACAATGGAGAGGAAGAGCAGGAAGGTGAAAGGGAATGGGTCAACCTCACTCTCATGGAATTCAGCTTAAGGCGGGAATAACATACACATTCAATCGGGTATCTTAACCCCACAGGAAAGTAGAGAGGAAGGGGATAAGAGGGAGGGATGATAGAAGGGAGGGCAGATTGGGGAGAGGGTAGTTAGAAGCAAACACTTTTCAAAAGGGACAGGGTCAAAGTAGAAAATAGAATAAGTGGGGGGTGGGATCGGATGAAAGGAAATATAGTTAGTCTTTCACAGTGTATCTACTATGGAAATGTTTTGTGTAGCTACATATGTACAACCTATATAGAATTGCTTGTCTTCCTCGTGGGAGTGGGTGAGGAGGAAAGAAGGGAAAGAATTTGGAAATCAAAGTTTTAAAAACAAATGTTTTTAAAAAATTGTTTTTTACATGCAACTGGGAAATAAGATATATAGGCACTGGGGTATAGAAATTCATCTTGCCCTACTAGAAAGTTGGGGGTGATGGGGGAAGATATAAGAGAGCAGATTGGGGGAAGGGGTATTCAGTAGAATCACTATCTTGAGGTTAGGGATAGGGGAAAGATGGGGAGAAAATCTGTAACTCAAAATCTTGTGGAAATGAATGTTGAAAACTAAAAATAAATAAATAATTTGAAAAGAAAATAACAACAAAAAAACCCAGCACCTAGTTGCCAGGGTTGCAGTGAGGATCAGATGAAGGAATGTTTGCCTAGCACAGTGTGTCTGGCACATAGTAGGCTTGTTCCCTTCCCTTCCCTTCCTCCTTTTGTAATCCTGTGGATTTTATTTTATGCATTTAAAAACCCGATTCTGAGAATGGCTTCCTTGGCTTTCCCAGACTGGCATAGGGGCCTGGGACACAGAAGAGTTCCAGGGCTGCTTATGTTTAGTTTGTCTTTAGGCAAAAATCTTAGCCACCAGGTAGCTGCAGAGCATACTGCCAGCTGGTCGTGAGTGCCTGCCGCTAGATGTAAACACAAGGGAACATGAACTCTGGTTTGGGAATTTTTAATATCTCTTAATATCTCTTCCCCTTTTTTCATTCCACAGACAGGTTGGGAGCATAAGCTACAGGCATGGCCTTGAATTAAGCACAGAGTTCGAGAGATGCCTCTGACAGGGGCGATGGCATAGCCCAGGTTCTGACCCGCAGACGCTGTGGTTCTGGGGTTGTCCCAACAGATGGAGGATGTGGGCAGGAGGCGCTGTAGGAATTGGGAGGAAGGAGAAAATGCACTAAGCTCGGCAACCAGTCAAGGCAGGCTTCTGGAAGAGGTGGCAGACAGATGGAGAGGAGGGCCTTTCATGCAAAGGAAGTGGTGTGAGCAAAGGTGTGTAGGCGGCATATTAGAGGGCCTGCCCCCCAGCAGAGGGTGTATGTGGCAGTGGAAGATGAGGCTGGCATAGGTAGCTGGTGCTGGGTCGTGGAAGGCCTTAGACAATTCTCAGAGTTTGAGATGGGAAAGTACCATACCCCCGCACCAAGGCTGCCCTTTGTGCAGGGAGAGCAGGACCTGGGAGGTGAGGCTGTTCCCTGCCATGGGCCCCAGGCCCTCAGACTTCCTGCTGCTGCAATGGCTGCAGGGGCCTGAACCTGGGGGCTCCCCATCATCCTCGGAGTTGAGAGGCCATTACTCAGCCTGCTTTGGGGCAGCTGGGCTTCCTCTGTGCAGAGGAGAAGCAGCCCTGTCTGTCTGATGAAGCGGGAGAATGGTCGGCTCAACTAAACCAGTCTTGGCTTCTGTAATCAGAGATGGAAGGCTCCAATAGTGGTCACTTGTCTCCTGGTCAGTCCCATGTCCTCACAGACAGTGCCAACCAGAGTCTCTTTCCCTGGGACCCTCCCAGGGGAATCGAGATTGGCAGGAGATTGGAGTCCAGCACATTGCTGCCCAAGGGTTCTGCCTAGTGTAGCAGAAAGGGCGCTGCTACCCGAACTCGGGGTCTGCCTGGGTCACAGGGTCTGCCCAGGTCCCAGCCTTGGGTGAACAGTCTTAGAGAGGGAGGAGGGAAAGATCAGAAGCCCCAAAGAGACCCAGTGCTGAGCCCAGTGCTGCCAGTCTTGGGCATCCAAGGGCAATCAGGTAAACTTCTCAGAAACATCCATTTCTTTCTTTTTAGAGTTTAAAATTTTTTATTTTTATCACACCCCTTTCCTGTTGTGTCCCCTATCCCTCCCCCCCATTAAACACCCTTCCTCTGTAAAACAGGAAATTGTTCAAGAGAACCAGTCAGCACTGGAGCTGTATTTGATTGTGGATACGACCTTTGGCATCTGTAGGCCCTCACCTCTCTTTGTGTCTTGTCAAGTTTATCTGAGTGTGGCTGCCACTCAGTGTCCTGGTTCTTGTGGCCATCTTTTTCTTAGTTCTGAATTCTCCTCACCTTTAGTCCATATATTTCCCTGTGCTGCTGGGAATCCCTCATTCTTATCATAAAAAATAAACGTCTGAACCTGACTTGATTAGTAGGGGACTGACACAGGTCAGTGTCCTCCTGGCAGCCAGCCTGCCCTGGCAGGGGCAGGATCGGACCCATCCTGGGGGCGCTCCCTGGCCTGTTTCCTATGCCATTCTCATAGCACAGTTTTTCAGCCCTTTCCTAGTCAATGGATGGGCACTCACTTTGTTTAGAATTCTTTGCTACCACAAAAAGCACTCCTGGGAATATTTTCATAACATGGGGCCTTTTTTTTTCCATTTTGGGCCTCCTGAGGATATTCAGTTATGTGATTTTTGGGTCAAAGGGTATAAACTAGGGGTAGGGAACATGTGGCCCTCTAGGTCCTCAGGTGTCACCCTTTGCACACAAACTTCAAAGGCCACACTTGAGGACCTAGAGGGCCACATGTTCCCTACCCGTGGCATAAACAGTTGAGTGCAGGGGTCGGCACACTACTGGCCCACCCACCACCTGTTCTGGTGCTGCTGGCCAGCAAAGAAGGATTTTCACATTTTTAAATAAAATAAAACTTTCCTTAAACACATCCTTAGCTCAGTGGTGATAAAAAGCTTCAAGCCATCAGCTGCCAGCTTTTAGGGTCTTTTCTTGCTGCGTTCCCAGTGGTTTTCCAGAGTGATTGGATCAGTTCACATGTTAGCCAACTGTATATAAGCCTGGCTCTCTTCACAGGCCCTCTCATAGTGAATGAATGTAAGGAAAAACCTTGATTAAGCACTTTGTAGGCCCCAGGCCTGTACTAAGCTCTGGGGATATGCTTACCAAAGGGAGAATGCTCTGGGCTCCCAGCTTTATGTGCTCTTTGGGGGAATTGTGGTCTGGGAGGATGTTTAGATTTCTGGTGGCATGGAACACACACATACACACACACACACACACACACACACACAGAGGCCCAAAAAGTCTTTGGATTGGTGACTGGCTAGAATGGAATATGACTGGAGGAAGTCATGTGATGGTGATTTCCCTTTGGCAGTTTGCTGAGTGTGAGATAAAAGCTCAGTTGTTTTAATAGTCGTATGTCTTTTTTATCAGTGATTTGTAGAATTTCTTTCATGTGGTTGTTGAGTGTTTGTAATTCTTTTGAAAACCATTTGGAACTTCAGTGTGTTCATCTATAAAATGGGTATAACATTTATTTGTTCATTCATTCATTCATTTATTTTTTAAAGCAATTGGGGTTAAGTAACTTGCTTGAGGTTACACGGCCAGTCATGATTTATGGTGGGTGCTCATTTTCTGAGGCCGGATCGATCCCGGGTCATCCCACCTCCGAGGCCGGCGCTCTTGCTCACTGCACCACCACATTTATGCTGCTGCCTCACAGGACTGCGGTGAAGAAGGTGCTTTGTTTACACACAAACCCTCTGTAAGTGGTGCCAGTTATTGCTCCTGTGGTCCAAGGCACAGAAGTGATGTCAGAGGAGAGCTAGTGGGGTATTTTGTCCTAAGAAGTTTAAAGCAATTAAAACTATTATGAACAGACATTCTCTTATTTAAAAAAAAAAAGCAAGAGCTGCAAAGGGGCCTGCACAGGGAGCCCAGACTGCAGACTTCTCTGGGGCGTTGGTCTGCTGCCTGGATTACCCCGCCCACAGCAGTCTTGCCTGGATCCAGTCTGGGCAGGGGACAGGGGCTGCCTGGCACTTCTTTCTCTGCTCTTTCTTCCTTGGAACCCACTTGTCTTCCCATTTCGAAGCTTCTGCTGTTTCTTCAGTTCAGGGGACTGGTTCTCCTGGGCCCTACACCCCTATTTTCCTGTCCCTGGGGGGCAGGTGCCCTCCTGAATGGGGCTGGGGTGGCTTTATTCCTCTTTGCTTTACATGAGGCGGTAGATTTGGGTTCAGATGCTATCTGTGTGGAATAATTTTGTATAATTCTTCAGATGGAAGCCTCTGGAGCACTCTCACAAATGGACTCCCCAGAGCTACCTTAAATTACAAAATAATCTGTGGGTCTGCTTCCACTCAAAACCATGGTTCACAAGCCCCAACCCCCAGCCCCCACTTTGTTTCTTTTACTAATTCAAAGCAAAGGATTGTTATCAGACCATGGAGCGAAGAAGGGGACCAAGAGCCCCTCTACACTTGGGGGCATGAGGAGTTACCCACAAGGCTGGGGAGTGAATGAGTGAACGAACATGGAAAGACAGTGGCCAGCTGGGAAATGCACAGGGATCCACATGGGCTGGGCAGCTCCCCCGGGAGCCCTGGATGGCTGGGGACCCACCATCTCCCCTGGGCCGCAGCTGCTCTCTGCTGCCATCTGCTGGTCATGGTCTGCAGTTCAGCGTTGCCGCTGCCGCCAAGGTCTGGCCTCAGAAGCACCCCCAGCATTCCTCACCCAGGCGGCTGAAAAGCCCTTAGCTATCTAAATCTGTCTTGCCCAGTCTGGAATTATATTTGACTTTTCACTCCCAGGATGCTAGTTATGGTATGGTTTAAGTGGAAAAGGAAGGAGAAGGGAATGAGCGTTTATATAATACCTACTGTGTGCCCAAGACTGGGCCAAGTGCTTTACAGAAATACCTTGTTTGGTCCTCACAGCAGTAACCCAGGGAGGCACAACACTGTTATTATCCCTGTTTTATAGTTGAGGAAACTGAGGCAGGCAGCTTAAGTGTCTTACCCAGCCACACGTCTAGAAGTGGAAGAGGCTGCATTTGAATTCAGGTCTTCCTGTTTTCAGGTCTAACACTGGTGATGACTGTGCTCCTCTCCCTCACCCCCAGAAATCGAGCTGCTGTACTCTGTGTGTGCAGAGCAGAAGCCGAGCTGGTGGGCAGCCATGTGCCTGCCCTGGGTGGCTCTCCTGCCAAGCTCTGTCTCTCTGGTCTCCTCCAGGCAACAGCGACAGACATTTGGACAGGATTCCTGAGAGTGTGTGTTGGAGGAGAGGGAGCAGGAGGTAACAAATGGAATTGGGGAGTGTGGCTATTGTCCCACAATCCCAGAAGGTCAAAGCTGTGGGGACTTGATGAGGTTGGACCCCCTCATTTTCTGGATGAGGAGGCCAGGCCCAGAGAAGGTGGTGAGCTGCCCTGGGGCACAGAGGGATGGAGGACCCTCCCCAGGATTAGAACCCAGGCTCTGACTTTTCACCCCAGGAGCCATCCGCCCTTCAGCAGGGCCGGCCATGATAGCAGCAGGCTATCTCCACTGAGGCGGGTTTCTGGTGAGGACATTGGGCCTCACCATCCCCCAGTGTGGCCAGAGTGGATTTGTACCTGGCCTGGGTGGCGGGCACTTCTGACTTCCTTTGTGTTCTTTGTCCTCAGGAACGTTGGTGAGCAGCTGTGCTGACCACCATGGACCCTGACTGCTATGCCAGCATGCAGGTGGGCATGCGCGTGGTGCGAGGGGTAGATTGGAAATGGGGCAACCAGGATAACGGCGAAGGGAACGTTGGCACCGTGGTGGAGATTGGCCGGCAGGGCAGCCCGACGACACCTGACCGGACAGTGGTAGTCCAGTGGGATCAGGGCACCAGGACTAATTACCGGACTGGCTTCCAGGGCGCCTATGACCTTCTGCTCTATGACAATGCCCAGATAGGTAAAGTGAGGCACGGTGGGGAGCGGTAGAGAGGAGGGACACAAGTCGCTGTGATAGATGGTGTTTATAGAGCCCATTAAAGGCCACAAAGCTCCTTATGTTGTCTAGTTCATCCTCACCACCCCCCTGGGAGGCAGATGCTCTTATTATCCTCACTTTATGGATGAGGAAACCAAGGCAGACAAATTAAATGACTTGCCCAGGGTCACACAGCACATGAGTGTCAGAGGCTGAGTTTGAACTCAGGTCTTTCTGGCTCTAGGTCCAGTGCTCCATCCACTGGCTCAAAGCCATTGACTCTTTCATGCCCCGGTCAGGCATGACTAGGCTCTGAAGGGAGCCGGGGTGGTGACCAGGCCCAGGGACTCCTCCCCCTTGGCCTCAGTGGGCCCCTGGGCTCCTTTGCCCAGCATGTCCCAGCTCAGCTTTCGTGGTTCACAAAGCTCTCCTGCCGGGGAGGGGTGCAGGGTAGGTGGGAGGAGGGCAGCGGGTGAGCAGGAGCTGCCCCCGCAGGTGTCCGCCACCCCAACATCATCTGTGACTGCTGCAAGAAACACGGGCTGCGCGGCATGCGCTGGAAATGTAAGATCTGCTTCGACTATGACCTCTGCACACAGTGCTACATGAACAACAAGCACGACCTGTCCCACGCCTTCGAGCGCTACGAGACCGCGCACTCGCGCCCGTGAGTACCGCCCCCCTGTGGCTCCCCCCAGCCTCCTCGAGCCTCTGCAGGGGCAGCTCTTGGGATGCCCTCACTTCCCTGGCAGCACCCCAGGGCACAGTCACCAAATAGGGAAATAAAAGTAATGAAAAGAACTGACATTTATATGGCACCTACTGTGTGTGACACACATGCTGAGTCCTTTATAAACATTTCATCTGATCCTCACAACCCAGAAAGAGAGAGAGGTGCTTTTATGATCCCCAGGACAGATGAGGAAACTGAGGCGGGCCCAAGTGAGTGACTTGTCCAAGGTCACACAGCTAGTGAGCATCCCCGATTCCAGACCAGGCACTCCCTAGCTGCCCTAGCAAGGCACTGTGTGAGTCTCTGGGGCTATGGAGGAGACAAGTACCTGGGAACTAGATGAAGTTAGTACAAATCTGTGTAAAGGAGCAAACCCCCAAAGCACTCTGAGGAGGGACTCGAGCCAGTGGGGGGCCTGCAGAAGCTTCGTGCAGAACATACTGGTTGGGCTGCATCTTAGAGGAAAAAGCAGGGCCTTTGTAACATGGAGGAGAGTGGGGAGGGCATCCCAGGCATGGAGCATGGGTATTGAAAAGGCCTAGAGGTGGGAAATGGGTGGTCCTGTGTGAGGAAGAGAGTCCAGTTTGGCTGGATCAAGATATGGGGGTGGGGTGGGGTCAGGGCAGAGGAGAGAATACCTAGGTCAGGCCCTAATTGGGTGGGGCTGTAAGGGCTAAACTGAGGTTTTGTCAGAGAAACAGGAAGAAGGAACTAGGTTTGGTTGAGTACAGGGGTGTCCTGTATTCAAATTTTGGCTTAAGGAAAGTGATTTGGGAGCAGTAGGTGAGATGGACCGGGAGGAGGAGCCGCTTGGGGCAGGAGGTGAATTAGGAGGCCTGAGCAGAGGTGTCAGAAATGGGAGCTTTGGGGAGCGAGGGGGCTGGTACAAGGCTGAGTTCCCCAGTGTGGGACACTGCGGGATGGCGGAACCTCCCATGGGCAGATGCCACAAACTCCCTGCAGGCCCAGGCTCCTGAGACCATGTGGACCCTCTCTCCCACCCCAGACCTTTAGCTTTGCCCTGGGTGCATGGGTGCCTTTGTCCCTGGGCCCAGTTCAGGAGGATAGGAACTCCATCCCAGCCCTCCAGTTCCCCATCCCCAGGGCACATGAATCCACTCTGGAGGCCCCCTCAGGCTTGGAGCTTTCTTGTGACTGGGGGTGGGGGGAGTGAGGATAGGACGCAGCCGGGCTGGTCTGCCTGCTAGTAGGAAATGCCCAGGCTAGACCCCCCAGTCCCCAGCTTGGCTGGGCCATCCCCGAAGCATTCCCAGGCGAGTGGCAGCCCTCTGCCAGGGCTGCTCAGGCCCCCCTACTTCCTGTTTCTTGGGGCTCAGAGCCAGGCCCTTTTAGGGGTGGTAGGGGTGGGATTGGCCTGGACCTGGAAGCAACACACACTTCTGTGTCTTGGGTTGTTGGCCTGGATGCTTTGGGCACCTGAACAGAATTGTAATAAATCGTTGCATTGAGATTAACTGAATCTGGCCCCAGTGACAGCTGAATCCTTAGGAAATGGAATTGGGAAGGGGAAGGTCCCACCACACAAGCCTCACACTAGCAGAGGCTGGAAAATGGGTCCAACCAGGGCTTTGCCTGGGAGGCCAGAACATGGGGGCTGAAGCCCCTAGACCCCACTCTCGATGAGGCTTCAGTGTCTACGGGGCTTTTTACACAAGTTACCACTTTTGAGACTCACTGGTGAGGTAGGCACAGTAGGAATTATCCCCATTTTACAGATAAGAAAACTGAGGCCCCCAGAGGTTACATGACTCGTCCATGGTCCCACAGCTCTAAGTGTTGGGTGGGGGGATTTGAAGCCAGGTCTGGCTGTTGCCTCTTAATTCTCCTCAGCCCCTCGGGGAGCAGCAGGGAAGCTTGCTGGCCTCGCCCAGGCTGTCCTCTCCATCCCAGCACTGAATGTGGAGGGAAGCCCCAGCTCTGCCCCTCATATTGTGTAACTTTAAGTGAAACACTTGCCCTCTCTAAAATGAGGGCGTTGGACCAGAGGACTCCTGAGATCTCCTCTCCATCATTATGTCCAATACATATAGTCCTGAGACAGGAAGTTCCCCAGGGAGTGGTTCCTGCAAGCTTCTTTCCCAGCCATGAAGCTAAGAGGAGCCCCATGCCAGGGCCTTGCTAGCGGCTCCCTCAGGGCAGGGGATTTTCTTTGAGCCAGCCTGCCTCAGTAAATCCTCCCTTGCCTCACAGCCCGGAGCTGTTGCCCTTGGGCTGGGACACCAAGTTTGCCCAGACCCTCTCTGGCTTTTTGCTTCCAGTTCACTCCCTGGTCATCTCTCTGGGAAGCTGAAAAAAAGACACAGGGTATGGAGTGAGGCCTGGACATGACCCTGATGTGATTGCTAGTGGGGGGGGGGGGGTCCCAAGGGTAGGGCCCCTGATTCCATGCAGCCCCATTGGGTGATTCCAGAAGGAGCCCATTGCCGGGCAGAAGCCAGCCCTAGGCCTACAGGCCACCATCCCAAGCCCCATGTCTGCAGCAGCTTCTGATGAGGGAGCAGGGAGGGCCCACTGACATCACTGGGAGCTGGCATTATTGGCCCAGTGACTCCACCAGTCCAGTTCTGTAGACCCAGAACGTATAAGTGAGAAGGAAGCTCCTGCCTCATGGGGGCACTCACAGAAACAGGCCAGGAAGGCTGGGGCCTGGCCCAGTCACACACTAGGCAGTGGCAGAGATAACCTGGAACCATGTCTTCAGGCTCCCAGACCTGAGCTCTCTAGAGCAACCTGAAGGTGACAGGACCATAGATTGGAGGCCAGCAGGTCCAGCCCCCTCCTTTTACACATGAGGTAATTGAGGCAAACGGGTTAAGTGACTTGCCTAGAGTCACAGCTAGTAAGTGTCTGCATCAGGATTTGAACTCGGGCCTTCAGGCCCAGCAGTATATCCACTGGGTCAGGTCCTGCCTTATTCAGACTTGGCCCATCTCCCCTCTTTCCGTGCTCTATCACCTGGAACTGTTGGGAAGATCAGGAATATGGAGAATTGCTGCCTCCACAGGCAGGGACTGCTTAGGGAATCTCGATGGCCTCATTTGGGGACCCCATACTCAGCTTGAAACCTAAGAGCCGCTCCCTTCTCTGTTGACCCCCACATGAAGGGCCTTTCAGCCCCCCATGAGCAATATTACCTCTCCCCTTTGTGCCCAGGGTTGGGGTCTCTCCACGTCCACTGTGACCCACAGGTCCAGAGGGGATACTTAATGTCCTCCTTTATTTAGAGGCCACAGGTCTTCCTGAACGCTCCTGGATATTCATTGAATGTGGTAGCGGCCCATTTGCTCACAGTGTGCCAGCTCAGCCTAGAGGACCTTGGCATTTAGCCCACTCTCCATTTTCCAGCCCCAATGAGGGTGTGACTTGTTCAGGGTGCTATCACTAGTTGGGGCACCCATCTGTGTTCTTGGAGGCAGAATGACAGGCAATGTCAGGCCCAGAGCTGGGGGTGGGGAGGCGGCTGGAACATCCAGGGTGCAGCAGTGTGGGGCCCGGGAGGGATGGACCCTTGTTCTGTTGATGTAACTACAGGACCAGGTGGCCGCCCCAGCCTGTGCCCCTCTGATAGGGAGCAGCCCATGCGTCTCTGTCCTGTTCATATCTTTGGGGGCCAGTCTGAACAGGAAAGAGAACCTGGACTTGGCTGCACTGCTCAGACCCCTGTAGAGCAGGGCCGTGAGGCTGGCCCTCCCCAGGCAGAATGGAGCACAGCCAAGCCAACGGACTTCCTGTTCCCAGCACGTGGTGCGCCATCATCTCCAGCCCCTGTGCCTTTGCCAGGGCTGTGGAAAACAATATCCCCCTTTCATCGTCCCTGCAGTTGGGTCCAGGAGCTTCACCCTCTCCCGATGCAGGCCTGTGCCTCCTCTGTCTGAGCTGCCCACAGTGCTGAGACGTTAAGGAACTTGCCCAGAGCGGCATGACCATGAGGATTGCTCTCTGTCCACTGGGCCTGCTGCCTCTCTAGCTCCCTTGATGGCCCCCTCCCCACCCAAGCCAAAGCAGTCTGGTCCTTGTGCCCCATCCCACTATTAGGTTTTATTGGGTATTAACTTAGCTGAGCATATGTTGTCTCCTCCTCTGTTTGGTACGTAGTAGGTGCTTAATAAAAGCTTGTTGGAATGGTAGCCCTGTAGAGGAGGCAGGGGTGAGGGCTGGAGGGAGGTCCTGAGGTGTAATAAGGGGGAAGGGATAGGGCAGTTTAGTCCAGGCCCTAGCTGGAAGCTGGGTTTGTTGTTTTTAACTGTGTGACTGCCTGAGCTGTCCACAGGATCTTGAAAAACCAGTGGTTCAAATGCACGCCAGGCTGTGGGTCACTGGGGCCTGGCTGGCTCTCTGAGAAGGGGATGGAGCTGGAGACTGAGCCAGGCAAGCACCCATGGTCAGAGCAGGGGGCCTGCTGCTCTGTGGGCAGAACCAAGGAGCAGGAGACCTTGGTACCTCAAGGCAAGTCACATCACTCCCTGGCCAAGGGCTTCTTCTGTTGCCATCTTGCCTTTGGAGTGCCTGGGACCTTGGCCTGCGTTGGATTGTCACAGTTCTGATAAAGAGCTGCAGATCTGGTCAAGCCCTGCCCTGTGCTCTGGGGTGCCTGGTTGTAGACCCGCCCCTACCCCCCAGCCTTCAGTCTCCCTAGGCTTCACTCCCTCGTGGGCCCACTCCCACTTACCCAGGCTCTGCTCTGCGACTGTTGGCCTGTGATTCTTAAGCCCCCTCATGCTAGAGGTGTGTTCTCAGTGCTGGGGCTGAGTCCTTGCCCTCAGGGAGCTTACAGGGTCTAGTTGTGTTCCAGATGTGTGGGCTGACCAGGCCTTTGGCCTCTGTAGATGGAGGACGCTGAGGCTGCGTTTGCCTCCTAGGCTGCCACCTCACCTCAGCTACATGGAACACACACTCATCCCACCCCCAGTCTCTGCTTTAAATTTTTCCTGGTTAAATCTCATTCGTTCAGGTCCCCAGTGCCAGCTTGAGACCTCTGTGGGACGTGGTCAGTTGTTGTGTCATCCATTTGTTTTCATTGACATCATTGATCAAAATGGAAACAGAACAGACTAAAAGGACAGAGCTCTGTGTGGCACTAACCTAGACACATTCTGCTGATCAGCTCCCTTTGGGAGGGCAGCGCAGCAGCTCCTGCTCTGCATGATGGGCTTTACATTTTTTAGGTACTATTTTATTTTTCGTTTATAGCAACTCTTTGTGGTGGCAAGAATTGGAAACTGAGGGGATGCCCATCAGCTGGGGTACGGCTGAACAAGTTGTGGTATATGAGTGTAATGGAAATACTGCTGTTCTGTAAGAAATGAGGAGCACACGGACTTCAGAAAAACCTGGAAAAACTTACACACAGAAAGAAAATAAAGTGACAGTCGTTTGGTTTGATCTGCATTCAGACTCTGTAGCTCTGGATATGGACAGAGTCATGAGTCCCTTGACATTGTCTTGGGTCTTTATATGGCTGAGAAGAGCTGAGTCATTCATAGTCGATCTTTGTACAGCGTCACTGTTACTGTGTGCAGTGTTATTGTGTGCAGCGTTACTGTGTGCAGCGTGACTGTTACTGTGTGCAGCGTGACTGTTACTGTGTGCAGCGTCACTGTTACTGTGTGCAGCGTCACTGTTACTGTGTGTAGCGTTACTGTGTGCAGCGTTACTGTTACTGTGTGCAGTGTCACTGTTACTGTGTGCGGTGTCACTGTTACTGTGTGCGGTGTCACTGTTACTGTGTGCGGTGTCACTGTTACTGTGTGCGGTGTCACTGTTACTGTGTGCAGCGTTACTGTGTGCAGTGTCACTGTTACTGTGTGCAGTGTTACTGTTACTGTGTGCAGTGTCACTGTTACTGTGTGCAGCGTTACTTTGTGCAGCGTGACTGTTACTGTGTGCGGTGTTACTGTGTGCAGTGTCACTGTTACTGTGTGCAGCGTCACTGTTACTGTGTGTAGCGTTACTGTGTGCAGCGTCACTGTTACTGTGTGCAGCGTCACTGTTACTGTGTGTAGCGTTACTGTGTGCAGCGTCACTGTTACTGTGTGCAGCGTCACTGTTACTGTGTGTAGCGTTACTGTGTGCAGCGTCACTGTTACTGTGTGCAGCGTCACTGTTACTGTGTGCGGTGTCACTGTTACTGTGTGCGGTGTCACTGTTACTGTGTGCGGCGTTACTGTGTGCAGTGTCACTGTTACTGTGTGCAGCGTTACTGTGTGCAGTGTCACTGTTACTGTGTGCAGTGTTACTGTTACTGTGTGCAGTGTCACTGTTACTGTGTGCAGCGTTACTTTGTGCAGCGTGACTGTTACTGTGTGCGGTGTTACTGTGTGCAGTGTCACTGTTACTGTGTGCGGTGTTACTGTGTGCAGTGTCACTGTTACTGTGTGCGGTGTTACTGTGTGCAGTGTCACTGTTACTGTGTGCAGCGTCACTGTTACTGTGTGCAGCGTCACTGTTACTGTGTGTAGCGTTACTGTGTGCAGCGTCACTGTTACTGTGTGCAGTGTCACTGTTACTGTGTGCGGCATGACTGTTACTGTGTGCGGCGTCACTGTTACTGTGTGCGGCGTCACTGTTACTGTGTGCGGCGTCACTGTTACTGTGTGCGGCGTCACTGTTACTGTGTGCAGTGTTACTGTGTGCAGCGTGACTGTTACTGTGTGCAGCGTGACTGTTACTGTGTGCAGCGTTACTGTGTGCAGCGTGACTGTTACTGTGTGCAGTGTCACTGTTACTGTGTGCAGTGTGACTGTTACTGTGTGCAGCGTGACTGTTACTGTGTGCAGCGTGACTGTTACTGTGTGCAGCGTCACTATTACTGTGTGCAGCGTCACTGTTACTGTGTGCAGCGTCACTGTTACTGTGTGCAGCGTGACTGTTACTGTGTGCAGCGTCACTGTTACTGTGTGCAGCGTGACTGTTACTGTGTGCAGCGTCACTGTTACTGTGTGCAGCGTCACTGTTACTGTGTGCAGTGTGACTGTTACTGTGTGCAGTGTGACTGTTACTGTGTGCAGTGTGACTGTTACTGTGTGCAGTGTGAATGTTACTGTGTGCAGTGTGACTGTGTGCAGTGTGACTGTTACTGTGTGCAGTGTCACTGTTACTGTGTGCAGTGTCACTGTTACTGTGTGCAGTGTCACTGTTACTGTGTGCAGTGTGACTGTGTGCAGCGTGACTGTTACTGTGTGCAGTGTGACTGTTACTGTGTGCAGTGTGACTGTGTGCAGTGTGACTGTTACTGTGTGCAGTGTGACTGTTACTGTGTGCAGTGTGACTGTTACTGTGTGCAGTGTCACTGTTACTGTGTGCAGTGTGACTGTTACTGTGTGCAGTGTCACTGTTACTGTGTGCAGCGTGACTGTTACTGTGTGCAGCGTGACTGTTACTGTGTGCAGCGTTACTGTGTGCGGTGTGACTGTTACTGTGTGCGGTGTTACTGTTACTGTGTGCAGTGTGAATGTTACTGTGTGCAGTGTCACTGTTACTGTGTGCAGTGTGACTGTGTGCAGCGTGACTGTTACTGTGTGCAGTGTGACTGTGTGCAGTGTGACTGTTACTGTGTGCAGTGTGACTGTTACTGTGTGCAGTGTGACTGTGTGCAGTGTGACTGTTACTGTGTGCAGCGTGACTGTGTGCGGTGTGACTGTTACTGTGTGCAGTGTTACTGTTACTGTGTGCAGTGTGACTGTGTGCAGTGTGACTGTTACTGTGTGCAGCGTTACTGTGTGCGGTGTGACTGTTACTGTGTGCAGTGTTACTGTTACTGTGTGCAGTGTGACTGTTACTGTGTGCAGTGTCACTGTTACTGTGTGCAGTGTGACTGTGTGCAGTGTGACTGTTACTGTGTGCAGCGTTACTGTGTGCGGTGTGACTGTTACTGTGTGCGGCGTCACTGTTACTGTGTGCGGCGTCACTGTTACTGTGTGCGGCGTCACTGTTACTGTGTGCGGCGTCACTGTTACTGTGTGCGGCGTCACTGTTACTGTGTGCGGCGTGACTGTTACTGTGTGCGGCGTCACTGTTACTGTGTGCGGCGTCACTGTTACTGTGTGCGGCGTGACTGTTACTGTGTGCGGCGTGACTGTTACTGTGTGCGGCGTCACTGTTACTGTGTGCAGTGTGACTGTTACTGTGTGCAGTGTGACTGTTACTGTGTGCAGTGTCACTGTTACTGTGTGCAGCGTGACTGTTACTGTGTGCAGTGTTACTGTTACTGTGTGCAGCGTTACTGTGTGCGGTGTGACTGTTACTGTGTGCAGTGTTACTGTTACTGTGTGCAGTGTGAATGTTACTGTGTGCAGTGTCACTGTTACTGTGTGCAGTGTGACTGTGTGCAGCGTGACTGTTACTGTGTGCAGCGTTACTGTTACTGTGTGCAGTGTGACTGTGTGCAGTGTGACTGTTACTGTGTGCAGTGTGACTGTGTGCAGTGTGACTGTTACTGTGTGCAGTGTGACTGTTACTGTGTGCAGTGTGACTGTGTGCAGCGTGACTGTTACTGTGTGCAGTGTGACTGTGTGCAGCGTGACTGTTACTGTGTGCAGCGTGACTGTTACTGTGTGCAGTGTGACTGTGTGCAGTGTGACTGTTACTGTGTGCAGTGTGACTGTTACTGTGTGCAGTGTGACTTGTGCAGCGTGACTGTTACTGTAGTGTGACTGTGTGCAGTGTGACTGTTACTGTGTGCAGTGTGACTGTTACTGTGTGCAGTGTGACTGTGTGCAGTGTGACTGTTACTGTGTGCAGCGTTACTGTGTGCGGTGTGACTGTTACTGTGTGCAGTGTTACTGTTACTGTGTGCAGTGTGACTGTGTGCAGTGTGACTGTTACTGTGTGCAGCGTTACTGTGTGCGGTGTGACTGTTACTGTGTGCAGTGTGACTGTTACTGTGTGCAGTGTCACTGTTACTGTGTGCAGTGTCACTGTTACTGTGTGCAGTGTCACTGTGTGCAGCGTGACTGTTACTGTGTGCAGTGTGACTGTTACTGTGTGCAGTTACTGTTACTTTGTGTTGTGTTCTCCTGGTTCTGCTCACTTCACTTTGCATCAGCTCACAAGTCTTTTCAGCTTTTTCCAACACCTACCTACTCACCATTTCTTATTGCACAGTAGCACCACCCCCCCCCCCATTACCTGAGGGACATTAGTGATGGACTCTGACAGATACCCTGCTGGAATCCAAATATGTTCCATCTGTGCCATTCCCTCATGCTAGCTCCTGGCGGCTCCTTCTCCCTTTCACAAAGCTGCCTTTTAACGTGGTTTCAAATGTTCTCCAGGAATTGTCCTCAGGGCTCCTTGCCTCGTGGTTCTCGCCCATTTCTGGTCCCACGGCCCCTTTCTGCTGGGCTCCAGCTTTCCGTGTGGGGCCTTTGCTTTCTTCTCTTTATCTTTCAAGATCTGGGTTTGTCATTGAGCTTCCTTGTCAGCCTCAGTGGTCTTTCGTAGGATCAAAGCTGGGGGGGCCCAGCCTGGGGGGGTCATCTCACACAGTTCCTTCACTGTACAGATGAAAACTGAGGTGCAGGGGCGTTAGCGCTGCTCACAGTCATGTGGATAGTGAGTGGCAGAGTGGGCTTCGAGCCTAGACCAGCCCCCTGGCTGCTGCCGTCCATTCATGTCCAGCCCTCCCCCCCATCTGTGGCGCACTCCCTCCTCCAGGCTGCGGTGCACCAGCATGCATTTACTAAGCACCTCCTGTGTGCTAGGGAGGGCCTTTCTGTAGCCAGTAGAGGCATAACGTTTGTGTCTGGGTTGTGCAGAGGTGGTGGGCTGTAGGGGGGAAGGCGCCAAGGCTTCTCCCACCTGCCCTGGCTGCCCTTCCTTTGCCTAGGAGTGAGCAGTGTGCTTTCATCCATACAAGGGGGATGGAACAGCCCAGAGGGGAAAGGGAGGGAGCAAGTATGGAGTGCCTGTTGTGTGCCAGGCCCTGCGCTGAATTACGTCACAATTACTATCTCATTTATCCTCACAACAACCTTGGGAGACAGCTGCTGTCTCCCAAGAGACAGTTGTTAAGGCCTGTTTTACAGATGGGGAAACTGAGGCAAACAGGATAAATGACTTGCCCAGGGTCGCCCATCTAGTCGGTGTCTGAGGCCAGATTTGAGCTCAGCTCTTCCTGACTCCAGGCCCAGTGCACTGTCTCCTGCATTGCCCGGCTGCCACAGGACGAATGTGCCTGAGAAGAAAGATGCCCCAGGACCCGGGGCCTCCTCTCAGTCCTAGAGGGCTCCTTAGCTCTGGGGGAGGGAGGGATTGGGCCAGCCCAGGGTTCAGCACCATGCTCTCTTGCAGAGTCACGGTGAGTGCCCGCCTCAGCCTGCCTCGAATCACCCTGCGGGGCATCTTCCAAGGCGCCAAGGTCCTCCGGGGCCCAGACTGGGAATGGGGCAATCAGGATGGTGAGTGGAGAGAGGGTAGTGTGGGGTGGGCCTAGAACCCTGCTTTTCCACCTACAGTGATAGCCCTGGTGCCCACACATGCCCACGGCAGTCTGGCACCAGGGAAGCTTGCAGAAGGCAGGCAGATCTGGGCCCTGGGGACCTGGGCGGGGGAAGGTGGCTTGGGTAGCTGACTTGTGCTGGAAGCAGGGACACCTGGCATTGTCTTCCCAGGGGGCGAGGGGAAGCCAGGTCGTGTAATTGACATCCGTGGATGGGACGTGGAGACTGGCCGCAGTGTGGCTAGTGTAACCTGGACTGACGGCACCACCAACGTCTATCGTGTGGGGCACAAGGGCAAGGTGGACCTCAAGTGTGTGGTGGAGGCACCAGGAGGCTTCTACTACAAAGAGCACCTGCCGAGGCTAGGTATGGGGGGGTGCCCTTCAGGGAACATCACGGGGCTGGGGGCACAGCACCCTGGCAAGCTGGAACAGCCTTCCCTTCACACCAGAGAAGAAATCTCAGTGTTTTTATTCTTCTCCTATGGGGTATTTACAGCACCTCATTGTAAGATCTGTTAAGTATTTCTGTGTTGTCTGCTGGCCTTTAGCACATTGTCTGTGGTGTCCACAAAACTCCAAAAATTCCCACCTAGTTTCTTATGCTGACCCACACTGTATTGAAACCACAGTGGGGACAGTGGCGAGGTGCTCTCAGAGGTGCCCAAGGGCTCTCAGGTGGGTTCCCTTCCAGAGCTGAGTGCCGCCTTCTTGATTTGGGATAGTGCAGGTCCTGGGCATTGGCCACGGATGTCTAAATAGGGAGAGGGAGGCCTATGAAAGCGTCTCAAACCAGCCTTAAAGAGCTGATCCCTGCCCCCTACATACACTCACATGGGCTGCCATCCACCCCAACTCCAGGCAAG